>CM064877.1:25781814-26175781 GCA_003313485.2 Penstemon barbatus | reverse complement strand
CTTTAATACTATGTCCAAGTTGATTCTCAACTTCCATTCGAAACTCTTTGAATTTCTCAAAAGTTTCGGATTTGTGTTTCATAAGATACACATATCCATAACGACTAAAATCGTCGGTGAATGTTACGAAGTAAGAGAATCCTCCTCTCGCATTGACACTCAATGGTCCACAAACGTCAGTATGGATTAAATCCAATGTTTGTTTGGTTCGCTCAGGATTCCCTGTGAAGGGTGATTTGGTCATCTTTCCTTTGAGACAAGATTCGCAAGTTGGGAGTTCATCCAAGTTCTTTATTTCAAGAGCCTTAGAGGAAACCAACTTTTGAATCCTACTCTTGGAAATATGTCCAAGTCTAGCGTGCCAAAGTTGTGGAGTTTGATTATCATATTTTCTTTTCCTAGATTGAATGTGCATGACGTCGGATTTAACAGGTTCTAGGGAATAAAGACCATCTATCAAAGTACCACAAGCATACTTTAAACCACCTTTAAATATGCTAAAAACTCCATTTTCAATGGAAAAATTAAAACCATCAATGTCTAGCATTGGTACAGAAATGATGTTCTTAATTATCATTGGTACGTACAAACAATCCCTTAAAACCAAAGTAAAATTTCCTAAAACCAATTCGACGTCCCCAATAGCCTCAGCGGCGATCCTAGCTCCGTTTCCAAAACGCAGGATTCTATCCCCGGGCTTCAGGTATCTTACTGCTCCCATCACCTGCAAATCATTGCAGATATGAGAACCTGCTGCGGTGTCTAACACCCACGATGCACAGTTAATAGAAATATTAACTTCAACCAAGAAAATACCTTTGGCTACCAGTTTCATCTTTAGGTAGTCTGGGCAGTTCCTTTTCCAGTGCCCTGCTTTCTTGCAGTGGAAACATTCGTCTTCTGGGCTTTTGCGCTTCCTTTCAACCACCTTGGTGATTGCCTTCGAAGAAACACTTTTCTTCTTCTTCTTCTTACCTCTCTTAGGCTTTGTAGCCTTTGATTGGTGTGCAATCATTATCGGCTTCTCTTTCTTGAGAGTCGATTCAGCCGTTACCAACAAATTGGTCAGTTCGTGAAGAGCGAGGGTTCTGTCCTCCATGTTGAAGTTCAACACGAACTGGTCAAAAGAACGGGGCAGCGTATGGAGAAGGAGGTCAGTGCTAAGATCAGCGTGCAAGTCTACTTCCAATCGCCCTAGTTTTTCAACCAGGTTGATGAAACGCAGATAGTGATCCTTGACACTGCTTCCCTCAGCCATCTTGAGATGAAACAACTCCTTAGTGGTCGCGAACCTTTCGGTACGAGACCTCTCTCCAAACATCTGTTGGAGGTGGAGAAGTATCTCTCTAGCAAGCGGCATAGCAGCATGCTGTTTCTGCAGTTCATTCGACATCGAGGCTAGCATGAGACATCGAACCTGAAGATCATCATCAACCCTTTTAGCATGGGCGGTTCGTTGTTCCTCACTAGCTCGTGCTGCGGGTGCAGCAGGCATGGGTGTGTCGAGCACATAGCTACGTCGCTCGGAGTCGAGGACGATTCTGAGATTTCTCAGCCAGTCAACAAAGTTTGAGCAATTCAATTTGTTTGCGTCGAGGATAACAGATAATGGATTCTTAGACATTGTACTTAATATCTACAAATGGAAAGAAGACAACATTTAGCTAACTGATCTTATGCCTAATACTTATAATTATCGAATTTGGACTTGTTTTCGAAAAAGTTCTCCCACTATTTTATCGAAACAATCACCCCTTTGATTGCTCGGGAAATTTAATTCCTAGTAGGTCTTGACGTCCCAGCAGCAATTAATTGCACCCACGACTCGTGGCCATACAACCAATTCTCCAGGTAGGTATACTTTTTACCAATTGTGTTACTCCACAACCTTCAAGCTTATTTTGCCTCGGTTTTCGCACTTATCTAGCACTGCTACATCATAAGTGTTACTAATCGTTAAGTCTAACCCATCAATCGTGATAAGCAACGGGCCTGGTCGTGAGTTCTCCGTAACTAGTTATCGGTCGATCCTCACATCCCGACCAGTCCTCACCCTTGTCGTGTTTAGTTAAAAACAAGAGTCAAGGAATTTCACGTATTGTCCCTTTCTTCGACTCGGGTGCCAGACTCTGGATCACCTCTATCGATAAGTAGACAACATACGCTAGTCCCTATTGATGGAAGGCTTGGATTTATATAAATACTTCATTTTATTTTAATCCAATATGACTTAATATTTAATTCGAGAGGGGGTTTCTGGTTTTGAAAGTTATGCTAACTCTCCTTGAGATCTCACCGATTCAGTTATGCTTTATCTTTTATTACGATCTAGATTCTAGCGCGCAGCCAAATATAAATCGACAAATAAATAAAAGCCATACAAGCCTAGCATGCATACTACCACAATATGTTTTCGATCGGGAGCCTCCTATGTGGGCCATCATCGAGCCAATGATGTTGGCCCAATTGGTCAATCTAAAGGGTTCTCAAACAGGCCCTATGCTATTACACATTGTACCATGCATACATGGCCTTCTTATCTTCTTGGGCTCCCACCTTGCTTGTAAATGGGCCTCCATCCTAAACTAGGAAAGCAGTAAAGCCCTATTCTATTACAAAGGCTCAAAGTGGCCCAAAAACAATAATAGGCTCGCAGGCCCAATAAAAACCAAGCAATAAATTAAACCAATCACATCTACCCTAAGGTCAAGGCTCGTCTCGATCGAAAACCACGTAAACAGTTCACGTAGAGCAAGAAACATGTAAACATCTTTTACTTTCTTCTATCTTAATTTTAAAACATCCTTTTTAAAACTAACTTCCTATGATTCTTGCTTTTTAGTCACTACTAATTATGACAAAATAAATATCCGGGTAAACAAAAATTAATTTTCTGCTCAATTTCAGAATCTGTTTTTCAACTTTTGAAAATTGCATTTTCGACCCCTCAATTTTCGAAAATTGCACTTTGACCCCAAAACTTTTAAAAAGTTACAAAAACACCCCTGGGCAGTTTCGGACAGCAGACCAGAAAATAAAATTTTGAATTTCGAAAATTTTCGATTTTTCAAATTGACCCCTCAAGTTTCGGTAATTGCAAAACAGCCCCTAAGTTTTCAGAAATTGCAAAACGACCCCAAAAACCGTGCGACCAGAATTGCAAGAACAGTCCAGAATTTTCAAATTTCCAGATTTCAAAAAATACAAATTTTCAGCCCCAAAAACCCTAATATGCGATTTTTGCCTCAAAAGTCCTGAAGTTTTCAAACACTATAAAAACGCCACAGATCTTGAAAAGCAGTTTTACCCAATGATAGATCTAGTCATACAAAACAAGAATCAACTTACAGAACATAATTGTCACGTGTTCTCATACATATAATTAAACATATACGGTGAACACAATTATGTTCAGGCTTTTGTATAATAATAATGGACCTGGCTCTGATACCACTGTTGGGATATGGCTCGATTTGTCAGACAACAAAGTGCGGAATTTAAAATTTTTCGAGTCATCCAATGGTCCCATAAAAGATGTCTCCACATTATGTATACAAAAGCAAGAACAAAAACGCACACAATGAATTAACAAAGGGGGTTTTTGCGATATACCTCACCACAGGCAAGGTGGTGGAAACCTCCGGCTTCGTTTCTGAATCTGATCTGGTTCACAGGAGTGATCCAAGTGTCTCACCTCCAGGGATAGTCCACACCAATTGGATTCTGGCAACACCTCAAGATCTTAGGCTCAGAACTCGATTCAAGAGATTTGTTATTGCAGGATTGTGTTGAATCTCTTGACAGATCAAGATCTAACACAATGGAACAGGGAGATGGCGGCGGCGGCGGCGGCACCAAGCAGTCCACGGCAGCAGGTGGCGGCAGCTTGAGGTGGCGGCGGCGGCAGCTAGGGTTGCTAGCTAGGGGGCGGCGGCTACTTAGGCAAAAGGAGGCTAGGGTTTTCTTTCTTAGGTGTTAGCTTTTAAGCTCATGTAGATCCCCTTTTATAGACTCCTTCTGACCTAGGTTTGCAAGACTCCTTATGGGCTTTAATTAATAGAAGCCCATGTCTTGCAATCCTCCATTTAATTAACTACTTTAATTAAATGCCCTGTCCAATTAAATCAATATTTCTTTTAATTAACTAGCAACTCAATTATTAATTAAGTTAGCCAATTAATTAATCTCCCACTTGAATTAAATACTTTTAATTCATTTAATTGATTTAATTACCTTTAAATCAATTAATTCCTTTCACGTCCTTTTATAACAGTCACCGTCCAATTGTATTGTGTGTGACCCTCTGGGTTCACCATCAATTGGCAGCAGGCCCACGAATCCTTCGTGATTTAATTTATGAACAATAAATTGTTCCGGTCAATTAAACAACCTTTAATTGACCACTCCTAGAATTAAATCCTCTATTAATTCAGGAGTACCCACACTTCATTGTCGATGTCTAGCCACAAGCCCATGAAGCCCAATATCAGGTGAATTGATATTTGTGAACCTCGTCTCATATAATTGCCATGTACATACGGTCCTTCTATCGACTAATGTTCCCGATCAAGACTTAGGGTGTGTGAATTGATCGGCACCTCTAAATTTGTCTCGATAACTATACTTTCTAATTCAGGATAATATACCTTTGTGACCTTCTAAATTTGGAAACCCCTTTCCAAATCCGTCACCGACTGCGGCCGCAGATTCCTTGGATATATTATCTAAGAATCGTATAGGAAATTCTCTCACCCATTACAACGAGTCAATAGATTCCATATCGGTACTAACCACTCGCGTACATGTCCATACGCACCCAACCTAGGCATGTTATGACCAAGCTACGTGGCCTATACCTAGATCTAAGTACGCACTTTCATGCACCGAATTCGCCCTAGTACCTCAAGTCAAAGGACTAAATCGTACACTATTATATTCCTTGAGAAACATCCCATCACCGATATGCGTCATGCGCTTCCACAATGGGTTTCTCTGTTCGGGTCGTTCGATGCGTTCAATCCTCCATTGAACCACCTACTCGTATGCACTGGACTCAAATTCCTTGCTCATGAAACACTACAAATTCACTCCATGTGAATCATGCATACTCGTACAAGTCTTTGCGATTCCTACGATACCCCGTCTCGTTCGGAATCTATGACTTGGAACACTTTTAAGATTACGACCTTTGAGACTGTTTCATGATTGCACTCAATACTGAAGTGAATTGTCCCATAGTCAAATGTAATCTAAGGGTTTCAACCAATCGCTTAAATGTATTCGCGAGAGATGAAGTTGGCCATTGTTTTATCCTTATACATATATAAATAAACATGCGTATTATTATAAAATCAAAGATCGTTTCATACAGGATAGATCTATTACAAGCTAACAGAACTGGCTTGCAGGGCACTATCCTATCAATCTCCCACTTGCCCTAAAGCCATTCACCTATGGTTCTAAGACCCATCTTCTCTAGATGACTATCGAACGCCTTTTGTGAAAGTGGCTTAATTAGTGGGTCAGCTACGTTGTCTTCCGATTTGACATACTCCATGTGCATGTCACATCTACCCATGATCTCCCTGATCACGTGGTATTTCCTCTGTACGTGTTTGGATTGATGGTGTGATCTCGGCTCCTTCGCTTGAGCTATCGCCCCGTTGTTGTCACAGAAGACGACTACAGGTTCAGCAATGCTAGGAACAACATCCAGTTCTTGGATGAAGTTTTTCATCCATACACTTTCTTTTGCCGCATCTGATGCTGCGATATATTCTGCTTCTGTGGTTGAGTCGGCAGTGGTAGACTGTTTACAGCTTTTCCAACTGACTGCTCCTCCATTGATGCGGAATATGTATCCAGAGTTGGATTTGAAGTCATCCACGTCAGACTGGAAACTTGCATCAGTGAATCCTTCAAGTTTCAGTTCTCCACTACCACCGTAGACCAAAAACATATCCTTAGTCCTTCGCAGGTACTTTAGGATTGCTTTTACGGCAGTCCAGTGCTCTTCGCCTAGATTTGACTGATAGCGGCTCGTTACACTTAGAGCGTGTGCTATGTCTGGTCGAGTACACAACATCGCATACATTATACTCCCAATAGCAGAGGCATAAGGTATGAGAGACATTCTCGTCTTTTCTTCGTCAGTTGTAGGGCACATAGACTTAGAAAGAGAGATACCATGTCTCATCGGAAGCAATCCTCTCTTGGATTCTTCCATCTTGAATCTTTTCAAGATTGTGTTAATGTACTGAGATTGGGAGAGTCCAATCATCTTCTTCGATCTATCCCTATAGATACGTATTCCCAATACGTAAGATGCGTCTCCCATATCTTTCATAGAGAACTGCGCGGATAACCACGCTTTAGTCTGCGCTAACATCTTGATATCGTCTCCGATTAACAAAATGTCATCGACGTACAAAACAATGAATTGTACTGTGCTCCCACTATTCTTCTTGTACACACAAGGTTCATATACATTTTTGATGAAGCCAAATGCCTTGACTGTCTCATCAAATCGTATGTTCCAGGTTCGGGATGCCTGTTTGAGGCCATATATTGACGTTTGAAGTTTACACAATTTGTGCTCATTTCCTTTGGACGCAAAACCTTCAGGTTGTTGCATAAAGATCTCCTTGTCAATGTCTCCATTGAGGAAGGCGGTCTTTACGTCCATTTGCCATATCTCATAGTCATGCCATGCGGCAATGGCAAGCAATATCCGAATGGATTTGGACATCGCTACGGGAGAGAAGGTTTCCTCATAGTCTATTCCAGGCCTTTGAGAATACCCCTTCGCCACTAAGCGTGCCTTGTGAGTTAAAACCTCTCCATTCATTCCAAGCTTACGCTTGAAGATCCATTTGCATCCTACAGGGATAGTTCCCTCAGGTGGATCAACCAAGGTCCAAACCTTGTTGGAATGCATGGAATCCATTTCGGATTGCATGGCTTCGAGCCACGCACCCGAGTCTATGTCTGACATCGCTTCTAGATAGGTCCTTGGATCATTATCACCTCTTTCGTTTTCGTGAATGAAACCAAATCGCTCTGGCTCCTTACGAATTCGATCAGACCTTCGAAGAGTAGGTGTACTAGTAGGTTCAGTAAATTCTGGTTCAGCTCCCACTGTTTGTGAGGATGGGTCCGATTCCTGGACTTCATCAAGTTCAACGATTGTCCCATTTCGGTTGGAGAGGAAATCCTCTTCCAGGAAGTGGGCGTTCCTAGATACGAACGTATTACATTCTTTAGGATCGAAGAACAGGTATCCAATGGATTCCTTTGGATACCCCACAAATTTGCACAAACTAGATCTACTATCTAGCTTATCTCCCTTCTTGTTCTTTACATACGCAGGAGATCCCCATACTCGTAAGTACGAATACACGGGTGCCTTACCATACCATACTTGGTGCGGTGTTGTCGGCACTGACTTCGAAGGTACTATGTTTAGTATCTTCGATGCAGTTAATAGGGCCAAGCCCCAAAACGAAAAGGGAAGGTCAGCGAAGCTCATCATGGAACGAACCATGTCTAACAAAGTTCGGTTCCTCCGCTCGGACACTCCATTGAGTTGGGGCGTCCTAGGGGGAGTTCGCTGGGCGAGAATTCCATTCTCTTTTAGATAATCAAGGAATTCTTGGCTTAAGTACTCACCACCTCTATCAGAACGAAGTGCTTTAATACTATGTCCAAGTTGATTCTCAACTTCCATTCGAAACTCTTTGAATTTCTCAAAAGTTTCGGATTTGTGTTTCATAAGATACACATATCCATAACGACTAAAATCGTCGGTGAATGTTACGAAGTAAGAGAATCCTCCTCTCGCATTGACACTCAATGGTCCACAAACGTCAGTATGGATTAAATCCAATGTTTGTTTGGTTCGCTCAGGATTCCCTGTGAAGGGTGATTTGGTCATCTTTCCTTTGAGACAAGATTCGCAAGTTGGGAGTTCATCCAAGTTCTTTATTTCAAGAGCCTTAGAGGAAACCAACTTTTGAATCCTACTCTTGGAAATATGTCCAAGTCTAGCGTGCCAAAGTTGTGGAGTTTGATTATCATATTTTCTTTTCCTAGATTGAATGTGCATGACGTCGGATTTAACAGGTTCTAGGGAATAAAGACCATCTATCAAAGTACCACAAGCATACTTTAAACCACCTTTAAATATGCTAAAAACTCCATTTTCAATGGAAAAATTAAAACCATCAATGTCTAGCATTGGTACAGAAATGATGTTCTTAATTATCATTGGTACGTACAAACAATCCCTTAAAACCAAAGTAAAATTTCCTAAAACCAATTCGACGTCCCCAATAGCCTCAGCGGCGATCCTAGCTCCGTTTCCAAAACGCAGGATTCTATCCCCGGGCTTCAGGTATCTTACTGCTCCCATCACCTGCAAATCATTGCAGATATGAGAACCTGCTGCGGTGTCTAACACCCACGATGCACAGTTAATAGAAATATTAACTTCAACCAAGAAAATACCTTTGGCTACCAGTTTCATCTTTAGGTAGTCTGGGCAGTTCCTTTTCCAGTGCCCTGCTTTCTTGCAGTGGAAACATTCGTCTTCTGGGCTTTTGCGCTTCCTTTCAACCACCTTGGTGATTGCCTTCGAAGAAACACTTTTCTTCTTCTTCTTCTTACCTCTCTTAGGCTTTGTAGCCTTTGATTGGTGTGCAATCATTATCGGCTTCTCTTTCTTGAGAGTCGATTCAGCCGTTACCAACAAATTGGTCAGTTCGTGAAGAGCGAGGGTTCTGTCCTCCATGTTGAAGTTCAACACGAACTGGTCAAAAGAACGGGGCAGCGTATGGAGAAGGAGGTCAGTGCTAAGATCAGCGTGCAAGTCTACTTCCAATCGCCCTAGTTTTTCAACCAGGTTGATGAAACGCAGATAGTGATCCTTGACACTGCTTCCCTCAGCCATCTTGAGATGAAACAACTCCTTAGTGGTCGCGAACCTTTCGGTACGAGACCTCTCTCCAAACATCTGTTGGAGGTGGAGAAGTATCTCTCTAGCAAGCGGCATAGCAGCATGCTGTTTCTGCAGTTCATTCGACATCGAGGCTAGCATGAGACATCGAACCTGAAGATCATCATCAACCCTTTTAGCATGGGCGGTTCGTTGTTCCTCACTAGCTCGTGCTGCGGGTGCAGCAGGCATGGGTGTGTCGAGCACATAGCTACGTCGCTCGGAGTCGAGGACGATTCTGAGATTTCTCAGCCAGTCAACAAAGTTTGAGCAATTCAATTTGTTTGCGTCGAGGATAACAGATAATGGATTCTTAGACATTGTACTTAATATCTACAAATGGAAAGAAGACAACATTTAGCTAACTGATCTTATGCCTAATACTTATAATTATCGAATTTGGACTTGTTTTCGAAAAAGTTCTCCCACTATTTTATCGAAACAATCACCCCTTTGATTGCTCGGGAAATTTAATTCCTAGTAGGTCTTGACGTCCCAGCAGCAATTAATTGCACCCACGACTCGTGGCCATACAACCAATTCTCCAGGTAGGTATACTTTTTACCAATTGTGTTACTCCACAACCTTCAAGCTTATTTTGCCTCGGTTTTCGCACTTATCTAGCACTGCTACATCATAAGTGTTACTAATCGTTAAGTCTAACCCATCAATCGTGATAAGCAACGGGCCTGGTCGTGAGTTCTCCGTAACTAGTTATCGGTCGATCCTCACATCCCGACCAGTCCTCACCCTTGTCGTGTTTAGTTAAAAACAAGAGTCAAGGAATTTCACGTATTGTCCCTTTCTTCGACTCGGGTGCCAGACTCTGGATCACCTCTATCGATAAGTAGACAACATACGCTAGTCCCTATTGATGGAAGGCTTGGATTTATATAAATACTTCATTTTATTTTAATCCAATATGACTTAATATTTAATTCGAGAGGGGGTTTCTGGTTTTGAAAGTTATGCTAACTCTCCTTGAGATCTCACCGATTCAGTTATGCTTTATCTTTTATTACGATCTAGATTCTAGCGCGCAGCCAAATATAAATCGACAAATAAATAAAAGCCATACAAGCCTAGCATGCATACTACCACAATATGTTTTCGATCGGGAGCCTCCTATGTGGGCCATCATCGAGCCAATGATGTTGGCCCAATTGGTCAATCTAAAGGGTTCTCAAACAGGCCCTATGCTATTACACATTGTACCATGCATACATGGCCTTCTTATCTTCTTGGGCTCCCACCTTGCTTGTAAATGGGCCTCCATCCTAAACTAGGAAAGCAGTAAAGCCCTATTCTATTACAAAGGCTCAAAGTGGCCCAAAAACAATAATAGGCTCGCAGGCCCAATAAAAACCAAGCAATAAATTAAACCAATCACATCTACCCTAAGGTCAAGGCTCGTCTCGATCGAAAACCACGTAAACAGTTCACGTAGAGCAAGAAACATGTAAACATCTTTTACTTTCTTCTATCTTAATTTTAAAACATCCTTTTTAAAACTAACTTCCTATGATTCTTGCTTTTTAGTCACTACTAATTATGACAAAATAAATATCCGGGTAAACAAAAATTAATTTTCTGCTCAATTTCAGAATCTGTTTTTCAACTTTTGAAAATTGCATTTTCGACCCCTCAATTTTCGAAAATTGCACTTTGACCCCAAAACTTTTAAAAAGTTACAAAAACACCCCTGGGCAGTTTCGGACAGCAGACCAGAAAATAAAATTTTGAATTTCGAAAATTTTCGATTTTTCAAATTGACCCCTCAAGTTTCGGTAATTGCAAAACAGCCCCTAAGTTTTCAGAAATTGCAAAACGACCCCAAAAACCGTGCGACCAGAATTGCAAGAACAGTCCAGAATTTTCAAATTTCCAGATTTCAAAAAATACAAATTTTCAGCCCCAAAAACCCTAATATGCGATTTTTGCCTCAAAAGTCCTGAAGTTTTCAAACACTATAAAAACGCCACAGATCTTGAAAAGCAGTTTTACCCAATGATAGATCTAGTCATACAAAACAAGAATCAACTTACAGAACATAATTGTCACGTGTTCTCATACATATAATTAAACATATACGGTGAACACAATTATGTTCAGGCTTTTGTATAATAATAATGGACCTGGCTCTGATACCACTGTTGGGATATGGCTCGATTTGTCAGACAACAAAGTGCGGAATTTAAAATTTTTCGAGTCATCCAATGGTCCCATAAAAGATGTCTCCACATTATGTATACAAAAGCAAGAACAAAAACGCACACAATGAATTAACAAAGGGGGTTTTTGCGATATACCTCACCACAGGCAAGGTGGTGGAAACCTCCGGCTTCGTTTCTGAATCTGATCTGGTTCACAGGAGTGATCCAAGTGTCTCACCTCCAGGGATAGTCCACACCAATTGGATTCTGGCAACACCTCAAGATCTTAGGCTCAGAACTCGATTCAAGAGATTTGTTATTGCAGGATTGTGTTGAATCTCTTGACAGATCAAGATCTAACACAATGGAACAGGGAGATGGCGGCGGCGGCGGCGGCACCAAGCAGTCCACGGCAGCAGGTGGCGGCAGCTTGAGGTGGCGGCGGCGGCAGCTAGGGTTGCTAGCTAGGGGGCGGCGGCTACTTAGGCAAAAGGAGGCTAGGGTTTTCTTTCTTAGGTGTTAGCTTTTAAGCTCATGTAGATCCCCTTTTATAGACTCCTTCTGACCTAGGTTTGCAAGACTCCTTATGGGCTTTAATTAATAGAAGCCCATGTCTTGCAATCCTCCATTTAATTAACTACTTTAATTAAATGCCCTGTCCAATTAAATCAATATTTCTTTTAATTAACTAGCAACTCAATTATTAATTAAGTTAGCCAATTAATTAATCTCCCACTTGAATTAAATACTTTTAATTCATTTAATTGATTTAATTACCTTTAAATCAATTAATTCCTTTCACGTCCTTTTATAACAGTCACCGTCCAATTGTATTGTGTGTGACCCTCTGGGTTCACCATCAATTGGCAGCAGGCCCACGAATCCTTCGTGATTTAATTTATGAACAATAAATTGTTCCGGTCAATTAAACAACCTTTAATTGACCACTCCTAGAATTAAATCCTCTATTAATTCAGGAGTACCCACACTTCATTGTCGATGTCTAGCCACAAGCCCATGAAGCCCAATATCAGGTGAATTGATATTTGTGAACCTCGTCTCATATAATTGCCATGTACATACGGTCCTTCTATCGACTAATGTTCCCGATCAAGACTTAGGGTGTGTGAATTGATCGGCACCTCTAAATTTGTCTCGATAACTATACTTTCTAATTCAGGATAATATACCTTTGTGACCTTCTAAATTTGGAAACCCCTTTCCAAATCCGTCACCGACTGCGGCCGCAGATTCCTTGGATATATTATCTAAGAATCGTATAGGAAATTCTCTCACCCATTACAACGAGTCAATAGATTCCATATCGGTACTAACCACTCGCGTACATGTCCATACGCACCCAACCTAGGCATGTTATGACCAAGCTACGTGGCCTATACCTAGATCTAAGTACGCACTTTCATGCACCGAATTCGCCCTAGTACCTCAAGTCAAAGGACTAAATCGTACACTATTATATTCCTTGAGAAACATCCCATCACCGATATGCGTCATGCGCTTCCACAATGGGTTTCTCTGTTCGGGTCGTTCGATGCGTTCAATCCTCCATTGAACCACCTACTCGTATGCACTGGACTCAAATTCCTTGCTCATGAAACACTACAAATTCACTCCATGTGAATCATGCATACTCGTACAAGTCTTTGCGATTCCTACGATACCCCGTCTCGTTCGGAATCTATGACTTGGAACACTTTTAAGATTACGACCTTTGAGACTGTTTCATGATTGCACTCAATACTGAAGTGAATTGTCCCATAGTCAAATGTAATCTAAGGGTTTCAACCAATCGCTTAAATGTATTCGCGAGAGATGAAGTTGGCCATTGTTTTATCCTTATACATATATAAATAAACATGCGTATTATTATAAAATCAAAGATCGTTTCATACAGGATAGATCTATTACAAGCTAACAGAACTGGCTTGCAGGGCACTATCCTATCAACTTAGTAGTTTGAAAGTTTGTTCCCCAGTTTTTATAAAACCCTTTTCCTTATAAACTTTTCAAACAGTTAAATCAAAGTGTTTTTATGCGACTGAAAATATGCAAGTAAAAATGCAAGTAAAAACACAAGTAATTTTTATAGTGGTTATATGGATTTAAATATCCTTTAGTCCACTCTTCCAAGTCACAAAGATCTTGGGTTATACTAAGAACACAAAGTAGTTAGTACACTCCACTTACGCCAAAACAACAAATGAATCTGGCCGTAAGCTCACAATAGGAAATCACTAAGAAAACCTATCCTCTGAAGTTAGATCACTCACAAAGACGGATCTACACTTCTCACAACATTCACGATTACAAAATCACTCGGAAGATGTATTTTTCGTTGTTCTTCAATTCTGCTTTTGTCAATAAATGACTAAGTTGATGAGTGAGCTGTTCTTGAGACTTAAAGAGTTCTGCTTCGAAAATTCTCTCAGAGATTGTGTTGTTGTTTTCTCTTCGTCTCTTTCAGCTATTTATACTTGAGGCTTGAAAAATGTCCGTTGAAGAGAGACAAGATTCAAAACCCTCGAGTACTGGTCCTTAATTTCCGCGAACGGCTCTTTGCAGTCTGTCCGTACTGTCAACAGTACTTTTCTGCAGGCAGCGTTAAATGCACCCAGCTGATGCGAAGCATTTCTTCAATCATTTGTCTTTAATAGCCTTGTACTTCAACATTTATTACTTCCAGGGGCATTTATTACCGTTGGGAAGGCTTCTTGATATTTTCCACTTAGCTGACGAAAGGACAAGTCTGATGGCGAACTAAGCTGATCTCAAAGTTGAACAAATCTGTTTTGAGTCGGCTGATCTTCACCATTCTGATTTCTTTCCTTCAGCAGATCAGTAGCCTTTGGACCTTGAATTTTGACTCTTCTGATATCTTCTTTACTTAGTCAAAAATTCTTCAAAGGGACATTAGCTAAGTTAATTCATACTTATCAGATATGAAGTTTTGGAATTCATCAAAACCTCCATTTACTAATTGTCTTCAGTGCTCTTCATCTTCATCCTTATCCAACAATTTCCCCATTTTTGATGATGACAAAACTTCAGCTAAATACCTGTTAATACCTATACTAAAGATTGTGATCCTCCAAATTTTCTGAGATAGAAAAGATGTGTTGGAGTAAACTTGACTTTTTATTGATATGGAAAATATTACAAGTACAAGTTTATCAGATGAGATGTCTGAAGAACAGATAAAGTAAACTGATTACAAAATATTTATATATTCTAACTATCAGCTTCTTCATCAGGTCCTTCTAGCACTTCTTCGTACTCATAAGATGATTCTTCATCATCTTCTTCTTCTTCATCTTCATCAGCTTCTTCATCCTGAAGGATCTTTGCTCTGGCAGCATCCATTTTTTCTTTGAGTTGCTGCTCCTTCAGTTTCTCCATTGCTATCCTGGCTGATTCAGTATTTTTGTACTTGGTAAGTGGCTTTGTTTGATCTTCAGCAGAGTCCTTGGTTTCAGCGATTTCCTCATCAGGTTTGGCTTTGTCCTTAGTCTCTTCTTCAGACTTCTCTTTGCCTTCTACCTTTCCAACTTCTTCAGCAGCCTTAGTCTCTTCAGCAGCTTCATCAGTCTCTTTAGCTTCAGCAGCAAAGGTTTCCTTAGTTGGTTCTTCCCTTTTATCTTCCCCATTTTTGTCATCATCAGACTTGGTGACATTTCGAGGTTCAGCAGCAGGGTTGAGTGCAACAGTAGGAATCTTCATGGTAGCACATAAAGCTTTCAAATTCTGATTTACTACATCATGACTTGCAGTAAGATGAGTGAGAGTGGTTCTGATGTTGTTAGTTTGATCATTGAAGCAGTCAATATTGAGTTGCATAGTTGAAAGTTCTCCATGAATAACATCTCTAGCTTTGTGAAGTTCCTGCAATAACCCAACATTGATAGACTTCTCTTCCTCACTGATCTTGATGAAGTTAGCAGTTAGATCAGCTATTCTGTGCTCAGCTCTTTGTAAAGCACTATGAAGGTGATTTACATCAGCCTTCACATCTTCAATGTTTCTGTTAATTTCAACAAGGCTTTGCACTAACTGCTTTGAATGATCTTCCGGCAGGGGTAAACTATCTATGGATGCCTTGATAGTTTCTGCAGTTTGGAGATGAAGACTTTCCAGTTGGGATTTGTTAGACTCTGCCAACTCTTCCTTCAGCTCTTCCTTCAACTTTTTCAACTGCAGGATGTTCTTCTCTTCCAGTTCTTTCATCTGATTCTCCATTAGCAGCTGGAAGGCTTCCATCAGTGATGAATGTTGATCACCTAATGAAGCAGAAGTATCAGCTTCCCTTTCTTCAGTCTCCTGGTGGACAGGGACATCTTTCAGCTTAGTCTCCTGATCAGCTTTAGTCGCCTTAGCATTCCACTCAAGTGCTAAGGGTTCATCAGCTTTCTTGTGCTCATAAGTGACATCATCATAAAATAGATTTGTGATAGTGACATCATCATTGAAACAAGTTGTTTGACGTATCTGTCTAACAATGATCCAAGGATTAGTAAAAGCATTATTCCCCTTGGGCACTTCACAATACTCCTTAACCTCTTTGCCGAAAATGATCTGTTGAATGCTTGGCAGCTGAGGCAATTCACTTGAACAGCCTTGCTGATATCTTGACCTTTCTGCCCATTTCTTCAAGGCGGTCATATCAGCTATGTTAATTGCCCTTTCTTCAGCATTATCAGATTTTCTTCTCTTGGCTGGCAAAGTGTTCTTTATTTTCTTGGCCTCCTATAATGCAAAGTCTTTTGCATATTGATGCATAGAATCTCTGACAAACTGAGGGTCCAAGGCTTTCTGAAGGGAGTCAGTCTTGAGCCAATTTAGAACCCATTGTTCTTCATCAGCTAACTCCTTTAAACTTTGAAGTTCTGCTATAGATCTGTTCAGCCTGTTATCTATCCATTTGATGTATCTAGGCTTTTCATAGGTGAACAGTGTCTTTAGCATAAGCTTCTGGTCATAGTAAGCCAAGGTCTTCTCAAATCTTTTGAAGAGCTCCTTATCAGCATATACAATGTCAAATGCTCTTCTTACTTCAAATTTGTCCTTTGGCTTGACCTCTCCAGCAGGCATCTTAGGCTTCATTGATTTGTCTTCATCAGCCTCATTGATTTTTATGCCTCCACCATGAACAGGTCCATAAGCATCAGTCTTGCTGATCTCTATGACCATTGCAAGTTCTGCATCATCAGCAGCTTTTCTTTCTGCCTCAGACATCTTCCTCCTTGCCTTGTCCTTGGCTTCTTGAATTTTGCTAAGTTCAAGAGCCTTCTTCTCTTCTAACTCATCCCTCTTCTTCTGTTCATCTTCCTCCCTTTTTCTTTTATCAGCTGCAGAGATCCTCTTCCTTTTAATCAGAATCTTTCTTTTTCCTTTGTCAGCTGGGGCAGGAACTGGTCCAGCAGATGAGATAGGTGCGACGGCAATAGGATGGTTGATCATCACATCTGGATCATCCTGAGGTTCAGCAACCTCAACTGTTGGCTTTGCTGGAGTAAGCTGTTGCTTATTAGTCTGTTCAGCAACCGAAGCTTCTTCAGCTCCAACAGGTCTTTCAACAGATTGAGGGCTTTGCCTCACTAAGTTCTCCAGCTCAGTAGGCTCCTCAACGAATGACATCTGCTTCCTTCCTGTCTTCTTTGATCTTCCTTGATGGGCCTTGAAGCAGCAGTATCTCTTAACTGACTCCTTATCCTGTGAGAAACAGTCTCATCAGGTGCTTGTGCAGTTGGTGTTCTCGAGGATGATGCAGGGGATGTATTCCTGACATCAGCAGTGACCTGGTCAATAATTTTAACAACTCCAGCATCATCAGTCACTGTCTCCACTTTCTTAGGAGCCTTCTCCTTAGGCTTTTCAGCAGCCTTCTTTTTCTGGGTCTCAACAGCTAACTCAGCTGTTTTGACCAGTCTCCTTGGCCTTTTGGCAGGAACCTCCTTTGGTTCCTCATCTTCATCCTCATCAGGCTCATCAGCCTTTCTCTTCAAAACTGGCAAGTACTTCACCATTGCCTTTGACTAATGGATCTCCTTTCCATTTGTCATATCACAACCCAGTTTGAACAGTAGATAACTGAGCGTGATTCTGTGATTGGTCTGAGGAGTCTTGCCTTTCTTTACTTCGAAGAAGTTTGCCAAAACATACCAGATGACGACAGACCAGTTAACTTCCAGTCCGTAGTAAATGGCAGCCATGATGCTGAACCTCTTTATGGTAACATCATCCAGAGAAAAAGTGCAGTTTTCGATCAGCTTAGAAACCATATCAGCCAACCGCTGATACTCGTCTTTCAAATGTTTTTCTTGATGTTGCCGGACAACATCTCTCCTTCTTTGGCGCAGATCGCCCAAACTGTTGGTGCTTGTCCTCCGTCAGCACAGTGACGTCATGTCATCCTCTGTTAGGAAGACCAAAGGTCTCATGAAGGACAGCAGGAGTAATGACGATGGATTTACCACCAACTGTAGCTTTGATTTCCATAGTTGTGAAATCAACAGATGCGGTCTTATAGTACTCCAAAACCTGGTCAGTCCAGATTACTCCTTCATTGTACTCCATGAAGTTTACCAGTAAGGCCGACTTGAACTTCTCCAGCAGTTCTTTCATCAGATCGGTACCAGATTGGTAATAGGAATCATAGACTAAGTACATACCTTCAGCAACCATTGAATCTGTTGTAAGTTAGGGGAAACAAGAAGAAATTCGCAGAAAATTGATTGAAATTTCTCACAAGTATGCTTTGAATATTTGGGGTGCGTAAAGAGCTACACGGCTGATCAGATCTGGATTTATAGAGTTAGGGTATTTCGGTTTCCGTGATACCAGCTAACCGTTGGATCCGTTTCTTGTCAGTGCTGATCGTGCGGCGTCAGTTATGACCTTTCAAATTCAAATCGCATTAAATGAGGAGCGGTAAAAGTGCCGCTATAATGTTATTTGTAAAAGCGCGTTTTTGAATATAACATTTTAAACAGTAAGCTTTTACATGAGTGATCAGATTAGTAAAGTAAATACTTATCTGATGGACTACTGTCCTGAGGACAAAGCAGTTATCAGTGAAAGCCAATAACTGATAACCTTCCTCGGCTGTTTGTCATTCCAGCTAGATAATAAATCTTCAATCTTGAAGACTTTAATCTTCTGTTGAAAACATAACTTCAACTAACTGTTGTCAACAAATTTCATCTTTTAATCAGAAGTAGCGCTAGTCTTACACGTTCCCCCTGACTTTAAGAATTCATAAGTTAACTAGTCTGTTGAAAGTTAATCCTTGAAGATAAGTAAGATGAGTAAGCTGTTGAACTTCAGTCTTCTGTTGAGTTCTCCCTCAGCTTATGCATCTAATTTTAATAAACCTAGTTCAGCTCTTAGAGTTGAAAACGTTGTCTCACTTGGAGGTTTTGTGAAGATGTCAGCAATCTGATTTTCAGTAAACACATATTCTATCATGACATTTCCTTTCTCCACATGATCTCTAATAAAATGATGTTTAATCTCAATATGCTTAGTCCTTGAATGACTTGTAGTATTCTGAGTAAGGCTGATTGCACTTGTATTGTCACAGTAGATAGGTATTCCACTGATTTTTATGTTGTAATCTTCAAGTTGATGCTTCAACCATAATATTTGTGCACAGCAAGCTCCAGCAGCTATATATTCAGCTTCAGCAGTTGATATGGATATTGAAGTCTGTTTCTTACTCATCCATTAGATCAGACGACTGCCTAAGAACTGACAGGCACCTGTTGTGCTTTTTCTGTCAATCTTGCAGCCAGCAAGGTCAGAATCTGAATATCCCATAAGTTCAAATCCAGATTCCCTAGGATACCACAATCCCAAATCTTCAGTACCTTTAAGATACTTGAGTATCCTTTTGGCAGCTAAGAGGTGAGATTCCTTAGGATTTGATTGATACCTCGCACAAACCCCAACAGAGTACATAATATCAGGTCTGCTAGCTGTTAAGTATAACAATGACCCAATAATTCCTCTGTACTTGGTTATGTCCACTGATTTTCCATCTTCATCTTTATCCAAAAGAAGACTAGAAGACATTGGAATATTAGCAGTAGAGCTAGTTTCCATACCAAATTTCTTGAACAGATCCTTTGTGTATTTTGCTTGGCTGATGAATATTCCATCAGGCAACTGTCTTACTTGCAAGCCAAGAAAATAGTTAAGTTCTCCCATCATGCTCATTTCAAACTTGTTCTGCATCAGCTTTGAGAACTTATAACACATCTGTTGATTAGTTGAACCAAAAATAATGTCGTCCACATATATTTGCACAAGCAAAATATGTTCTTCCATTAAATAGTGAACAGGGTATTGTCTACCTTACCTTTACGAAATCCTTTAATTAAAAGAAAATCAGATAGGGTATCATACCATGCTCTAGGAGCCTGTTTCAGTCCATATAGGGCTTTCATCAGACGATACACCTTGTCTTCTTCTTGACAAACTTCAAATCTAGGTGGTTGTTCAACATAAACTTCTTCTTGCAATTCTCCATGGAGAAAAGCTGATTTCACATCCATCTGATAGACTGTGAAATTCTTGTGAGCAGCATAGGCAAGAAAGAGTCTGATTGCCTCTAATCTTGCTACTGGTGCAAAAGTTTCATCAAAGTCAATGCCTTCTTCTTGGCAGTAACCCTTGGCCACTAATCTTGCTTTATTTCTGGTGACAACACCATCTTCATTCTTTTTATTTCTGAATACCCATTTAGGGCCAATGACTCTTTGATGACTTGGTCTAGGAACTTAGTACCAGACTTCATTTCTTTCAAATTGATTTAGCTCTTCTTGCATAGCTTGAATCCAGTTTGAATCATTTAGAGCTTCTTCAATCTGTTTGGGCTCAATTTGAGAAAGGAAGTTGACAAACATTGCTTCACTTGCAGCAGCTCTCCTTGTCTTTACTTTATCCAAAGGATCACCAATCACCAGCTCTGGTGGGTGATTCTTGAGCCATCTAAGATCAGGTTGCAAATCATAATGTTGTCCTTTGTTTTGATCTTGCAACACTACTGTTGGAGATTCAGTAGTAGTTTGTTGAACATTTGTTGTCTGTTGAACAGTCTCTGGTCTATCAACTGTTTGCAACTCGTCTGTTAGACAATCAGCGTTGTGATTTTGAACAGGACTTGAGTTATCAGCTGGGTTGAGATCAGGTAGTATGATGGGAACATATTCTTCATTCTTTCCAACATTCAACTTCTGTAAATCAGTAGACAGATCTTGATTAATACTTTAATTCTTTTCAGAAGATTGACTAGGTTCATCAAATACTACATGAATGGATTCTTCTATAAGTAAAGTTCTTTCGTTAAAGACTCTATAAGCTTTACTAACAGTAGAGTATCCTACAAAAACAGCTTCATCAGCCTTTTCTGCAAATTCATTAAGGTGATTTTTCCCATAATTTAAAACAAATCATTTACAACCAAATATCTTAAAGTAATGAATGTTTGACTTCCTGTTGTTCCAAACTTCATATGGAGTCTTGTTTTGGTGCTTGTTGATCATGCATCTGTTTTGGGTAAAGCATGCTGTATTTGTTGCTTCTGCCCAAAATCTTTGAGGCAGTTTAGCTTCAGATATCATTGTCCTGGTAGCTTCTTTAAGAGTTCTGTTTCTCCTTTCAGCAACTCCATTTTGTTGAGGGGTTCTGGCAGCAGAGTACTCATGACTGATTCCTCTGGCATTACAATACTCTTCAATAGTGGAGTTTGTAAACTCAGTCCCTCTATCTGATCTGATCTTCAGTATTTTCATACTTTTCTCATTTTGTATCTTTTCCATCAGATTTGTACGATGTTCCTTGGTTTCACTTTTCTTCTTCATGAAAATCACCCAAGTGTATCTTGAATAATCATCCACAACAGCTAGGCAGTATTTCTTTCCACCATTGCTGACAGGATCAATGGGACCAAATAAGTCCATGTGTAGCAGCTCCAATATTCTTCCAGAAGATTGATGCTTCTTGCTTTTGAACGATGACTTGATTTGTTTACCCTTCTGACAGGCGTCACAGAGCTTTTCTTTGCTCATGACTGTCTTTGGAATTCCTTCTACCAGATTGTTCTTGATAAGTCTGTTGATGGTCTTGAAATTCACATGATTCATCCTTTTGTGCCACAGCCAACTGACTTCACTTGGTGTTGATGCCACCAAACAAATACTTGAATTCTTGTCAGCATAATTCCAGTCCACTGTGTAGATATTTCCTTGTCGTCTTCCAGATAAAATTACCTTATTTGTACCAATCTGTTCAACGTAACACTTATCTGTTGAGAAGATGACTGAATATCCTTTGTCGCAAAATTGACTTATGCTCAGCAGGTTGTACTTTAGGCCTTTAACATATGAGACGTCAGATATCTCAATGTTTCCTTTGATTAATCTTCCTTTAGCTACAATCTTACCTTCTTTGCTGTCTCCAAAAGTGACCTTTGGACCATCCACATCAACAGCATCAGTCAGCTCATGTATGCTTCCACACATGTGCCTGAACAACCACTGTCCAAGTACCATATATTCTCTACTTTACTCCTACTCCTAATCCTAACCTACAAAACAAAAATAAAATTGTTTTAGGTACCCTTATTGTGAGGGTCCTGAAGGATTAGTTCCACCTTTGACAACCCAAGATGTTGATCTCTGAGGCTTCTTAGGCTTCTGAGTTTTGACAGGAGCATGAACAGTTTTATCATAGTCAGCAGATAAGTCAGGGTTGATGATCAGTATGATAAGAAAAATGTTCATAAGCAGGGTAAGGTGCATGATAAGTAGGATATGCATGCATTGGATGAGCAGGGTATGGTGCATAGTAAGTTGAAAATTGAGGTGCATGATACATAGGAGGATATGCAGCAGGTTGCACATAATATGACTCATTTCCATACCAAGCATTTTGATTTTTCTTACTTTTATGCTCTTTGGTTTACTAGATGCTTGCTCATTATCAGACGACTTAGTTTTATCACTAGTCTGAATAGTTTTAGCCTTATCAGAAGACTTCCTAGGACTCTTCTGTTTGGACTTACTAGTCTGTTTTCCTACACTAGGCTCTTTGCTCTTTTTAGCCTTAGGAGCTTTTGTCTCCTTTAACACTTTCTCAGGTGAAGCAGGTTTAGTAGTCTGAACATACAAAATGACCTTACTATTGTCAGCAGATATAAATTTTTCAGTATAGTTCAGTTCTAACTTGACCTGTTCTAAAGGTGTCTTCTGTTTACTAGACATGTGAGTGGATGCAACAGATGACTTCTCATGAGACTCAATGACTTTCTCAAGCTCAATGATTTTACCCTTATAAACTTCACATTCAGCTTTCAGAGATTCATTCTCTTGCTCAAGCAGTTTGTATTCAGCTGATTCTTTTGGCTTTTCAGCTTTAAGTTTCAGTGAATTGTTTTGCTCTTTTAGCAATATCATCTCTTCCTTAAGCTTTTTAAATGCATCAGCAATACTTGTATTGTTGAGCATCATTTGTTCAAATGAATTAAATAATTCATTATCGAGAGGAGTTACCTCATCATCCTCGGAGTCATCAAATTCCTTGGCCATCAGGCAGAGAAGAGCAGGACTCTCTTCATCAGAAGACTCTTCATCAAAAGTGTCTGAATCTGAATCAGATGAGTAGACAGTAGCTAGCTTTTCTGCTTTTGCTACCATCGCCTTTCCTTTCTGATGCTTTCTTTCCTTTCTGATTCTCTTTTCTTCTTCTGTATACTTCTCAGCTTTAGGATATGGGCAGTCTCTGATGAAATGGCCCAGTTTCCTGCAATTATAGCACATCATTTTGGATTTATAAGAATCCTTATCCTGAGAAGAAAAAGTAGGGTTAGAAGTAGAAGCATTGTTATATTTGTTCTTCATTTTTCGTCTGTAGAACTTTTTGAAGTTGTTCATCAGCAATGCAACGTCTCCAGCAGTGTACTCCTTTTTGTTGAGTATTGTGGCTTCATCAGATGAGTCCACTTCTTTGCTTTTGTAGGCTGGCCTTCTAGGATTTTCAGCAGCAACTAGGGCAGCTGTGGGACTTGAAGTAGAGGTTTCTTCAACACCCATTCTTGGCAGTTTATACTCATATGCCTTGAGTACTGAGAACAGCTCGGTGAGTGAAATCTTTCCCAGATCTCTTGACTCTTCCATGGCTGTCACCTTCATGTTGAACTTTAGAGGTAGAGCCTTCAGAACTCTGACGGTTATCTCCTTATCAGTGAAGGTTTTTCCAAGCTTTAGCACTTCATTCAGCGTCCTTGTAAACCCTGTATCCATTTGATCAATGGTTTTCGCAGACTTCATCTTGAAGTTGTCCAGCTTTTCCAGAGCAACACTCAGCTGATGCTCTTTGATGGCGTCGTTTCCTTCGCTCATGTCACGAACCTTATCCCACATCTCTTTGGCAGTCTTGCAGTGCTTGACTTTGTCAAATCGATCATTGTCAAGGGCCTTGGTCATGATGAAACGGCCAACTTTATCCAGATTGAACAGCTTTATTTCTTCGGCTGTCATTTCTGTCAGATCTTTCTCCACCACTATGTCAGCATCATCAACCGTGATAGTCTTGGTGAATTTGAATGGACCTTTGATAATACATGTGTACATGTTATCCTTGTAAGCTGCCAGGAAAATCTCTATTATGATTTTCCAGTCTTCAAAGCTCATACCAGCTATGTGGGGAACATGGCTGATACAGTCCATTTTTCAAAAATTTTAATTTTTCAAAATATGCTCTTTTGAAAAGTTTGAAAACCTTTGAAAAACACTTGGATCAAGCTCGTTGATCAGGCAGCTGATTCTAATGAACCACCCGCTCTGATACCACTTGTTGGTCCCAAGTGGTCAGATGAGGTCTAGAGGGGGGTGGGGTGAATAGACCTCTAAACTTTTTTTTACAATTTTTAACTTTAAAACCTTTTGTTCTAACTTAAACAAACTAAGCTATTATCAACAGTAAGTAACTTGGCTGATCGCGAACAAATCTTTGAACAGCTTCATTGACCACTAAACTGATAGTTACTTAGCTGATTTTGTCAAAATCAGTTTCAATACTTAGAGTACTTGCAGCGGATTTGTAAAGTGTTTTTCACAAGTAAACTTAGTAGTTTGAAAGTTTGTTCCCCAGTTTTTATAAAACCCTTTTCCTTATAAACTTTTCAAACAGTTAAATCAAAGTGTTTTTATGCGACTGAAAATATGCAAGTAAAAATGCAAGTAAAAACACATGTAATTTTTATAGTGGTTATATGGATTTAAATATCATTTAGTCCACTATTCCAAGTCACAAAGATCTTGGGTTATACTAAGAACACAAAGTAATTAGTACACTCCACTTACGCCAAAACAACAAATGAATCTGGCCGTAAGCTCACAATAGGAAATCACTAAGAAAACCTATCCTCTGAAGTTAGATCACTCACAAAGACGGATCTACACTTCTCACAACATTCACGATTACAAAATCACTCAGAAGATGTATTTTTCGTTGTTCTTCAACTTTGCTTTTGTCAACAAATGACTAAGCTGATGAGTGAGCTGTTCTTGAGACTTAAAGTGTTCTGCTTCGAAAATTCTCTCAGAGATTGTGTTGTTGTTTTCTCTTCGTCTCTTTCAGCTATTTATACTTGAGGCTTGAAAAATGTCAGTTGAAGAGAGACAAGATTCAAAAACCTCGAGTACTGGTCCTTAATTTCCGCGAACGGCTCGTTGCAGTCTGTCCGTACTGTCAACAGTACTTTTCTGCAGGCAGCATTAAATGCACCCAGCTGATGCGAAGCATTTCTTCAATCATTTGTCTTTAATAGCCTTGTACTTCAGCATTTATTACTTCCAGGGGCATTTATTACCGTTGGGAAGGCTTCTTGATCTTTTCCACTTGGCTGACGAAAGGACAAGTCTGAAGGCGAACTAAGCTGATCTCAAAGTTGAACAAATCTGTTTTGAGTCGGCTGATCTTCACCAGTCTGATTTCTTTCCTTCAGCAGATCAGTAGCCTTTGGACCTTGAATTTTGACTCTTCTGATATCTTCTTTACTTAGTCAAAAATTCTTCAAAGGGACATTAGCTAAGTTAATCATACTTAGCAGATTTGAAGTTTTGGAATTCATCAAAACCTCCCTTTACTAATTGTCTTCAGTGCTCTTCATCTTCATCCTTATCCAACAACTCTTCATGTTACAACCAAAACAATCGACCTATCAATAATGAAGTTCGTCAAAAATAGGGGACTTTTGGCAACATGCACCCTTGAAAATCGGTCATTTGGCAGATTGCACCCTTAAAATTAAATTTTGGCAGAATGCATCCTCGATATCAGCAGAGTCAAATTAGACTAGTTCGATTTGAATCAACAGAGTGGAAAGGGATCAGAAGTCATTCTAAGTTCTAACGGTAATAAATGCATCTGCCAAAATAAATTATGTGAGAGAAGGGTATTAATGTCAAATGATTGTAGAAGTAATTTTAAAGACCTCGTATTAACAGATTGCATTTAATGCGATTGTCATATCCATACAACATATTGTACAATGTACAGTTTCAAAGAGCCGTTTAAGGTTAGGACTGGAACTTGAGGAAGATATGAAATTTGTCTCACTTCAACGGGCAGAATTCAAACCACGAGCATGAATAGATCTACATTCCAGAGTTTAAGACAACACACAACAACTGAGGTAATTCAAACGAGCAAATTTTCTAAGTATAAAAAAACTCAAGAACAAATCACTATCAGCTGAGTCATCTGTTGACAAAGCCGAGTTGAAGAAAAAGTTTATACTTAAAAATGTGAGTGATTTCTGTAAATTTGAGTGTTTTGAGAAGTAGATATCCATCTAAGTGAGTGATATTACTTTAGTTTATAGGTCTTCTTTGTGATTTCCTATTGTGAGCTTGTGGATATATCATTTATTGTAAAAAAACACAAGTATTGTACTAGTTACTTAATGTTCTAGTGGAACATAAATCTTCATGATTTAGAAGAGTTACTAAGAGGCACATTGCATGTATAACCACTATTAAAAATTTCAGTGTTTACTTACCTGCTTTTAAACTTGTATATTTTCATAAGTGAGCAAACATCTAAAAAGATAAAGCTTTTAAAAGGAAAATTTATAAAACTGGTGTAAATCCTTCGAAGTTAAACTTGTTTGAAAATCACACACTTTCAAATCCGCAATATACAAGTTTTAAAACTCCGAGTTTATCTTAACAGATAAGTAAATCAGACGAATGGTTAACTTACGCTGAATAAGCTAAGTGTTAAATCAGCTAAGTAGTCTCACAAGTAAAGAACAACTTACTCTGCTTATACGAAGTTGGAGAAAAAAATTTAAAGGTACAGAGGTCTATTCACCCCTCCCCCCTCTAGACCTCATCTGACAACTTGGGACCAACAAGTGGTATCGGACAGGTGCTTCATTTGAAATCATTTACCTGATCAACGAGATTTATCCAAGTTGGATTTTTCAAACGTTTTCAAAAAGAGCATATTTTGTAAAAAAAAAATTAAATGGAATGTATCAGCCATGTTCCTCACATTGGCGGTATCAATTTTGAGGACTGAAAAATTTGCATTGAAATTTTCCTTCCTGCTTATAATGACAATACGTATACATGCATAACAAGAGGTCCTTTCAAAATCAAATAAACCATCAAATTCAACGATCGAGAGATGACAGTTGACAAAGAGCCTGAATAGATTACTTCAAATTACTGCCAAAGAAATCAAGCTGAATAATCTTGATAAAGTTGCTAGATTTATCATGACTATAGCCCTTGATAATGAAAGGTTTGACAAATTCAAACATTGCAAAACTGCAAAAGAGATGTGAGACAAAGTTTGCGCCATGAGCGAAGTAAATGATGCTATCAAAGAGCACAACTTAAGCATAGCTCTTGAAAAGTTGGAAAACTTCAAAATAAAGTCTGGAGAAACCATTGATCAGTTGGATACAAGGTTTACAAGGACACTAAACAAAGTTTTAAAGTTGAAAAAGACTTTCACTGTCAAGGAAATCACTGTAAAGGTTCTCAAGGCGTTGCCACCCAAATTCAACATGAAAGTCGGAGCCATGGAAGAATCAAGAGGTTTGGAAAAAATCTATCTTACCGAGTTATTCTCAGTACTCAAGGCGTTTGTATAAACTGCCAACGATGGCAATAGAAGAGTCATCCAATTCTAATCCCACTACTGCCCTGGTTATTGCGGAAAGACCAAATAAATCAACAGGAAGGTCAAAGGATATGGACTCATCTGATGAGACCATGCTACTCAACAAAAAGGAGTACACTGCTTGCGATGTAGCACTGATGTTGAATAGGTTCAAAAAGTTCTATAAGAGAAAAATAAAGAACCAATACAACAATGCTTCTACTTCGAATCCTACATCTCATGATAGTAAGAATAATTACAAATCCGAAATAATGTGCTATAGCAGTAGAAAATTGGATCACTTCATCAAGGACTGCCTGTATCCAAAAGTTGAGAATTACACTGAGGAAGAAAATAAAGTGAAAAAAGAGAGGAGTCACAATAAGAGCAAGATATTGTTGGGTGAAGTCGAAAGGGATATATGTCATCTACTCGTCTGATTCGGACTCGGAGACATCTGAAGAAGACTATGCTCAAGAAGAGACAACTGCACTACTCAGTCTTATGGCCAAAAAAATCAGATGACTCTGATAATGAGGTAAATCTCTCTTAAGGAGAAATGTGCTATCTAGTTCATTTGAACAAATGATGATTAACAACATAAGTGTCGTTGCGTCTTTCGTCAAGCTTAAGGAAGAGATGACTATGCTGAAAGAGTAAAATAGTACACTGAAACTCAAGGTTGAAAAACCTAATGAATCAGTTGAATATAAAGATATTGAGCATGAGAATGAATCTCCTCTGACAGCAAAATGTGAAGTTTATAAGGAAAAAATCATGGAACTTGAAAATATTCTTGCATCTCATAATAAGTCTTCTGTTACAGCAGATAACATGCCTAGTAAATAGAACTATCCTATGAAAAGGCAGGTTTAGAATTCGACTATGCTGAACAATTCATATCTACTAATAACAATAAGGTAATCTTATATGTTCAGAATACAAAATCCGATTCGCCAGAAAGAGAGATTAAAGAAAATAAATTTCAAAAGGCTACTAAGAGTAAAGAGCCTAAGAAAGAAAAATAGACTAGTAAAGCTAAACAGCGGAACATTTCTAAGAAGTTTGCTGATAAGAGCAAGCATAATCAAACTAGTGATAAGTCTAAGAAGTATGTTGAGGTGCAAGCTTGAAAGAAACTTAAGAAACAAAAAATCATAAAAGTGATATGCTTGGTATGAAATGAGTCATATTTTGTGCAACCTATTTATTCATCATATTATCATGCACCTTATAATCCATCTTAGTATGCTGCTACATACCCTGTTCATCATCTGATGCATGGTTATCCTGTTTATCATGCATCGCACCCTACTAATGAGCATTACTCACATCATAATGATTTTCATAATAACATGCCTGCTAAAAATTATGATACCCAAAGAGTAACATAAGCACCACCAAAATCTATTGAGTCTAAGAAGTCTAAGGTTACCAAATCTTGGGTTGTCAAAACTGATACTAATCCTCCAAGACCCTCTTAATAAGTTATACCTAAAATATTTTTCATTTGTTTTGTAGGTTAGTATTAGGAGAATGGGTAAAGTAGAGAATAAATGGTACTTGGACAATGGATGTTCAAGACACATGTTTGGTGATATACATGAGCTGATTGATGTTGCTATCATAGATGGTTCAAAAGTTATATAGCAGAGAAGACAATATTGTGGCAAGTGGAAAGTTTATTAAGGGAAACATTGAGATATTTGATGTCTCATTTGTTAAAGGCCTGAAGTACAATCTGCTCAGTATAAGTTAATTATGTAACAAAGAATTTTCTATCATCTTCTCTTCAAAAATTGGTTGGAGGCAAAAGGTTACATTTCCTGCTGTCAGAGAAGATCCTCTATCAGCTGCAAGACCAGTTGAAACATCATAGGAATGTGATGTTGTCATTTAAAACACAGCAGAGGTGTATGCACCTCAAGTAATGAAGTCTGTTGAATTAAGAGCAGAGGCTCCTGAACCAGCTGTTGCCAGAAGGAAGAGAACTGGCAAAACAAAAGTTTCCTATTCCAACTGATGAGGGCTATTTTACAAATAAGACTGGGTCGAATTACAAGTCGAGCTAAACAATCATCCCGATTTGCTATTACGTATCTTATCGACCTTAAGAAATTCCCGGACACTTATGGGCCACGCTACATCTCCAAGTCCTAGGATCATGTTAGGACTAGGTATCTTAGGTTATAAATAGCAGATTCGCTCTTTTAATACAGGTTGAAATCTAAATTGCTCAAAAATGGTTAATATACAACATTATCGCATTCAATTATACTCGTTTTACTTGATCAAATTTACTTATTTCTTTGAATTGCACCATCCTGAGTACTTTAACCAGCCCTTAAATCTGATCAATAGTACTAATTGTTGCTAGTTTGATAAGTATTATTGATGTATATATTGGTTATTTATTGATATTACAAGGAAACACGAAATTCGGTAAAATCAACAAGAAGAAGAAAAGAGGAGAGGCTGAGCAAAAGAAGAGAGACGAGAATGAACTCAAGGCTGATCTTGAGGCCAGCAAGTCTGGAGCTGCTACTAAACAGATGACTGAAGCAGAGCTAGTTGTTAAGGAAGTTGAGGACTTAGCTAAGGCACTGAAAGTGAGCAAGGAAGATGCTCACGGGCCAAGGAGTGGTGGAAAGAGTCAAAGAAAGACGCATTTGTTATGCCTCGCCCTATATTGATCAAGAGAAAAAGAAAAGAGATCAAGCATGCCCTGCAGATAGTCAAAAGTGACCATATTGTCTTCGCAATGTTTGAAGCTGAATTAGAGAAGTACAACAAATTTTTGCAAGTGAGAATTACTTTTCTCGTAGAAAATATAAGATACAACAGATGTAGGGAGTACATACTTTATAAGTCAAGTGTGGAATCAAATGCGTGGAAGCAAGCTGCTAATGAAGAGAGATGGGTTTTGAAACTGCCTATAGACCAATTTCATTAGACAAGCATTGGATTCAGATATCTTTCTTGACAGGGTACATGAGTACATCAGACTCGTGGTCAATGAAGAATCTACTAAATTGAAATAAACTATCCCAAAGAAGCTAAGACCGCAAGATGATGTTGGAGATGGGGCTGTTAAATTGGCAATTTGTGTAAAACTGGATAAATGTCAAGAGGGATCAAGGTTTAGTTAAGGAAGTTCAAGTAGTAATCTACCATCTCTACCAAGTCTTAAACATATTGCATTTGGTTATGAGAACATATGATATCAGGTATCAGATTACCTTCATCAGACGACATCACCTTTGGTACCTACATTGTTTACTAATCACAAAACTGTTGTGACTACTAATGATTTTGATTTTGTGTATATTACAGAAGACAATCCTGATCTGCAGAAATCTAAACAAGACTCATTTGTGGAGATCAACCTCACTGATGCTTCAGGTTCACTATATGAACTTCCAAAAATAAAGAAGAATTTGGCTATTGAATGGAAGTCATAAGCCACTCCTGAAAAAAGTGATATTCCTTTCAAGGATACAGGGACTTTTCAATCTGCTATCCTGGACTCTATGAAATCACTGATGGAGATAGCAATGAAGGACATGGAAGAGAGGAACAAGGCTTTACTAATGAAATTTAAGGAGATAGCTTGAAACTTTGTTCAGAGCATGGTACAATGTATTCCACGGCCTGTTGGTCCTACTCTGCTGTTTAAGGATGAGTTGAATACCATTAAAGAATAAGGTCATGGTATGATGTTTGATATTCAGCCGTTCAATAACAGAGTACAAAACAATGAGGCTGGATGGAAGGAAATTAACATGGTTTTTGCAAATGCTATGGAAGCTGGGGAGAAAAAGACTGAAAATCTCATCGAAGCATTTTGTGAAGGCATCGACAAAACACTTTAGACCTCAATTCAAATGGGTCATGGAGTCACTGATCTTAATCAAAACATGGAGTATCTTAACAAACAAGCAGTGATGTTGGTTGTCACACAACAACAACAACAACAACAGGAAAATCAAATTAGAACTATGGTTCAAAATATCATAAAGTTGTGTGAAGCATTGAATATAGCACATGCTGAAGTTGAAGATCTCAAACCTGCTGATGATGACAAAAAAGGGGAAGAGATACCTGAGACTACAGAATAAGCCAAACTTGTTGAAGAGAAGGTTGCTGATATTGAAGAAGATGACTTAAAAGAAAAAGATCCCAAAGAAGTAGCAAATGATGACAAGATATTGCTGCCTCTAAGGATTCGGCTGAAGATCAACTTGATCTATTCCGAAAAGTAAAGAGTTAGAGGAATTAATAGCAAGATTTGAGGCTGCTAAAAAAGAAGAAAAATTAGAAAAATTCAAGAAATTAGCACTGAATTTCTCTAGAGAAGAAGATGAAGAAGAGGACGAAGAAGAAGAAGTAGAACAAGATGAAGACATTGAAAACAAAGCAGACTCTATTTTTTTTACTCATGTACTCTTTTGTAATTTTCTAATTTTTGATGTAATTTTTTCAATTGTAATATGATGTACATGTAACTTTTAAAATCAATAAAAAAAAAAAAAAATTATCCAACTTAATTTCTATCTCAGAAATTTTGTGTGAAGATGTAACTTTAGGTACTTATCTGAAATTTTTTCATCATAAATAAAAGGGATATTGTTAGATGAAGATGAAGAAGTGAAGGGAGGTTTTGATAATTTTCAGAAGTCATCAGCTAAGTAATAAAATCTAGCAAACCTCGGAAAAAGTTCAATCAAGAAGACAATTAAAATCAGAAGATTGGATTTTCGGTCTAGAAGACTAGTGATCTGATGCTGAGTACGAAATCAGATTAGTGAATTTCAGCAGAGTCAAATAAGACTATTTCGATTTGATTCAGCAGAGTGGAAATGGAACATAAGTCATTCGAACGATACTAAATGCACCTAGCGTAATAAATGATGTGAGATAAGGTATTAATGAAAAACGATTTGAGAAGTAAATTAAAAAACCTCGTATCAGCAGAGTGCAATTAATGCGACTATCAGATCCATACAATAGACTATAAAGTGTACAATTGCAGGGAGTCATTAATGTTAGGACATAAACTCGAGGAAGATTTAAAGTTTGTCTCCTTCAAAGGGAAGAATTTAAACCACTAGTATAAATAGATCTACATTTCAAGAGCTAAAGACAACACACAACGTATGGGAGAATTCAAATGAGCAAATTTCTAAGTCTCAAAAACTCAAGAACAAATCACTATCAACTGAGTCATCTGTTGACAAAGCCGAGTTGAAGAAAAACTTTATACTTAAAAATTTGAGTGATTTAGGTAAAGCTGAGTGTTGTGAGAAATAGATACATATCTTAGCGAGTGATATTACTTCAGAGTATAAGCCTTCTTGGTGAATTCGTATAGTAGCTTGTGGCTTTATAATTGTTGTAAAAAGCACAAGTGATGTGCTAGTAACTTATATTTTAGTGTAACATAAATCTTCGTGATTTGGAAGAGTAAACATAAACCTTTAAAGTTAAATTTGTTTGAAAAACATACCCTTTCAAATCCGCTGCATTCAAATTTTAAAACTTTGAGTTTATCTTAACAGATAAGTAAAGCAGACGAGTGGTCAATTTACGCTGAATAAGCTAAGTGCTAAATCAGCTGAGTAGTCTCATAAGTAAGATCAACTTATTCTGCTTAAAAAGTTAGAGATTTTCTTTCAAAGGTAAATATGTCTATTCATCTACCCCCTCTAGACCTCATCTGACAACTTAGAACCAACATAATTTGACATAAAAGTTTACACATCTTATACATACGACCTAACTCTTCCAAAAAAATATGTACAATACTTTATTTTTCGAATTAATCGCTCTATCAAAACACAAATAAATAATATTATGCAAATCTAGATTATATCATAAACTTTCACTACTCTCGCAACACCAAACAAACAAGTTCTGAATTACTCTTACGGTGTTATTTAATTAATTTATATTATAACTTATTCAATTACTTAAATTTTAAAATTAGATTGCAAATGCGTGTTTTGAGGAAACTATGCGAGCTCATGGCCTCTTCTTCATAATTTTTCCCCAAATACGTGTAATATTGCACCTATAGGTGCACCAACACTCACTGAAATTTGAATTTTTGCTTGTAGAGGGACTTAAGTATAATTTTTCTTTCAAAAGGGATATATGTGTAAAATATAAGTATGATATATATTTCCGATACCATTTGTTAAAAGAACATACCAACCGTACTTATAAGTTCTAACAACTTGAACATCCGTACTTAGTATTACATATATAGGGTCAACTCTTCCTTGAGTTTTCACATGCTTTCGAAAAACCGATGAAACTGGCCTAGAATTTTTTTATATATCCCATGTAACTTCCTCTACTTTCATGAGTTTGATTTCAAGATTTATAACACTACTTCATCCCATTTTTTTAAAGACAATGATAATCATTAATCAATCATTATATAAAAAATTATTTCAATAACTAGTCAAATCTTAAGAACTAAAAATTATAAACAATTAACAAAGATTGGTATTAGAATTAGAGAAATATCCACATTCGTAAGGTATCAACTTTGCCAGTAATAATTATTACTACTATCCCATTATTTTCTTTGTTTCGGTTGATTTGGCTTGAAATTATAAATAACATGTAAAATGGTCAAAAAGATTAGACAATATTCCTATTTTTTAAAATTAATGGTGCCGATCAAATCATTAGCATATATGAAATGATAGTCTTTGAAAAACTCAAATGTAGGATTACTTACTATGTGCTAGGAGATGTGGTTAGTAAGTTTGAGTTAATTGCAATTTATATATTATTAATGCTTAATTTACTTTCATGTGATTTCAAAAAAGCACTTACTTGACTATTTTGTAATCTTATAAAAGTTTTACACCGTCTTTTTGAAATTTTTATACGTGACATTTTATCCCCGTGTGTTATAACAATGTGGTTGTGTACCATCTGTGTTATGATATTTGCGGCAATTTACCCATTATATTAGAAAACATTTTTCATGTACATTCTAGTGAGTTACATTATTCGGCTGAAGGAGATCAATTGCTTTTTTAAAATTTTTACAAGGGTGAAATACTTTTTTTAAATTACATGGTAGTGAATTGATATTATGCATTTTACCTTAAATAAATTAACATTAGTTGTAATAAGTTGTACGAAGATAAGTTTAGTGAGCTAATGAACCACATATAAATCAAAAATAAGTGATCAGGACTAAAAGAAAGACAATTTATTTAGTAATAGAGAAGTTGACCAAAAGTACTCAACTATTCTAGCGGCATGTGGCGTCACCAGCGGTCCACCATTACCTGCCCGCATTTATTTGTCCAAGAAGTCCAAATGAGAAATTTTAGGGAGGTGGTTCTTTAATGTTGTAGTTATATTTCCTTTATTTTTTTATTTCTCGTTTTGAAGGATGGTATACGAATTAAAAAATATTATAGAAAATCAATTTTTTTAAGTAAAAATTTCAAATATTTTTTAATTAAATAATCTTAGCATTAATTAGTATTAATTATAAGTATTATTAAAAAAAGTAAAATTGATATAAAAAAAAGAATATTAATTTTACATTAAAATTCTAAAATGATAAATTAAAATAATTAATTTTTTTTATGTTGTATTTTGTAGGTTTTTAAAATTAAGAACTCAAGACCACTCCAAGTCGCCTCTTAGAAATTTTTTTTATGTTGTATTTTGTAGGTTTTTAATATATAGTATGGGCATTTGCATTCTTAGAAAACTTATATCATAATCATTTTAATTACATGGTATTTATAGTTGACTCTTAAACAGCTATCGTATTGGTTTGATCATGAACTACTACTCGAATTAATTAACTTGCAAATAATTTTTTTAAAGTACATTAATTATAATAGTTACATAAAAAATTATTTCACAACAATTGTTTAAATACAAATAATAGACAATTACCAAATATTAATAATAAACTAGAATATATAAAAATTCACATTAATAGAAATTAAACCTATAACTTATTGATCTTGGGACCTCAACATTTCAGTAATTACCAGTATGATGCGGTCTTATTGACAACTTGCAAATGTATCGCGTGTTGATATTTATATTAACTATAATAAATTTGGGACAGAAAGTCGTAAGAGAGAAGAAAATGTGGAATATCCTTTTATTTGTGGGGTAATCAAAGTGTCTGGTGAACATGTTACATAAATATATAAAATTCATTTGAGATTATAAAATTGAAGGGCTATCTGTCTTAGTCGTACTTCTACGTGTACGGATGCATATGACTGTCTGTAGCTTTTAAAATTTTAGGAGTAAAAATATCTATATAAAAATCTTAATAATATCTATAGTCATGCACATCATTCAGTTAACAAATATGTGTTGACAACGAGTACGAAGACTAGCCCTCATTCATGCAGAATATTTTGTTTAAAAATTTAAAGTTTCAATTTTAATACACTTTTTCTTTTTCTTTATGCAACACTCAAATCGGGTAAGATTTTCATTAATAATCAATATCATGAAGAACAAAGTCACTGATCTAACGTGGTTTCGTTGAGGATCAATGATGGAAAGTAATGACAACAAATGTGCTATAATGTCAATGATGGGGTCAAATATGTATAATCGATCGTGATTACAATATAATTTGATATCCTATTGGGCATTACTAGATGCCGTACAAGCTAGAGACTAGTACATACAATGTAATCGAATCCTAAATTCCGAAGAGGCTTCGAGCAGTAGGTTCGAGCGGGGTGCACCTAGGGAATCGTGCGTTGTTTGGCATCATAAATGCTTGCGGTATTTATAGTTGAGGCGGTGTGCTAGCTGAACCATCCGTAAGGGTGTATTTCTCGGCCCACAGGCCTGGGCCTGGGGTCGGCCCAACAGTGAAAACCGAGCATGAACCCCCTGGCCCGTGATCGGAGTAGGCTGAATAGCGTTGGAGGTCGGATACCGTGATTTTCGATCGTACAAGCCATCCCTAAAATAGAATACACAAAGTCCCCCTCATCAATACTCCCCCACTTCTCGAGCGTAAGTGAAGCTGAAGCTCGGAGAAGTAAATGTTGCCATACGACTGTGATGAATCATCACTTAGTGTTCCGGATATGCCTCATTAAAAACCTAGCTCGGAAAAACCCATTGGGATAAAAATCGAACCAGGGAAAAAGAGTGCATATCTTGAAAACTCTAAAATGATTATCCGTTGTGATGTAAATTATATTGACATTCCTGTTTTGAGTTGTTCCCTGTAACGATTGACCTTGTTTGACAAAAAATTGAGTTGACCTTGCTGTTTTGAATTCCTTAGTTAATAATTGCCTTGCTTGAACTCATGATCGACCGGTTTAATTCCTAACTAATACTCCCCCACTTCTTCGAGCGTGAGTGAAGCTGAAGCTCGGAGAAGTAGGTTTATTCCGAAACCAAAGGATGTGTCTTTTCCATTAGCCATGATGTAGTCTAAATTCGTAGAGTATAGGGGCTAAACGTGCAATTTCCCAAAAAATTTGTTTTGAAATTACTGCTGGAGAGCTCAACCGTCGCGGTTACTCGGGGTTCAATTTGCAATTTTACTTTTTTAACCAAGTATATATATATGTTGACCGTTGAAGATTCATTTACGAAAGATTCTCAAAGCCTTGATCGAAGCATCGTGATCGATTTTTATAGAAGAATCACGAAAATCGATTACTTCCAGAAAATCACTTCCCATAAACATAAAATATAGATAACTTCCAATAAACCATGTCTTCCTCCAGATATCGTAAAGGAAAAGCCAAAGTAGGCGAAGGGTCGGATATCGACCCTTTGATGCTTATCGACAATTATAGGGCCTCCGACGATGAGAAGGCCGAAAATTCTGGAGACACTTCAAACTCCAATACTGAGGAGGGAGAAGTTTGCCAGGGTTCTAGTGATAACGAATGAGAAACTGAAGAACAAGTTTCCGAGGGCGAAGCGGTCGAGGGCGATGTTTCACCTTTGCGCGAGAATGAAGTTCAGAAGTACAAGATCGGTGGGAAAGTAGTTGTTACTATCTACAAATGGGTAGAAACCACCACTAGTTCTAATCATCATCGAACAGAGCGCGGAGCTGATCAAACTTCTACCTTCTATAACACGTAGGAACGTCGCACAAATTTGGAGCTCGAGTTCAGAAAATACATTCTGAAGGGTTATACTATCGTTGTGCCTACTCCCGAGCAACGAGTTACCAACCCACCTAAAGGTTGCCAAGCCTTCTACAGCAGGCAATTCCTCTTCGGGCTGCGCATTCCATTTATTCCGTTACTTAGGGATGTTCTGGAGGTTTTCTCACTCACGCCTGCCCAGATATTGCCGAATTCGATCGCGTACATTGTTGCATTTAGTGTTCTTATGCAGGCTAAGGGGAAGGAGGCGTCCTTCCAGAATTTTGGGCAAGTATTCTAGATGAGCATCTCGACGGCCTCTAATGCCGGCTTTGTCTATTTCTCCCAAAGGTCGAACAAATCTATTCTCTCGAACATGGTTTCAAGTAACACAAAAGGCTGGAAAAGAGAATTCTTCTTCGTTCGCGGTCCCGATATTCCTCCTTCGGAAGATGTCTCCGAGCCGAAAACACATGTTTGGGACAGGGAATCTGCTTGGATATACATTAAATGGTCCCTCAAAGGAAAAATCCCTCAGATCATGTCTTCGAAATTCTTGAAAACCCTGAAATCCGATCAGTACCAAACTGCGTTATTAACACAAGAGGGGGTCTTGAGGTTGGCTGGGCTCAGTAAGTGCACTTATCCTGCTTCAGCGATTGAATTCGAGCATACTCCTGAGATCGAAGACAATCTTGAGAACGGTCAACCCGCCCAGGCCGCTCCTGTAGAGGCTTAAGCCATAGTCGCTCCCCTCTCGCTTGGTATTAACTTAACTATTTAGGATGGTTCTTGATTTGCCTTTGCCGTTTCATATTAGCCTCACTTTCACTTGAATTATGCAGTTGATATTGTGGAACAATTTCGAACCTCGATAGCAAGTTCCAACGTGGCCTCTTCATCGAAAAAGACCCAAGGCCAGCCTCGAAAATAGAAAAAATCGAAGGCGAGTAAGAAACCAGGAACGGCTGGTGCCAGCACTTCTGCTATGGTGGTCCCGCCCCCGGCGTCGAACATTCCCAGGGTCAATGTCGGGAATACGTCGCAAATGGAGGAGATTGGCCGCCTGAGGACGGTCTTTTCGATTAACACTGCTGACCCTAACGCAGCCGGATACAGCCATCATGCCTTTAAGCATATCCAATCCCAGCAACTGATCGAGGAACGTTTGGCTCGAAAAAGGAACAGTGATGCTCCCGAGTCATCCAAAAGGGTCAGGCCTTTTGGTCGAAATCCAAGCCCCATTCAATGCCGACCTGGAAGAACTCAACCGGACTTAGCGGGTTACATCGAAGATCATCTTCGCGGTCGGAGGGCTACAGGTTATGCCGAGAACGGGAGCATTCAATCGGATTTTGGCCCCGAAGGAGAAGACTCAGTAGATAAATCAATCCGGATACTTCTGACTGGGCGATTCAAGGATGATAATACTGAGCTGTTCTTCAAGGATGGCTTCAAGTCTTCGGTGATTTTTCCTGAGCGTATCAAGAGGTAAAAGTTTAATTTCGCTTCGTATTCTCCGATCTTAGCATATGTGAAACTTATGAAAATACTTTGTCATCCTCGCAGGTCGGAGATTTGTTCGTTCATCAATCCCACCGGCTTACCATCTTGGAGGAAGAGTCTCACCAAGCTCATCGGGCCCTCAAACTCATTCTGAGGGAAGATGCAATAACGACGGCTCAGCTGACTGAGACTTTGGCCAAGCTGTCCGAGGTGGAGAAAGAGCTTACTGAGACCAAAAGGGAGCTTGAAGAAGCTAAGGCTGGTAAATTCACAACTGCGGTCGAGGAGAATCTAGTTGGAGTGGTCGGAGAGAAGAGTGCCCTCGAACTTGAGGTTGAGCGCTTTAAAGCTGAGCTAGAACAAGTGAAGGCGGATTCCGCACACTCGTACGCTCAAGGCCGAGAAGAAGCTAGGCTTTCAGCTATAAGGGAGTTCCTAGAGTCTCCCTTTCTCGATGCTTTGGTTCGGTTGCGATCTGGTCCGATCAACTAGTCTTTCATCTACAAAGGTGTTCAACAGTTGGTCGTAGCTGGGAAGATTCCGGGCCCACTCTCGGATTATCTCCCTTATATGAATGCCTATAAGAACATCATTGGAGAGGATTACAAGGCTTCGTCTCTTCCTGCAGACCTTGGAGATTTACAAGGCCATGAATTCACCTCCTTTCTTGATGAGTTCGGGGTTCCTATGCCGAACCCGGATATGCTCGAAGCTTCCAGTTTTCTACAGTCGGAGAATGAGGTCGACGGAGATGAAGAAGTTGACGTCGATGGTGATTCCGATGCCCAAGAAGGAAAACCTACTCCTCCTTCAACTAAAGTTGATGATAATGCTGATGAAGAGGGCAATGAAGAGAGTGATAGCTCGGATAGTGAAGACGACGAATCGGATGATAGTGATTCCGACGATGAGGACGAAGAAGAAGAAGATGAAGAAGAAAACCCTTGATAATTAGCTAAGTCCCTGTAATAGATCTATTTTTATATGATTTCCTTTTGTGTATGTAATCAAGATTCTGTTGACTTTGTATGTATTAAGTAACTTTGCCATTTAACGATCGAAAATGTCCAATTATATTTGTTCCCTTTATATATGCTCGAATTTTCTTGGGAGTTGCGACTATTCAATTCCAGTAAAATGACGCGTTGCTCCCGCTATAAATATAAGGGCCATTTCAAATCATTCTCCTATCATATCTATTCACCGCGATCGGAGCTCATAGATTAACAAATAAAATTCGAACCAAACTACTTCCTTAATCAAAGTTATGGACAAAATACTAGGTTCCTCGATCGAGCCCTCATCGCTCCTAGGCGGTGTCAAAAGCAAGGGTTCCTCGAAGGATACGAAACCGAGCAAAGAAAAGAAATCTTCGAAAGGCTTTCCCAACTCCTCAGCACCCTCCCCCAAAACTTCTAAGGAGAGAAACACACCTCTTCGAAATCTGGCAGAACTATTTCCAACAAATTCGTAATATCGAAAGAAGAACCCAAGACTGAAACTGAAGGCTCCCCTATTAAGCCTTTAGATAATTCCAAATGGGCCTTACTTAGGCAGAAGGCGTCTGAGAAGGCGTCTGAGAGGGCATTCGAGTCTTCGAAAAAAAGACCTCATTCTGAAGGGAACACTCCGACCGAGACCCTTCAGAAGCTTGTGAATGAGAACAAACCGCTCGCCGGTGCCCCCGTGATTAATCCCGAGAGTGGGGGGCCCAGTAAGAAGGCAAAAGTAAATGCTGCTGAGAAAGGCATTCCCGAGCCTAAGGTTCCTCCAACCAAGGGCGCAGCTGAAACGTCTACGCTCGAAAAACCTTCCGATCAACCTCTGGCTTCTTCGGTTTCGGAGAATATCTCTTCTGTTCCTAGAGGTTATAAGGATGAGCCCCGTCCCGAAGGGACACTCGAAAACGTCGTTCCGAGCCTTCTGTAGGCTCACATCTCAGTTTCTGATATAGGCCCCTCTAAGGGGAAAAGCCCTTTGCAACTGTTTCAGCTGGGATCAAGCTTCCTTGCCCAGGTTTGAAAATTTTGTTGCTACTGCTAGTTCTCTTCCTTTTTTTTTTTTTATTTCACATATATGTCAGTACCATCATCTGTTTGTTTTCTTTGTTAATAGGCTGAAAAAGAGTTCATTGAGCTCAATTGCTGGCCGAGCAGGAGGCCGAACAACGAGCTTCTCACTCTTAAGTAAGAGAAGAAAAACGCCGAACTGGAGAATGCCCTGGAGGCCACCAAAGTGCTCGAGGAAAGGATAGCTTCAGAGAAAGAGAAAGCCACTAAGGATAAAGGTGAAGAAATCCATCAGCAGCTGGGTATAGAGCTCGAAGATCTTAAACGACTTTACGAGCAAGAGAAGAAGGACTCCGAGCGCCGTGAGAAGGATGCTTATAAGCAGGGTTACGACGTCCCTAGTGATGAAGTTCGGAATATTATTTTCGAGAATAAACTTCTCTAGGCTCGTAGTTCATTTCCCGGCCGGTTGTAATTTGAAAATAGTTGAAGTGTTTAATCAGTTTGCCTGTAATATCTTTGAATAATTTACTTTCTCGTCTCTTGTTGAATCTTTGAACTTGTGATCAGCCTTCGCGCCGTTTTATTCCATCCTTTATTTTTCGATGCTCAGATAAACCTCTTTGTTGATTATATGTTTGTCCCCAGTTATGTGTGCATTTTCTGATCGTAGACAATAACCTTAATATTGTGAAAACAACTCTGTTGAATATTTCGTTTCCCTATGTTTTAGTCGAACCGAAATTCCTTAATCATCAAATTTTCGATCACACGAGTGCCAAACCGCAACTTCCGAACCCGTGCGATATTGTAAGTTAAATCAATAACTGTTCCGCGAATAAACTGATAATTCTATGATTTCCTCCGCCATACAATCCCTATTCATCGGGAAATGGAATAGTCACTGAATCTCGTTCGTCCATCTTAATGGATGGCAGCCGTTGGACTGAGCCCTAACTGTTACTATAAAAGGGGTCTCCCTCAATTTTCATAATTTTGGCCATTCTCCCATTTTTATCACCATTTTGCTCCGACGATGGTGATCGAAAATCTTCCCCTTTCGACCCAACTTTTTGAGTTTAGACTTCAAACCTTCTTGATAAAAACATGAGCGACCTTAACTCGCTTAGAATATCGACAGACAAAAATATTTCCGATTTGGAAGGCCAATAAGCCAAATCCAGAAAACCAATAAGCTACCGATCCTTGCCTGGGATCAGTCAGTCAAGGAAAATACCTTGGTATTGCTGACTACCCGGGATCCCAAAAGTGTTGGTGGAGTACGAGCATCAAATTCTCCAAGGATGGTCGGTAGCATTTGTCATTCCTCTGGCATGGTTCTCCCTTTGGGGGACCTATTGCCACAATGCATTTTCGAAGGTGTAATACGGGCGGCGTCAGAGGGCGAGGTCAGAAATAAAGGATTCATGCTGCACCTTGAAAAAGATGTCTTAACCTAGAAAAAGATGCATTAGCCCGTTCATCTTCGGAAAGCCGTAAATAAGGACAAAAGTCTATGGGTCCAAAGAAGATTTCACGCTCGAGCATGGACAATATCGACCAACCGGTGGGAGAAAAAGCCGAAAATTTCATAGGATTGTAGAATGTAATAGGATCGGAATGTAACGTATTAGCTTGTAATAGGATCGAAAAGTATCTCTTGTCACTTTGTACTTTCTGAAGTCTTGTATCTTTGTAATAGGATCGAATTGTATACACCTTCTTGTTCGGAATAAAACTTGTGAATTTCTTTGCCTCTGAATTATGTTGTTCGATCAATAATAGTTGAATGAACTCTTAACTTGAATAATCCGATCGAATTTGAATAATTAATTGAATGATAGCACTCGAACTGATCTTCCGAGCCAGCAACCAAAAGATAATTCGATATTCGATCACTTAAGACTTTCCTTGGAAATTTTTCTGAATATGAACAATTAATCGAACATGAGCAATTAATTGAACATGAGCAATTGAAGGTCTGCAGTTGTATGAACTCCTTAATATGAGCATTGCCGATCGAACGCAAATTGTCAATAATAATACTTGCACTAATTTTCTGAACTTCAACCGTTGGTCGAACATAAACAATTGATCTAATATGAACGATTTGAAGGATAGAAGTTGAATGAACGTCTTAATCTGGGAAATGTCAATCGAACATGAACGATTGACAATAATATTTGAACAAAGTTTCCGACCGAGTGCGCGGAGGATGACTTGATATTTAAAACTTCAAAATTTTCTTTATAAAATTATTTTCAGACACTTTTGATCGTAGTATCAAGATACCATTGATCTCGAGTCATTCAACTTTCCTTCCTTCCTCGTCATTTTCTTATTTTTTATTTTTTTATTTTTTTATGACACCATATGAAGGAATCCGTAGCTAGATCGATCAAGAGTCCGATCGTCTTGCGAAAATTTCCTAGTCTAACTGAGGAGATATATTCTCTTCCAGCCAAACAGTGCCCTATTTCTCGGGAAGCGGAACGGTCGGCGCATTTATCGCATATATCATAGCCGTTCATCCCGTGTAATCTGATCCGTTAGTTTTATTTCTCTTCCACTATAAATAGTTCCAAATTTACCATCACATTTTTTATCTTCACGCAAATGCCTTCTCCGAACTTGTCCTCTCGAATTTCAAGTATTTTGATTAACATGATCCATCCTGTTTCCCAAATAAAAGAGTTCGAAATTAGAACTCGCACCCTTTTTTCCGACCTTATCGCTCTCGACAACACTTCATTCGCTTAGAATATCGACAGACAAGAAACCTAGCGCTTAGAATATCGGCAGACAACCTGCTTTCTTGGATATCCCATATCTAAGACGGGTTAGAATTCTGGTCTTCTTGCGCTGCAGCCAATCGGTCCGTTGATCAACCCCTAGAGGAGCTCTTTCGATCTCGAGCATCAGCTTCTTCAAGATGTTTCTTGAAGAATGGTGCCTACGAAATTGCTCGGAGTGATGGGGGAAATTTACGAAGACTATGTGATCAACATATCAGAAATTGCCTGGCTTAGAGGCCGGGTGTGGATGAACCAGCGGGGAAACGGTAGCAAGAATGCTGGAAAAACCATTTCCGACGGGAGTGCCTGGCTTCAAGATCAGAGGTCGATCTGATGATCTTAGATTGGGCATAGCAATCATTGTTCACAGATGAAGATCTTAGATTGAAAGTCCTGGAAAGAGGCCCCGACCCTGCTCGTCTTTGCTCCGCAGCTCGATCAAAAGCATTTAGCCTAGTTCGTAGAATTTGTAGTAGGATAGGAACATATGTAATTTTCTGTTTGAGCTCGAATTTCCTTATTTTAATCGAGAAATCACTTGTAACTGTTCGGAGAATATATAAATGAAAAGTGGTTTTTGCTTAACCGTTGTTGCGTTTTCTTTTGTCTTCTTTGCTCGAATAATAATAAAATTGAACTTCGAACTAATCGATCGAATGAATAAATCGAACTCAATTATCATGTAGTTAATCTTAATAAGCAAATCTGATGTCTTGGCTTGTTGACGTTCAAACATAAATTCCAGAAATGATCCGAGCATCATTTGCTCTGAAATTAAATATAACTTTGAACTCTTCGGAAATCAACTAATATTGAATTAATTCGATCATTCATTGGTCAGTGAATTCGATCGTCCAAAAATCCCATCAACCATATAGTTGTTTGCTTATAACACGAGATCCTTCGAAATAGTTATCGACCAAGTGAAATAACTTGAAATCAGATGCATAGACTTGCTGCGTTTCTTCATAACTTATCTTTATAAGTTTTTTTTTTTATTTCTCATGATCGGTATGCATCATGATCGGAAGACAATAATTGAACTGTTTGAGATGTTGAGGACTTAACCATGAGGTAAGTTTGACGTGTTGATTGAAGACTTAATTCTGATCTAGGGGCATCGATTTACGGGGAGGGGGAGTTTCAAGCTTGGAGTGGGAAAGTTGCCAACCACAATCCAAACGATCCCTTATTCTTCGGGAACTGTAACGGTCGGCACATTTCTCGCTCGTATCGTGACCGTTCAATTGGATAATCTGTGCCATTGATCCCATCTTGTGCTTGCTATAAATATCCCCGAAATCACCCTCGCATTTTTTACCTCCTCTATAAATGTTTTTTGTCCGATCATCGTTCGTTCAAACTTAGTTTCTCCATTCAAGATGAAGGATTTCCTATCTCCCATGATGAAGTTCAAGATTAGGAAACATAGCCTTTTTCTCGATCGTCCTATTATCCCGAACAAGAACACCCTCGCTTAGAGTATCGACAGACAAAAAGCTTGGCGCTTGGAATATCGGTAGACAACCAAACTTCTTGGGTATATCTTATCTGAGAAGGGTTTGCATTGCCGTACTCCAACGCCTCGTTCTGTAATTCATACTGCGTTACTTCAGAGTAAGGAGTTGGCTTGATCGAAGACTAGTCCGAGCCTTGCATTCTTGGATGAAGGGTAGACGTCGAACTAGCTCTTGTCAGCCTCGCTGGTCGCTCAGAGATCCTTAGCGTAGGCCTTAGAATTTGTAATAGGTCGATCCTCAAACCTGTAATTCCTTTTGCGTTCGAATTCCACGTGTAATACTTATCTATAATCATTTGTAAAAGTTTATCAATAAAACTTTATTCGATCTTATATGTTTTGTAATCTTCTTTCCATGTCTTTACTTTATACCAACTGCATTAGAGCTCGAATTACTTAATCGGAGAAATGTTGCTTAATAAATCGAGGATGAACTAAATTTACTCATGATATAACTTCAATAATTTTGCCTCAAATGTTTAGCCTTCACTTGTAGAATTTGCACTAATAGACTATAAACGATCGGTCAAGTAACATGCAGGAAATGATTGATAAGAATAGATAGAAGACCGAAATATCACCATTGCCATGCAATATTCCGATTAATAATTAACGATCTTCTTGTAACTCTGATCTAAGGGGCGTAGCAACGGCTTTCACCCTTAGTCAATTTCGAGGGTCGTAGCAACAGCTTTCACCCATTTTTTTTTATTTTGATCTAAGGTGAGTAGCAACGGCTTTCACCCTTAGTCAATTTCGAGGGTCGTAGCAACAACTTTCACCCATTTTATTTTTTTTATTTTGATCTAAGGGGCGTAGCAACGGCTTTCACCCTTAGTCAATTTCGAAGGTCGTAGCAACAACTTTCACCCATTTTTTTTATTTTTATCTAAGGGGCGTAGCAACGACTTTCACCCTTAGTCAATTTCGAGGGTCGTAGCAACATCTTTCACCCATTTTTTTTATTTTGATCTAAGGGGCGTAGCAACGGTTTTCACCCTTAGTCAATTTCGAGGGTCGTAGCAACAACTTTCACCCATTATTTTTTTATTTTTATTATTTTGATCTAAGGAGCATAGCAACGACTTTCACCCTTAGTCAATTTCGAGGGTCGTAGCAACAGCTTTCACCCATTTTTTTTATTTTGATCTAAGGGGCGTTGCAACGACTTTTACCTTTAGTCAATTTCGAGGAGAGGCCGAGTGCCGATCTTGAATATAATAGATAATTTGTAGAGTTGCACAGAATCGATGAGAACATTCGAAAATAGCAAGATTTCATTGATTCTTCAATAGTAGGAGACATAAATAAGCCGAACAAAGAACAATAAAGATAGATAAATTGAAACCCAATACAAAGTGTTCATTTTCCGTAGTACTTCCTTAAATTAACTGCATTCCATGTTCGTGGAAGAACTTCTCCATTTGGATAAGCAATTTTATATGAGCCTTTCTTTCCGACCTCGACAACAACATAAGGGCCATCCTAATTAGGTTGTAGTTTCCCCACGTGTTTCGAGACCTCAACTTTCTTCAGCACCAAGTCACCGACCTTCAAGGTTCGGATCCTGACCTTCTGATTGTATGCCTTTTCCATGTTGGATTTCGTCGCTTGAATTTTCAACTTAGCCTGATCTCTTTTGCTATCTGCATGATCGACCTCCATCTCCCTCAAAGATTGATTGTTTTTCGGATCATAGAATTCGACTCTGGGAGACGGAATAAGAGTTTCGACCGGAATAACAGTCTCTGATCCATAAACCAGACTAAAAGGAGTTTCACCTGTAGCAGCTTTCACGGTTGTTCGATTGGCCCATACGACTCCAGGCAGTTCATCGAGCCATTTTCCCTTTGCCTCAGCTAATAGTTTTTCCAAAGATCGGACAATCTCTCTGTTTACGACCTCAGTCTGTCCATTTGCTTGCAGGTGTCCAACATATGTGAAATTCTGCTGTATACCAAACTTCTCACACCATTCCAAGATCTTTTTTCCAGCAAACTAACTTCCATTATCTGAGATCAATACTCTGGGAATTCCGAACCTACAGATAATATTCTTCCAAAGAAAATTTATAACCTGGAACTGAGTGATCTTGGTTAAGGCCACACATTCTACCTACTTGCTGAAATATTCGACGGCAACCTATACATAATTCTTCCTTGCTCTAGCAGTCGGAAAGGACCGACAATATCAATACCCCATTTATCGAAAGGCTAGCAAATAGGAATGGAATTTATCTGCTCTGCTGGTTGGTGGATCAGATTCGAGTGAATCTGACAATGATGTTATTTCTTCACATAATAGATCGATTCAGAAATAAGAGTAGGCCAATAATACCCCGCCCTCGAGCATTTCAGAGCCAATGCTCAAGATCCACAATGATTCTCAGCTTCCCCTTCATGGACTTCTCTCAGGATCGTATCGTATTGACCTTCAGAAACACATTTTAGTAAAATCCCCGATGAGGATCTTTTGTAGGGCCTTCCTTCCACTAGGGCGAAGCATGGTGATCGATATTTAACCCTCCGAGCCTCATTAGTATCTTCAGGGAATTTTCCTTCTCGCAAATACTCTATGAAAGAATCAACCCAGGAGGGTTTATGCTCATCGATCTCCATAATATCGACGTTCGGAGTAACGTCTGACTCAATAGCCGGTGTGTTTGAAAGTAACCAAGTAATAACTCTTTCCCTCTTTTCGTCAGTAGTTCCTGTAAATTTAGAGAGTAGATCTGCCCACATATTTTCTTCCCTGGGAATCGATAGGATTTCGAACTTCTCGAACTTGGATATTAGATCTTTTACCTTGTTAAGGTATTTTACCATATTGAACTCCTTAGCTTAGTAAATTCCCTTGACCTGTCTATCTACGAGTTCGAAATTTGTAAGCACGGTAAGGGATTTTACCTTTGCCTTCAGAGCCATTTCCATTCATGCAGTTAGAGCTTCATATTCCGCTTCGTTATTGGTAATAACGAAGTTCGATGTAATTGCGTAGCTCAAATCATCCCCACCAGGACCTTGGAAATGTATTCCTGCTCCTCCTCCTTCTTTAGTTGAAGATCCATCAACGTGCATTAACCATACTGGTTCCTCGGCCTCCTTGATCGAATTTACTTATGAAGATTCCACTTCACCGGAACGTTCGTACCTGTGGTTTCTAGGATAAAATCTGCCAAAACTTGAGCCTTGACTGCCGTCCTTGGTCGATATTCAACTTCAAATTGTCCGAGCTCTACCGTCCACTTTATCAATCTCCCAGAAGCCTCTGGTTTAGATAAGACCTGCCTCAAAGGTTGGTTAGTCAAAACAATAATCTTATAAGTCTGAAAGTAAGGTCTCAATCTTCGAGCAGCTACTACTAGAGCAAGCGCGAACTTCTCGATCTCCATATAGTTCTTCTCCACGCCTTGTAATAATTTGCTCAAATAGTACACGGGTTTGTGATCGGATTTTTCCACCTTCACCAAAACGGAGCTAATTGCCTCCTCTGAAACCGCTATGTAGAGGTATAAAGGTTCACCCTCAGAAGGTTTAGCCAGCATTGGCGGCGAAGTAAGATAAGCCTTGAGATCCTCAAAAGCTTTATCGCATTCAGCAGTCCACTCAAAGTTCTTAGATTTTCGCAATAATTTGAAGAAAGGCAAACTCTTGTCGGCTGACTGCGAAATGAACCTATTCAAGGAGATGATTTTTCCGACCAAACTCTGCACGTCCGAAAGTCTCCTCGGCGGCTTCAGTTCGGTGATAGCCCGAATCTTTTCAAGATTAGCCTCAATTCCGCGCTCGTTTACAAGGTAACCCAAGAACTTTCCCGATCTGACCCCGAAGGTACACTTTGCTGGGTTCAACTTCATACCGTATTTCCTTAGAATTGCAGAACACCGATCAAGATGCTTGATATGATCCTCTTCCGTCATGCTTTTCACGAGCATATCATCAACATAAACTTCCATGATCTCTCCAATAAAATCTTTGAACATCATATTGACCAATCTTTGATAAGTTGCTGCAGCGTTCCTTAGTCCGAACGGCATGACAATGAAGCAATAAACCCCTCGCTCGGTAATGAAAGCAGTTTTATCTTGATCCCTCTCGTTCATAAAGATTTGGTATAACCCTTGGAAAGCATCCATCATACTGAAGAACACGAACCCTGCAGTAGAATCTACCAGAATGTCGATCCTCGGGAATGGATAAGGGTCTCTCGGACATAATTTATTTAGGTCGGTGAAATCGTTGCACATTCTCCATTTTTTCTCGACCTTCTCCCCCTTGGAAACTAAAACCACATTACACAACCATTCGGTAAATTTGATCTCTTTAATTTGATCGGCTGCTAACAATCTATCTATCTCCGCATTGATTATTTTATCCTTTTCTCGTCCGTGATTTCGCTTCTTCTGTCGAACAGGTTTTGCCTTTGGGTCTATGTTCAGCGAATGCGTAATTACCCGAGGGTCGATCCCCACTATATCATCCGAGCTCCACGCAAAGACATCCACATTTCTTTGTAGAAAATCAACGAGCATAGTTTCCATTCCCTCGCTCAGTTCCGTTCCGATCCTGGTAACCTTTTCTGGAGAACCAGGGACTAAGGCAACCTTCTTGTAGTCGGGGGCATGGACGCTCATATCTACATTCTTGCCTTTCTTTCCTTGTAGTTTATCACAGTCGGGGACCGGTAGCTCCGAAATCGATCCTGTTCTAAATCGACCAGCCTTCTTTTGCTCGGAATCTCGGGTTCGACCTTTCGCTTGGACAAGGAAGAATTATAACATTCTCAGACCATATACTGGTCATTCCGCATTTCTCCAACCCCTCCATTGGTCGAAAATTTCACCTTTTGATGATATGTCGACACTACAGCCTTGAATGCGTTCAATGCCGGTCTTCCCAGTATGGCGTTATCAGCAAAGGGCGTGTCCACCACTAAGATTTTTACCGTTCTAGTTACACTCCTTGGCTTCTTTCGGAGGGTCGTGCTTAACAAGATGGTTCCCAGTGGGATAATTTCCGAACCACCAAATCCGACCAAAGGAGTAATCACTCTATCCAAATAAGGATGCTGGAGATTCATTCGAGAAAGAGCTTCAGAAGAAATAATATTCGCGGAACTACCATTGTCGATCAAAACTCTTTTAACTTCATAGTTAGCAATTTTCAGAGTTAGAACCATTGAAAAATCGGGATCATCGTCATCCACATCCCAAGTGACATCTGTTGGTTGATTCCGAGCTTCGCGTTGCTGAACGGCGAACTTCCAGGGGCTTCTGGATCTATAACGATTGTTATAGTTTCCCCTTTTGACGAACTCAATAAGTTTTCCTTGTACAATTAATTTCTCGACTTTCAGTTGATAACAATTTTCCGTACTGTGTCCTCGAGCTCTATGATATTGACAATATTTGTCATAGTTCAAGGCTCCCGATCTTGCTTGAGTAATCCTTTCTGCTTCAGGTATTAAATTACATTCCTCCAAAACAGTGAGAATTTCTTCCTTTGAAGTCTTCAGCTCGGTAAAATGGATTTTTCCCGGGCGTGGAATCGGATTAGGATCGGAGACCGGGCCATAGGCATTAGGTCGGTGGTTTGACATCTGCGGTTTTTAGGCGTTGATTCTCTGCCATACCGACCCCCTATTCGATCCACCGTAATCACCTGGTCTCGGTACAGGGGCTCTTGCTTGTTTCTTTCCAAGGGGAGGCCTTGGGTTTTGAGCGTGCTTTAACTTGTTCATCTTCTCCTGTATCATATACTTTTCTGCTATCTCCATGATCCTTTCGAAAGATTTTGGCTGCTTTCTACATAGTGCATTCCCGAATTGTGTATTTTTCGTTAATTCGAACATCAAGGAGGATAGATATTCGATCTGCGGAGTATCGACTTTTAGAAGTTTGTTGCTGAATCTTGCCAACCATTGCCTCAAAGTTTCACCTTCCATCTATTTCACTGTCCCCAAATGGTTCGCGGGCAACCTTGGCTTCCTCTAGCTCGCAAATTGATGCTTAAGTTTATCACAGAACTCATCCAAAGAGAAGATAGAGTTCGGTGGTAACTTCCCGAACCAGTCAAGAGCAATTCCCTCGAATGTGGTAACCATGATTTGCAGCAGAAATCTTCCGAGTGTCCATACAAATTCATCACATTAACGAAGTTGTTAATGTGTTCTGCGGGGTCGGTAGTGATTTAACCGGTTTTCGTCGGGTTAATTGTATATCAGTGAATTTGTAATATCGGTGGGGTTTACGATATTGGTGTATATATTTAGTAGGGCTCTGTTACTTTATTCCGGATGGATCAATCACAAAGAAAAGCCATGATTAAGAACAAGAAGTAAAACCACAAGTAAAGCTAATAACACATCAATATGGAGATCAAAATACTATAATATAAATTCTTATTTAGTTGTAATGCCTTAGGCAGAGAATATTTGTGTATCCTTGAAGTAAAGGATTTCGTCCCCCCCTAATACCATCATTAACTAGGTATTTATACAATGTTTAACCTAGTTTTACAAGGAATCATAGTCCTAATAGGACTCGGCCCAAATATCCTTCATGGGTCCGGAGTATTATCTTTAGATCGAAGAGAGCTGTGCTTGGCCGGGTCTGTTAGACGATCTCGATCTGCTCGGATTGGTCTAATCGATCTTAACATCTTCGTTCGATTCGAGTAATATGTAGGGTGCGAAATAGCCCCCATCAGTACTCCCTCACTTCTTCGAGCGTATAGATAATAGAAGCTCGTAGAAGTAGATAGATCTTTACGACTGTTTCTTTTCTATGAATGGAGCCTCGTTAAAAACCTTACTTAAGAAAAAACCCTGTGGGAAAAAATCTTAAATAAGGAAAAGAGTGCTACATATCATAGATAGTCGTTTTCTCTGTCTAGTTACGAATCGCCACGCGTCTATTTTGGAAGCTTTTCGTATCCTTCCATTTTTGGCGGGAATATCAGTAGCTGCCATAACTCCGAAACGTCATTTCTCATTTTCTTATAAATAGGTGACTCTATAGTTCGCCATTTCCCTTTTATACTTCCTTACAACTCGTAATCACTTTCTTGACTAGTCGCTTATCACGCTAAGTTTTTCCGTTTATCGACCTTCATTTTCCGAGAACCAGAATATATGGCTTCTGTGAGAAGATCTTCTTCTAGAGAGGTTGTCGCCCCCGACAATGAGGAGGAGTTGCAATCTAGTGTAATTGATTTTGTCATCCCTGTAGAGGATACTTTTAAGGTACGGATCCTTACTGACGCGGATGTGGCGGCCCGAGCCAAAAAGGGCAAAGGTACTGTTCCTCAAATTTCTGAACCAATTGAGGATGTCGCTTGCGCTTATACGGCGGAGACATTTCCGGAGGTCGTGAATAACTATACTAAATATTTTCCGGAAGGTTCTGAGATAATTCTTCCTTCCTCCACTGATAGGGTCACAACTCCCCCGGAGGGATGCCGAGCCTTTTATACGGCTCACTTTAACAGTGGACTTCGTCTTCCTTTGTCTCCCCTCTTTCTCGAAGTTTTGAAAACTTTTAGTGTGTGCTTGACACAGCTGGTTCCAAATTCCGTAGCTTTTGTAGTTTGCTTTTCTGTTTTGATGATCGCCAAGGGGTTTAAACCTTCTTTCCGTAATTTTACACAACTTTTCCGCTTTAATATTTCTAGTTCTTCAAATCGTGGATATTTCTTCGCTAGTCAACGACCTAGCCGAGCAATCTTTGATGCCCCTGTTTCTAGTAATCCCTCATGGAAATCTCATTTCTTCTTCGTTCGTCCTCCTTCTAATCTTCGTTTAGCGGATGGTACGAGTGTGCCTTTTTCATGGGATCATGGTTCTAGTTGGATTTCCGGAGGTCGCTTAGCGACAGGCGAACTGATTCCCGATGATGCTAAGTTTATCGCTGATATCTCCGAATTGCGTGCAAACAAATTTCAAAGTGCTCTTTTGATTGGGGAAGCTTTCCTTCGTAAGGCGGGATTAAGCATTCATAGTTTTCCCATCAATTCACCATCCGAACCTCTTGGTTAGTAATTTATTTGATCTTAGTGTTGTGATGATATCATTTATTGGGAAGGTACATAATTTATGATTAATTTCTTTTTCAGCTGATATGGTAGAGAATTCTCGACACTCTTCGAAGGGAAAGATGGTGCTTTCGAAATCTTCTAAATCCGCCGAGAATGCGCCTATTGAGCAGAGAGCGTCACGAAAAAGGAAGTTGGAGTTAGGCCATGAATCCGAAGAGGACAGAGAGGAATCATCAGAATCTCCTCAGGAGCCCCCTATTCGTCAGGGCACGGGGCCTGGTTATCCTCCTCTTTCTCTTAGAACATCTTTAGGCATTCGAGGATGTCACACCTGGTCGAAGCCTCATCCAACTAATAATCCAGTCGATAGAAAGAGGAGTTATTATGGACGTTCCGGTCAGGATCTTTCTTTAGTCGGAGAAAAACACCCAAGACCTACTCTTGTCGAAATGATCGAGGAACATTTGGAGGGAAAGAGAGCCGCTGGTTATTCCGAGAAGGACTCTCTTATCCACGATGATAATGAGAATGCGATCGATAAGGCAACTCGTGTTCTTTTGTCTGGTGTTTTTACCCGTGATCTGAATAAACTTCTTCATAAGGATCCTCTGGAGAAATTCCAACGAGCTTGTCTTTATGCTGAAAAGGTGATATCCTTTTCCTTTAATCATGTTAACAGATAACTTTAAGGGTCTTGCTTATTTTACTAATCCATCTCTTTTTCTTGCCCTCTTTGCTTGTTCAGACTAAGACATGTCTTGCGTCATACGCCTATGAGAATGTACTTTGGAAACAACAGTGTGAGTTCTTGGAGGAGAAGAATAAAGCTTTGCTTCGTAAATCCTCCGGTTCAGAGGTTGGTCCCTCAACATCTTCTTTGGTTCCCACCGTAGAGACTTGTGCTACTGGGACTGAAGACCAAGAAACGATAAACAAGGTGATGGAGATTTCCCGTGCTCAAGAGCAGGCCAATCAAATGGCTAGAAAGTTAGAGGAATTTCAGTTACAGAGCACGGCTCGAATTAGTGAGCTGGAATCTCAAGTGTCAAGCCTCGAAGCTTCTTTAGAGGAGTACGAAAACGATGTCCCTCTTAGGCAAAGAGATCGATATGTCAGGAAATCTGACGAATGTGTTGTTCGCGAATTTCTCAACTCTCCTGTTCATACGGCGTTGGTGTATCGGATGGTCGGTCCTTTACTTGAAAATACTTTTAAGAAGGCGATTCATCAGCTGGTCGCTCTGGAGATGATCGATGATCGTCGAAAAGAGTATTTTAAGGCTGCTCATATTCGGTTGAATCGCTATGGTGAACTTTATTCTTCTTCTGAGGTCCCAGATGTTCTATATCAAGGTTTTCCTCTAGCTCACCTTGTCGAAGAATTTGGAAACCCATTGCCAATTCCTCCTTCTGACGTCAACGAAGAGCTTGATAATACTTTTGTTGATCCCGAAGTCGAGGAAGAAGAGGAAGAGGATATTGGTACGACTGAGGTCGTTGATACCGACCAGAGAATTTCGGATAGCGAGCAGGCTTCTTAAAACAGTGAATTTTTGAATAATCCTTGTAATTATTTTACTCGTAGGTATTAATTGTAATTTTACCTTTTCTTTTCTTTGTACGCTAAACGTTTCGTATTCTGACAGTCGTGTCTCTTCGGCTTCGCCGTAATAATTCAGACAAGTCATTAAATCTGGCGTAATCATTATGTGTGTGTCTTTTCATATTCTAGCGTTTGCTCCAAGGTCATTTTTCCTGTTTCGCGCCCTTTCTTTAGGTCTGACGCGTCCTTTCGTGTAGTATAAATACGAAAGGTAAAAACTTGACTTGTTTTTACTGCTATACTCTTCTCTTGACAGAATACTCGTTTTTTACTTAGTCGATAAATTTTCTCGATATTAATTTGTTTATTTTCATAATCCGACTATGAGTAACCTCTTTGGCAATACTTCGAAGCGACCTTCCCGTGAGGGCGCTCGGGACACCAGATCCAAAAGGCATCGAAGGGACGGACCGTCGATGGAGCCTCCTCTTTCGTCTCAGACAATTAGGTCGGAGATCGATTCCAGTGTTATTGTTTCTGAACCTCTCTCTGTGGTAAATTCGTCGTTTCCTGAACCAATCCATCCCGCTTCAACTCAAGTAGGAAGCATGCCTTCGCCTGGTCGGTTTGCTTTTGGGGATATGTCCAACGAGGAACCAGCTTATAACATAGCTGTTAGCTCAGATGCTCCTTCCTTTGAGCATGTTTTTCATGGGGGGAATTTTACTGTTTCCCTTCCTTTGTCAGTTTCTACTGCCCCAATCACCAGCGGAGGGCAAACTGGTGATGGCTTTTTTGTCAATCCTTCCGTAACACAACCTATTGTGCAGGACTGCCCAGAATATTTGTTTAATGATACTACAACGATGACTACCTCCTTTGAATCGGGGGGACCTTCCGGAGGTCGAACCGGTTCCAGGTCTGGCCGCCGAACCATTTTTTCTGCTTCGGGCAAGGAAATTTCTGTTAGTCCCGACGGGAGAGAATCTCCTCGTCAATTAGATGATCGATGCATCCTTCAGCAAGTTAATGACATTCTTTTGTCGGAGACTCCACGTTCTGATGGTGTCCCTTTGACCAGCGAACTGCCTGGTTCTGTTGAACCTGATGCTTTGTCATGGGACCTAGGTATGAGTACTATTTTGCCTGGCGAGTTGAGGAAGCTCGAAGGTACCTCCAATGTTCGCCTTGTTCAATCTTTGGTGAAGATATGTGAGCAGGTAAATATATTTCGAATATTTTTCCTGTTCTTCGTTTAGAATTCCTTGTTGTAAGGCGGTTTCTCTTATTCTTTCTGTTCTTAGGGCAAGTATTTTGCACTCCAGCTGGGTGTGCAAAACGACGAACTGTGGAGTTGTCGGAGAGTTCTTCAGGGTCAGTTGGAGTCCGAGAAAGCTAAAAGCAGGGGTTTGGAGTTGCAGCTGCAACTTGATAAAGATGATCTTCAAAAATTGGAGGCCGCAAAAGTTGTCCTTGAAAAGGAGAGAGATAATTTAGCTCAGGCAGCTATTCTGGCGGAAGAATCTCGTCGGCAGTCCTATGAGGAAGGTTATGACGCCGGTTATCTAAAGCGTCAAGAAGAATTGATGGCTTTTGCTGGGAGTCTGACTCCTCGGAAAGCTGTTTCTGGTAGTCGGCCTGCTGACCGTTCTTCTCAGTGACCTTTGCTCGACCTGCTCGACCTTTTTTTTTTCTTTTTTTTTTTTTTTTTTTGTGGCCCGACTTTTGTGCAATTATTTGGGCAGAAATTTTTTGTAATGGGAGAAGCTGTAAATTGGAAAAGATTGTCTTTTTATAGGCAGATTCTTGCTTCGATCAATTGACTTCTGTATATGTACTTTGTTATGCTCATGCTTCCTTCGTGCATAAATATAATGTTCGCTTCAGCAAATCAAGACCTTTGTTGATCAAAATCCAGTATATTCCTTTGGTTTACATGCACCAGCATGTTTTACGTCATAATTTAGGCAATAGGTTATTTATATCGATAATGCTCATCGTCTTGGTCTATGCTTAATCTAAGCCTTGTACTTTTGTCTTTTTGCGATCTAAAACTTATATAAAGAGGTTATTGTCCCTCTGTTGATCTTCGGTTTTCTTTTCGTCATTCTCCAGAAAAATGTCCCTTTCAATCTTTTCCAAACCCTTATATTTCCCAGCATCAATTTTTGAACGATATGTTCCTTGGCTAGTGTACCATTATATTACTTTCTTGATATGGGAGGAATTGGAAAATGTAGGTGTTTTAGCCAGATCTACCCTGTTCAGACCCTCTTAAGCAATTCTTTGGTATATTAGGCAGTGACGTCTTTGCCGTTTAGAAATAGGAGGACTATTCTCCTGATTTCTATGTCAGATATCTTGGGCTCCGTAGGAGTTTCTGTAAAGCTTAGTCGATGGTCAGTCATATAATGTATGAGGCAGCGACGTCCCTCGTATTGTGAAGGTTTTGGTCTTTTATCTTCTATCTTTTTATCGAGCAACTGTCGTTTTTGCTGTGATTTTGAAGCTTATGTTACTTCGTTTGTGGCTTCTAGTTTTCTAAACTATTGACCATGAAGTATGATCGTTCTAGTATGACCGGTCTGGAGTTCTTTAAGTTTACTTGTGTTATCTGGGTGATCGCTTCGATTCAAGACTTCTCTCGTTGTTGATCAGTTGAGGCGAATAGATGGTGCCGTTCCAACTTATTTGCATTTATTACGGGGAGTCAAAGGGTCGTATCTATGTCCGTTGATCAAATACTTTTTCAGCCGTTGGATCTCTTAGATCTACCCTTATAAATAGGGGGCTGGTTTACGTTCTTCATTTGCAATTTACCAAAAAGGATGGAGATCTCAAATTCCTTAGATTTTATTCTGCCCTCTGATCCCATTGTCTTCAAAAAATCACATTACTATGAATTATTTGTTCCAAATAGTGAAGTCGTTCCCAGTCTTGTATTGACGGGTCCCATGCCAACCCTACCTTGTATCGACGGGTCCCATGAGATCTCTGCATTAGTCTTCATCATGCTAGAGGTCCGTGGTTTCCGTTTGCACATGGCGGGTTCATACTTGCCAGTCACCCCTGTTCTTCGATGTAACCTCAGGAGTGATAGACCACCGGGGTGGCTGGTAAACTCACCGTTTCACGACGGTCCCGAAGAGATGCTGCTCTAGAGTAAAATGTTTTATAGATAAAGTAAAAGCAGTATCTTCTTGCGGGTGAGTGAGCATTGCTGGCTATCTGGCTGGTAATGCTCATTTCGTCTGGAAGAACATTTGATCTTCAGAGCCTGGCCGTCGAACCAAAGAAGTCGACCATCCTGAGCAGCATGCTTCTTAGGTGGTTCATTATGATCGACGAGGTACTAGGGAGGAGATTGGTGTTTCCGTGGACATTGTCGTGAAGATCGCTGATCACAGAGGATCATCTTATTTAAATCATTGTAACGTTCTTTAAGTAGCATGTAGATCTTTGTAACGTAGGACTTTTGTATGTAACTGATTTGATGAGTAAAATATATTTTTATCCTTCGCATCCTCTTTGTCGTTTAATTCTGTCATAATTTGTTTGTGAGTAGCAGCTTCCGAGCAGACGGTTTTATACTTAGTCTATCTCCAAAACTTCAGGAGTGTTAGCAGATCATTTAGATCGTTAGGAACAGTTCAAGGAGTTTTTATTGATCGTATCAATGTTTACTCGACTTGTCATAATTTAGAACTTAGGTCTTTAACCTAAAGTCTTTTTTTTGAGTGTTGAGTATTTAACGAGGAGTGTTTATCGAGCGGATCGATGTTTACTCGACTCGTTTTTGATTGTGGACTTAGGTTTTTAACCCAAAAAGTCTTTTTTGATATATCGAGGAGTTTTTATTGAGCGGATCAATGTTTACTCGACTCGTTTTTGATTGTAGACTTAGGTTTTTAACCCACAAAGTCTTTTTTGATATATCGAGGAGTTTTTATTGAGCGGATCAATGTTTACTCGACTCGTTTTTGATTGTAGACTTAGGTTTCTAACCCAAAAAGTCTTTTTTTTTTTTTTTTTTTTTTTGATATATCGAGGAGTTTTTATTGAGCGGATCAATGTTTACTCGACTCGTTTTTGATTGTAGATTTAGGTTTCTAACCCAAAAAGTCTTTTTTGATATATCGAGGAGTTTTTATTGAGCGGATCAATGTTTACTCGACTCGTTTTTGATTGTAGACTTAGGTTTTTAACCCAAAAAGTCTTTTTTGATATATCGAGGAGTTTTTATTGAGCGGATCAATGTTTACTCGACTCGTTTTTGATTGTAGACTTAGGTTTTTAACCCAAAAAGTCTTTAAATCGATAAATTTGAGCGAGGAGTTTTTATTGAGCGGATCAATGTATACTCGACTCGTCTTAGGTTTTTAACCCAAAAGGTCCTATATCGAGGAGTTTTTATTGAGCGGATCAATGTTTACTCGACTCGTTTTTTGATTGTAGACTTAGGTTTTTAACCAAAAAGTCTTTAGATATATCGAGGAGTTTTTATTGAGCGGATCAATGTTTACTCGACTCGTTTCGTTCTGACAATATGATTGTGCGATTCCGATGAATGTTTAACCGATAAAATCGATATATATAAAATGCCAAAGAAATCTTTAATAATTGAATTTTAGGCCAAGGCCTTTATTACAAAGATTGAAATTTGATAAAGTAAAAAGTAAAAAATGCAGTATAATCTGCTAAAATTTATTTACCATAGTATTTCCTAAGGTTGACAGCATTCCAGGTTCTTGGTAAGGCAGTTCCATCCAAGTGTGCAATTCTGTATGAACCTTTTTTCCCCACGCCAATGACGATGTAAGGTCCATCCCAATTTTGTTGTAACTTTCCCACATGCTTGGATACTTCTACCTTTTTCAAGACCAAATCTCCTTCTTTGAAGGTTCGGATGCGTACTTTTTGATTGTATGCTTTCTCCATATTAGCTTTAGTGGCTTGTAAGCGCACAGCAGCTTTATCTCTTAAAGCTTATGTTAAATCAATGTCATTTTCTCTTGACTTTTCATTTTCTTGGTCATCGAACATTTCTACTCTTGGCGTTGGGATTAGGGTTTCCACAGGGATAACCGCTTCCGACCCATATACCAAGCTAAATGGGGTTTCCCCGGTTGAGCTCCTTACTGTCGTCCGATTAGCCCATAATACTCCTGGGAGTTCATCAAGCCATTTTCCTTTGGCTGCTCCTAATCTTTTTTCCAAAGATTTTATTATCTCTCGGTTTGCTACTTCAGTTTGTCCATTTGCTCGAGGATGTCCTACCGAGGTAAAATTTTGTTGAATTCCAAGTTTTGTACACCATTCTATTATCTGTTTCCCCGCGAACTGAGTTCCATTATCGGAGATAAGGATCCTTGGGATGCCGAATCGACAAACTATGAATTTCCATAGGAAATTTATAACTTGGAATTGGGTTATTCGGGCGAGGGCGATGCATTCTATCCATTTGCTGAAGTATTCTACGGCGACCAGGACATAAGATTTCTTTGATCTGGCCACTGGGAAAGGTCCCACGATGTCCATTCCCCATTGATCGAATGGCCAACAAACTGGAATAGGGTGCATGTTTTCTGCTGGTCGATGACATATGTTAGCATGGATCTGGCAGTGATGACATTCTTGGACATATTGAGCGGCATCTATATTGATGGTCGGCCAATAGTAACCCGTCCTGAGACATTTTAAAGCCAATGCTCTTGATCCGCTGTGGTTTCCTGCATCCCCATCATGTATTTCTCGTAGTATATCGATGGTTTGTGGTTCATGTACGCATTTCAGAAGAATCCCTGATACTGATCTTCGGTAGAGTTTTCCTTCTACCAGTGTATATTTCGGAGCTCGATATCTTATTTTCCGAGCTTCATTTTGGTCAGGTGGTAATTTTCCTTCTCGAAGATAGTCTATCATTGGGGTCATCCAGTTTTCTTCGGCTTCTTCGATTTCCATTATATCGACTACTGGCGTTTCGTCGATGTCGATTGCTGGTGTATTAGAGACCAACCAGTTGATCACCCGTTCGGTTTTTCCGTCATGGGATCCTGTGAATTTTGATAGCTGATCGGCCCATTTATTTTCCGAACGTGGTATGTTCTGGATACTAAAACTTTCAAATTTCTCAGCTAGAGTTTTCACTTTGGCGAGGTATTTGACCATGTTGAATTCCTTAGCCTCGTATAGGCCTTCTATCTGTCTTTGCACTAATTCTGAATCAGTTAGTACCTTAAGACTTTTTATATTGGCTTTGATCGCCATCTCCATTCCTGCGATTAATGCTTCATATTCAGCTTCATTGTTTGTCACAACGAAGTCCAGTGTTATCGCGTAATTTAAATCTTCCTTATTTGGTCCGGTGAAATTGATTCCGGCGCCTCCTCCTTCTCGGCATGAAGCACCATCGACATGCATTAGCCAAGTTTGATCTTCAATGATCAAAACATCCTCGTTGGGGCAGCTCGATGATTCAGTAGCCTGTGTCGGTGTTTCTAATATAAAATCGGCCAACACTTGGGCCTTGATGGCAATCCTTGGTTTGTAGTCTACCTCGAACTGACTGAGTTCGATGGCCCATTTGATTAGTCGACCGGAGGCTTCTGGTTTCGCTAGAACTTGCCTTAGCGGCTGATTCGTCAGAACGATGATTTTGTAAGTTAAGAAGTAGGGTCGGAGTTTTCGTGCAGCCACTACTAAGGCCAGTGTGAATTTTTCTATTTCTAAGTAATTTTTCTCCGCCCCTTGTAATAACTTGCTGAGATAATATACGGGCTTATGCTCTAAGCCCTCAACCTTAATTAGTACTGAACTAATCGCTACATTGGAGATGGAGATGTACATATACAATGGTTCTCCTTCCGTTGGTTTTGCCAACATCGGAGGTGTCGTCAAATATTCTTTGAGCTGCTCGAAGGCCTGATCGCATTCTTCGGTCCAAACAAAGTTCTTTGCCTTTCGGAGAGTTTGGAAAAAAGGGAGGCTTTTGTCCGCAGACTTTGATATAAACCTGTTTAATGCTACGATCTTTCCAACTAGGCTTTGTACTTGAAGATAGTTTTAGGAGGTTTCATTTCAGTTATGGCTCGGATTTTTTCTGGGTTGGCTTCTATTCCGCGTTGGTGAACTAGATATCCCAAGAATTTTCCTGATTTGACACCAAAGGTGCATTTTGCCGGGTTTAACTTCATACGATATTTTCTTAAGATCTGAAAGCATCGATCGAGATGCTTTACATGATCTGCTTCGTTCATACTTTTGACCAGCATGTCGTCCACGTAGACTTCCATCAGTTCTCCGATTAATTCTTTGAACATTAGGTTTACTAACCTTTGGTAAGTAGCTCCGGCATTTCTTAAGCCGAATGGCATTACTATGAAGCAATGTACTCCCTGCTCGGTTACGAACGCGGTCTTTTCTTGATCCCGCTCATCCATGTATATTTGGTAAAACCCTTGGAAGGCGTCCATCATACTGAATAATGCGAAGCCAGCTGTCGAGTCGACCAATAAGTCGATCCTTGGCAGGGGGTAAGGGTCGCGCGGACACAATTTGTTGAGGTCGGTGAAATCATTACACATCCTCCATTTATTATCTTTTTTATCTCCTTTAGCGACTAGTACGACATTGCATAGCCATTCCGAGAAATGAATTTCTCGGATTTGTTTTGCCTCGAGCAACCTTTCTACCTCGGCTTTGATTATTTTATCTTTCACCGGTCCATGATTTCTCTTCTTCTGTCTGGCGGGTTTCGCCAAAGGATCTATTTTTAGGGAATGCTTTATTATTCGAGGATCAATTCCTTCAATGTCATTTGCGCTCCAAGCGAAGACATCGGCATTGTTTCTGAGGAAGTCGATCAGCATTATTTCTCCTTCTTCGCTCAACTCTGTACCAATTCTCGTCTTTTTGGATGAGTCGCCTTCTACTAGAATTATATCTTTATGTTCAGGGGGTTTCAAAGATAAGTCTAGCGGTTCTTTCCCCTTTTTATCTAGTCGATCAGTACTAGGAATTTCAACCTCATTTCTAATGAGATCGCCTTCGATCTTTCTCTTGCTCGGAGTAATGGACTTAGGATGTTCTTTCATAGTTAACGAAGTACTATAGCAGTCCCAAGCCATGCAATGGTCGTTTGTTATTTCTCCGATGCCTGTATCGGTTGGAAACTTTATCTTCTGATGATAAGTAGAGACAACAGCTCGGAATAGATTGAGAGCAGGTCGTCCCAATATTGCATTATAAGCGAAAGGGGTTTCTACTACTAGAAATTTTACTAGCTTCACTGTCCGGTGGGGTACTTTTCCGAGCGATACGCTTAAGGTTATCGTTCCGCTGGGGATGATTTCGGACCCCCCGAATCCTATTAATGGCGTAGCTACTTTCTGCAAGTTTATCTGCCCCAAGTCCATTTGGGCTAAAACTTCTCGGGAGATAATATTGGCTGAGCTCCCATTATCTATTAAGATTCTCTTGACATTGTAATTTGCTATTTCTAGCGATATTACCATAGGGAAGTCGGGGTTATCCTCTCTTGCGTCCCAGACAACATTTTTAGGTGCTTCGCCTTCATTAAAACTGATCTGCTGATCGTTTGACGGCCTGCTTTCCAAGGTCCAAATTTCTTTTGGGTATTTTGAGTTTCCAATTATGGACCTGGCAGTTCTTCGCCGGGCGTTACGACTATCTCCACCCGCGGGACCCCCGGAGATCGTATGGATAGTTCCATTGATCTGGTCGTGGTTCGACTCCTGAATAGGTCGTCGCTCAGGTGATCTTTGATGAGAATTTCTCCTTCGATCAACATTCCGAGGGCTTCTACTTCTTTCCCTTTTACGATTATCTCGCTCTATGTATTCGTCAAGTTTTCCTTGCTCGATAAGTTTCTCAACCTCTCTCTTAAGGTGAAAACAATTCTCCGTTCGATGTCCATGTGCCCTATGGTATTTACAGTATTGATCGTAGTTTCAAGAGCCTGGTCTTGGTTGCGCGATTTTCCTTGCTTCAGGAATCCAGTTATTTCTTTCTAGGACTTCCAATATTTCTTCCATTGGAACATTTAACCTTGGGTGTTCTACATGATTCACCCTGCCTCTGATTGGTTGATCATGGTTTCTTGGTCTTTGGTAGAAATTATGTTGTCTGTCTTGGTCGGCTTTGTTGTATTCCAGTCGGTGGAAAACATTACCTTTCCTGGAAGATCGCTCGTAATCCAAAGGTTTTTGGGTAGGAAACCTCTCATGCCGTTTGGAGCCTGAGGTGGTGGCTTTGTTTTTGTTTTTATCCTTAAAGGAATTCATCTCTTCTTGGGTCATATACTTAGAGGCCAAGCTCATAATGTCAGCAAACGTTCTCGGTTGTTTTCGACTGAGGGCGTTTCCAAACTGCCTATTTTTAGTGAGGTCGAAGAGGATAGAAATTATGTAATCGATATTCGGTGAGTCGATTTTGAGTAATTCTACGTTGAACCTCGCCAACCAATTTCTTAGGGATTCTCCCTCTTGTTGGTGTATGGTTCCTAGGTAGCTCATCGGAAGTTTTTGCCTCCTCTGACTGGCAAATTGCTGTATTAGTTTATTGCATAATTCTCGGAAACTGAATATAGAGTTGGCCGGCTGTTTGGCAAACCAATCCAGCGCGAGTCCTTCGAATGTTGTTACCATTAGCTTGGCGGTGAATTCGGCGGAGTGGGCATATAAATTCATTATGTTCGTAAAGCTAAAGATATAATCGTCCGGGTCGGTGGTTCCATCATATCGGGGTAGTCTTCCCGGGACCTGTCCGGCGGACTGTGCTTCTTTTATTTCCCTGCAGAAAGGAGAGCAAGCCGCAAGGCTTTCCTGGAGTTCTGTAGTCCGGGCCCAGGGGTTCTGCACAGATCGTAATCGTTGTTCAAGTCGCTCCTGTACCATCCTTTCAATTTCTCGTTCTGAGAATCGAGTCGCTCTCGGTCGATAGGGGATTGTATCATCTATATCATCTTCGATTGGGATGATCGTTCGTTCCTTCGATCCGCTACGAACTGCTTGTGGTACTCTTCGACCAGTTCTTCTTTGGGGACGGTTGTCGGAGGGTTTAGAATTGACCTGCTGTGGGCTGTGCAGCGAGCGACGCTCACTTGCTGGGCTGTCAGCTTGTTGAGAGGTCCGTTCGTTCGGCCTTGGCACTCCTGTCGCGGGAGTTGCCCCGGGAGCCGTAACGTTTCGAGGAATTTGGTCTAAAACTAGCAATTCTTCTGGAGAGAGTGACTTGAAGAGCATCGCTATTTGTTTCAGTTTTTCCTGAGCGCCAGGGAGAGGAGCGGGTATTTCGGGGAGCTCCGGTTCTTCTGGTATTGTACCGGTAAGACCTCCTTGGTGTTCCTGCTGACGGGAACGGGTACCTGGGAGGTTTTCATTGGTGTTTGGATTGTTGTTATCGTTGTTGTCTTGTGGATCTTCAGATGTGTTGTGGCCTGTGGTCGTATTGCTTCTCGCTCCAACGCGAGCGCTTTTCCTTGGGCGAGCCATGTGTCGATTCGAATAATTAACCTAGCCCCACGGTGGGCGCCAACTGATTTAACCGGTTTTCGTCGGGTTAATTGTATATCAGTGAATTTGTAATATCGGTGGGGTTTACGATATTGGTGTATATATTTAGTAGGGCTCTGTTACTTTATTCCGGATGGATCAATCACAAAGAAAAGCCATGATTAAGAACAAGAAGTAAAACCACAAGTAAAGCTAATAACACATCAATATGGAGATCAAAATACTATAATATAAATTCTTATTTAGTTGTAATGCCTTAGGCAGAGAATATTTGTGTATCCTTGAAGTAAAGGATTTCGTCCCCCCCTAATACCATCATTAACTAGGTATTTATACAATGTTTAACCTAGTTTTACAAGGAATCATAGTCCTAATAGGACTCGGCCCAAATATCCTTCATGGGTCCGGAGTATTATCTTTAGATCGAAGAGAGCTGTGCTTGGCCGGGTCTGTTAGACGATCTCGATCTGCTCGGATTGGTCTAATCGATCTTAACATCTTCGTTCGATTCGAGTAATATGTAGGGTGCGAAATAGCCCCCATCAGGTAGTCCCGTTATACCGTGGTAATCTAGTGGGCACTGTCTCAGTATTTCTAGCCTCTCGAATTTCTTGACAAAAAAGTGAACATCTCATGATACTGTTTCCGATCTATCTGTCTCTGATATTTTCTCAAAACGTTTCTCTATTTTGTATTATCTCAGTACGTCTGATCGTCGTGCCCGCTTGCGGAGCTTCTTTTATCAACTCCTCTCTGTCTAACTTGGCAACTCTCTCCTGCACTATTTTCTTTAGTTCAACTTCAGTAATTCTCTTATAGGTAGATTTCTTTGCCTTATTAGCACCCATAGGTTGAATTTCCCCAACTACCAAATCTTCCACGTCATGTACTGCTTTGGAAGGTAATATTGATCGAACATTAGATTTCGACGGAGCAGGATGGGAAGGGTTCGCCGTAGGCGCTTTTGATATCGATCGAAGCACACTCCTTTCCTTTTGAATATTTGAGGATGGAATTTCAGGTCTCCCAAGCATTGCAGGTTGATCTATTGGTGACTGGTCAGCTCTTCCGCTGTTCAAAAATTCCCTGCACATTGTGCCAATAATGGACCTCAGATCGGCCACAGTTGTACGGATCGGAATATCCTCTTGTGGCATGATCGGTGGAGCTTCTTGCTAACGAGCCGCTCTAGAAAGATCATCAAGCTCGTTGTTAACGGAGTTCTGTGCCCCAGCCACGTGAGAAGATTCTCCTCGCATGTATGTATTTCGTCTCGTAGTAGGCATATTTCGATCTAACACCCAAATAAGGCCCCTCGGTGGGCGCCAATTGATCTAACGTGGTTTCCTTGGGGATCAATGATGGAAAGTAATGACAACAAAGGTGCTATAATGCCAATGATGGGGTCAATGTGTATTATCTATCGTGATTACAATACAATTCGAGGTCCTACTTGGGCATTACTGCATGCCGTACAAGCTAGAGACTAGTACATACAATGTAATTGAATCCTAAATTCGGAAGAGGCTTCGAGCAGTAGCTTCGAGCGGTGTGCACCTGGGGAATCGTGCGTTGTTTGGCGTCATAAATGCTTACGGAATCTATAGTTGAGGTGATGTGCTAGCTGAACCATCCACAGGGGTGTATTTCTCGGCCAACAGGCCTGGGCCTGGGGTCGGCCCAACAGTGGAAACCGAGCATGAACCCCCTGGCCCGTGATCAGAGTAGGCTGAAAAGCGTTAGAGGTCGGTCGATATGTCTTCGAGGTCGGATACCGTGATTTCCGATCGCACAAGCCATCCCTATAATAAAATATCCAAAGTACCCCTCATCAGTCACGAATAAAAGTAGGAAGCTCAAAACTGGGAGGGTGGGGGGATTTCACCTCTAAACGTCACTTTAACTAATTCATGTGCTACAAAGTTATTTTCTCAATCTTTTAAAAAAAATATACATCTATTATTAATCATTTCAATTACTGTTCGATTAAAGAAAACTACTAACATTAGTATTAAACTTAAATAAAGGCCCACGTTAGTGATAATTGAAATCATGGCCTCTTGATCCAGGGTTTTCAACTTTGTCAGTGATTACCACTATGTTATGGCTTCATTGACCACTTTTTGTTCTATCGTTGCCTTAACTTTGTTCGTTTGTAGTTTGATGTGATTTTTCTTTATATTCATTGGTATGAAGTGGATAATTTTGTATTTCTTTGTTAATAAGTCTTTATACTTTACAAGAAATCTATAACAAAAAAAAAAAAAACATATTTAATCATACAATGATATACGTAACGTTCGTTTCATTAAAGAAAAAAAAAAGGGAAAGATCTAGAAAACAAAAATTGTTAAGAAGTCAACTAGAAAAATTCTTATATCGTGATATACGTAACGTTCGTTTCATTAAAGAAAAAAAAAAGGGAAAGATCTAGAAAACAAAAATTGTTAAGAAGTCAACTAGAAAAATTCATATATCATGATATATATCATTGTATTTAATTAAATATAGTTCTTATACCCTAAGACCTTCTGGAGAAACCAAACTTTTTTATGGATTATTATATGATTATGAATCCAAGTATTTCAAACGGTACATTTCCGATAATAATGAATTCCGTACTCATCTTTGAGCTATCTGGATTATTGTGTCAACCACTGCAATTGGTACATTAACACCAACCTACTTATTAATTTGTCTACTTTAGAGTCCTATAATGTATTTCGAAGTTTCCTCTTAATTTAATGAGATTTGACTTTTCTACAGTCATAGCAGCCGTTGCTTTATTATGATTTTTTTTTTTTATAAAAAATAATTGTAAATTACGGAAACTCCGATATAAGATTAAATTATAAAAAATTCTCACATGTATTGAAAATTATAAATATTCCCCCGAGGTTCACCCAATTTTGCAATTATGCCCTTATCCATGAAAAGTTTCACTTTAGTCCCTTGAAGTTATTTGTAATGCTTATAACATATTATAAAATTTTAAAACTTAGGTATTAATTGTAAATATAAGATAAATAATAAATCTGGTAATTATAAATTTAACATAAAAACTTGGTAAAATTATAAAACTGCACATATTTCATTAAATATTAATTTTTTTTACATATTTGTTAATAATTTACGTTTAATAATAACACATTATATACTCCAATAACAAGAATTAATTTATTAGAAATATAAAATATAAAAATTACACATTTAATTAATTAAATTAATTTTTAATATTGTTTTAATAAATTTAGTTGAATGTTATATTATAAACATAAAAAGAATATTAGAAAATATTTATATTTAATTGAATGTGTAAGAATTTTTTTTATTTAAAGCTTAATATTATAAACATTAAATTTATTTATTTATTTAAATGTATAAATAAAATGTTTATATATTAATGATATATTGTTATTGAATATCTAATTAATTTATAATTATGAAAATTAAAATTTAAATAATTACGTAAATAAGATTCTTTTTAATATTTATTGAAACTTATCTGCAAGTTTACAATTTCATTAACATTTTGTGGTAAATATTTAATTTTTAATTTTATAACTTATGAAATATTGAAATTAATACAAAAATTTTAAAATTTTCTAAGATATTACAAACAAACAGATTATCCCTGATGATAAAATTGAAGCTTTAGAGATAAATGGGTAATTATAAAACAGTGATAAACCTAAGATTGATTTTCATAATATCCAATTATAATTATTTCGTTCTAGATCTCTCTTGGCCTCTCTCTCCCCAATTGAATTGATTACTATAAAGAAAGGACTAGTGGAATAATACTCGTATATGTACAAATTAAGGATGCTCTTGATTGTTTCAAAACAAGTTTTAATTGGTGATATAATGAACTGCATATAAAGCCAATGATATAAGGTATCAACATCAAGTTACAATATTGATAAGTTGACCAATAATTAAATTTTACTCAGTTTAACGCCATATATTCACGGCGAAATTGGTGGTAACCAATTAACTTGCAAATTAATGATGGTGTACTGTCTTAGAAAAACAAATTGTGGGCTGGTAGACTATATAATATGCCAGTCAATGGACATATAGGCTCCATGTGGCCATATGGATCGGTTCCAAGAAAAAATATGAGCCTAATATTTGTTGTATTACACATACATTACATTTTGTAAATTCAACAAATTTTTCTCCTTCGAATTTTTGAAATTTATGGTATTTGATTTTGAACTAGTGTTCAAATATTGAACCTGCTCTTGAGCGACTTAATTGGGGGAAAAAAGTTAAACTAAATTGATTTATCTGGAAAACATAAAAATAAAGAAAAAATTATGTAACATTGCATAGAAATTTGAAGACAAATTTCTATAACAACTACGTGGGTTATAAAATGCATTAGTTTATGACGTTTAGTTTAGGTCAACAAAATATAATACTTCAATTCTTAACATCTTACAGGATATTGTTGTAATTATATTTAAAGTGAGTGAATTTATTGTGGATGGATACCTAATTAAAAGGTTGGAATCAATAGATAAATTTTATATATAAAGTGGAGAAAATAATATTTCAAATAAGATAATGTGTATGTAGACTTATCCCACATTGGTCTAAGACTAATTGATAAATTATAAAAGCCTTGTAAGGAAGTTGAAGAGTTGAAAACTCTTCATTTGTCCCACATTGACTTTTTATATTTGTATGTACTAGTATATATGAACTGAGTGTATAGACTAGGTATAAGTCTTTACAAAGAGGGTCATATGAATACACCACACACGCGCCGCCGCCGTCCGCCCAACCCGACTCGGATATAATCTGAGATTTATATTTCTAGAGGAATTTTGAATTAATATGTTTACAAAATTTATTTAATAATTCAATTTACAAATATTAATTCTGCAGATTTAATTTATGTAACTCATTTCAGTTATGGAAATCAATTGATGAAAAACGTTTTTTAGTTACGAAAATTTATGTTGCAGAATTAGTTTTGTAGCCCACTCCCCACCTATATATATGTGAATTTTCTGATTACAGAAACATACCAACACAACAATTCTCTTTGTTCTCTCTCCGAAACAATCTGAAAAATCATCTTTTGGTTATTTTGCTTCTGAGTGTTCTTCGAAGTGAAATTTTTGCTACCGTGCAGTGGAGGAATTTTTGTAGCCAAATTATCCTGGAAGAAGTGATCGTGATTCCCAATTGCACCGAAGGTGGGTCAATAATTTTTTCAAGGCAAGAAGGCTTATTTTTGCAATTTGGTTGGATAAATTCTGTTACTATACATTTCAAGATAAGTTGATTTAAATTTATTTGTTCGGTTATTTAACTTATTGTATTTTCTTTTACTGTCCAAATTGGTTTGTTTGTATTAGTTTCGATTTATGTTCAGATTTTGATCATTTTAAAACTGATTTTTCCAACAATCTTTAAGAAATTATCAAATTGGTTGAGGAGTCACTCTTTCTACTTTACTGAATGTACTCTTCGACGTGAAATGTTCTGATACATATACAACTAAGTCTTTTTGGGACAAATTGGACAAATTGAACCATGTAAACCCCGACTCCAATCCAAAAATAAACCAAAACAAAAAGAAACCAAAGGCAAACAAATCATTATGGACTTGTGGACAAATGGGTAATTGGGCTAAGGGGTGTCCTACCAAAAAGTCCAAAGCCACATCTGAGTCTACTACACCTGTTATAGTCAACATGGTTGTGGGAGATACAAGTGAACCTAAAGCTCCAGAAAATTCTGTTGATGGGTATGTTTCCTTGAAACCTGAAATTCTTACTATATATGAACCATATGATTGGCTAATAGACACTAGGTTAAATGTGCATGTATGTGCTGATAAATTGTTATTTGTGTCTTATCAGCTTGTTGATGGAAAATCCGTGACGATGGGAAATTCAAGTGGTGCCAAAGTGTTAGGGATATGTAGGACGGTCAATTGAGACGGACCTACCCGAATCCCGATGGCTCAACACGATTAAAATTGGCTCGCACCCAAATATATGTGAGCCGGGTCGAGTTTGAGCCATTATATTAAATCCGATCAATTTATGAGCTGAGATTGAGCCTAACACGGCTCAGCCCGAATAAAAGCCCGAACATATCATTGTTTTAAATATTACGATTGATTATTTGTATTGTAGTTATAGTTACTAATTATTATTTTTATTAAGTAAACTTAGTAAAAAAGTTATAATGTAAACTCACATATATGTTGGTATGTCAATTTCGTACTGATGATTAAATTAAAAAAAAATTTAAATCAAAGATAAAAAAAATACGGTTCAATAAATTGGAGTATTGAGACTCTAAAACTCTACTGCTATTCATATATATCAAACATATCTTAAGAAATGTGGGCAAATAACTCAATCTTTCAATTAAAATATTATTTAATAATATATACTTGTGTCTTAAGTAATAGTAGTCTATTCATATGTGTTTCGATAATCTAAATATTTTATACCACAAGCTATTTGTGCCTCTATTAACAAACCCGATATAGACCCGAAATTCAAAAATTTACATGGGCCGAGTTTGAGCCGGAGAAAACGGAAAATTTATGAGCCGAGTTTGAGCCTATAACTATGAAGCTCGCCATTATTTGAGTTCGAGCTACTTAAAGCTCGGCTCACAGGACCCGATTGACTATCCTAGGGATAGGACACGTGGACTTGAAGTTTCCTTTAGGGCGAATACTATCACTACAAAGGGTGCATCATGTTCCTACGATCAGGAGAAACATAATAAGTGGCTCTGTAATAGTTAGGGAGGGTTATGAAATGAACTTTAAGTTCAATAAAGTCGTAATTTTGTATTATGGGACTTTTGTTGGTAAATGTTATTTAGATGATGGTTTATTTAAATCAATAGTTGAAAATGTTGGTTCTAATAAATTTTATGAATATTCAGTTGTGAATGCAATTGAATCTTCTAATATTTGGTATGATAGATTATTACATTTAAATTTAGGTTCTGTTAAACGGATGATGAATTTAAATCTAATCCCCAAAGATGAAATAAACCATAAAGACAAATATCACACTTGCGTTGAGGCAAAACAAGTATAAAAGCCATACCAATCGGTTGAAAGGCATTCAGAAATACTTGATTTGGTTCATACGAACATTTGTAAATTCAATGGAACTGTTGGATATAGATGAAATGGGAGTGCACTGAATTTGAATTAGTTAAGGGAGGTTTTGATGATTTCCAAAACTTCATATCAGCTAAGTAAAGACAACTTAGTTGTAATCCCTTAGAAGAATTTTGACCATGTAAGAAGACATATCATACGGGTCAAATATTCAAGGTCCAGAAGACTACTGATCTGCTGAAGAGAAGAAATCAGATTGGTGAAAATCAGCCGACTCAAATCAGATTGTTCAAGTTTGAGATCAGCTCTGTTTATCATCAGACTTGTACTCTCATCAGCCAAGTGGAAAGATCAAGAAGTCGTCCCAACGGTAATAAATGCCACTGGTGTAATATATGCTGAAGTCCGAGGTTATTAATGGCAAATTATTGAAGAAACAACTCGTACAGCTTGGTGCATTTAATGCTGCCTGACAGAAAGTACAGTCTGCAGTACTGTTACTGTGCAGAGAGCCGTTCGCGGAAATTAAGGACCAGAAATCAAGAGATTTGAATTTTGTCTCACTTCAACGGACATAATTCAAAGAGTGACTATAAATAGCTGAGAGAGACGAAGAGAAAAGAGTAACACAATAACTGAGAGATCAATTTCGAAGCAAAATATTTTCTAAGTCTCAAAGCTCAAGAACAGCTCACTCGTCTGCTGAAGTCATTTGTTGACAGAAGCTAGTTGAAACAAAAAGAATACATTTTCTGAGTGAATCTGTGTAAAAGAGAGTGTTGTGAGGAGTTCTTATCCGTCTTTGTGAGTGATAAGTCTCTGTAGAATAGGTCTTCTTTGTGATTTTCTATTGCGCACTTGTGGTCGTTTCATTTGTTGTTCGACACAAGCAGAGTATACTGTAAACTTTGTGATTATAGTATAACCCAAGATCTGTGTGACTTGGAAGAGTGGACTAAAGGATTTAAATCCATATAACCACTACAAAAATTCTGGAGTTTGATTTTTGCATAAGTCTTCTTTCATATCTATAAAATTGCATAAAACACTTTGGTAACTGTTTGAAAAGTTTGTAAAAAGGAGTTTATCAAAACTGGGGATAAAACTTTCAAACTACTAAGTTTACTTGTGAAAAACACTTTAAAAATCCGTTGCAAGTATTTTGGTATTAAAACTGATTTTCATCAAAATCAGCTAAGTAACTATCAGATTACTGGTCAACAAAGCTGTTCAAATATTTGTTCGCGATCAGCCTTGTAAACTTATTGTTCTGTAACAGGATAGACTGTTTACGTTTGAGCAACAATTTTGAAGTTAAAATTTGATTAAAAATTTTTAGAGGTCTATTCACCCCCCCTTCCTCTAGACCTCATCTGACCACTTGGGACCAACAAGTGGTATCAGAGCAGGTGGTTCAATAGAATCAGCTGACTGATCAACGAGCTTGATCCGAATGTTTTTCAAAGGTTTTCAAACTTTTCAAAAGAGCATCTTTTTGAAAAATGGATTGTATCAGCCATGTTCCGCATATAGCTGGTATGAGCTTCGAGGACTGGAAGATCAGAATGGAGATCTTCCTGGCTGCCTACAATGATAACATGTACACATGTATCATCAAAGGTCCATTCAAATTCACCAAGACCATCAAAGTTGATGAAGTCGATATAACGGTGGAAAAGGATTTACACGAAATGACAGCCGAAGAAATAAAGATGTTCAACCTGGACAAAGTTGGGCGATTCATCATGACCAAGACCCTTGACAACGACAGATTTGACAAAGTCAAGCATTGCAAGACTGCCAAAGAAATGTGGGATAAGGTTCGTGATATGAGCGAAGGAAACAACGTCATCAAAGAGCATCAGCTGAGTGTTGCTCTGGAAAAGCTGGACAACTTCAAGATGAAGTCTGTGGAAACCATTGATCAGATGGATACAAGGTTTACAAGGACGCTGAATGAAGTTCTGAAGCTTGGAAAAACCTTCACTGATAAGGAGATAACCGTCAGAGTGCTGAAGGCTATACCTCCTAAGTTCAACATGAAGGTGACAGCCATGGAAGAGTCGAGAGATTTAGGAAAAATCTCCCTCACCGAGCTGTTCTTAGTACTCAAGGCATACGAGTATAAACTGCCAAGAATGGGTGTTGAAGAAACCTCAACTTCAAGTCCCACAGCTGCCCTGGTTGCTGCTAAAAATCCCAGAAGACCAGCCTACAAAAGTAAAGAAGTGGACTCATCTGATGAAGCCACAATACTCAAGAAAAAGGAGTACACCGCTAGAGACGTTGCATTGCTGATGAACAACTTCAAGAAGTTTTATAGGAAAAAAAAAAGAACAAATACAACAATGCTTCTACTTCTAACCCTACTTCTACTTCTCATGACAAAGATTCTTATAAATCTAAAATGATGTGCTATAACTGCAGGAAATTGGGTCATTTCATCAGAGACTGCCCATATCCTAAAGCTGAGAAGTATATAAAAGAAGAAAAGAGAATCAGAAAGGAAAGAAAGCATCAGAAAGGCAAGGTGCTGGTAGAAGAAGTAGAAAAGCTAGCTGCTATCTACTCATCAGATTCGGATTCAGACACGTCTGATGAAGAGTCCTCTGATGAAGAGAGTCCTGCTCTTCTCTGCCTGATGGCTATGGAATCTGATAGCTCTGAGGATGAAGAGGTAACTCCTCTTGATAATGAATTATTTAATTCATTTGAACAAATGATGCTTAACAATACTACCATTGCTGAAGCATTTAGTAAGCTTAAGGAAGATATGATATTGCTAAGAGAGCAAAACAGTTCACTGAAACTCAAGGCTGAAAAGCCAAAAGAATCAGATGAATATAAACATCTTGAGCAAAAAAATGAATCTCTGAAAGCTGAATGTGAAGTCCATAAAGGAAAAATCATGGAACTTGAAAAGTTAATTGAGTCTCATGAAAAGTCAACTGTTGCATCCACTCTTATTTCTAGTAAACAGAAGACACCTTTAGATCAGGATAAGTTAGAACTGAACCATACTGAAAAGTTTATATCAGCTGACAACAGTAAGGTCATTTTGTATGTTCAGACTACTAAATCTGCTTCACCTGAGAAAGTGTTAAAGGAGACGAAAACTCCTAAGGGTAAAAAGAGTAAAGAGCCTAATGTAGGTAAACAGACTGGTAAGTCTAAACAGAAGAGTCCTAGAAAGTCTTCTGATAAGGCTAAAACCAATCGACTAGTGATAAAACTAAGTCGTCTGTTAATGAGCAAACATCTAGTAAACCAAAGAAGCATAAGAACAAGAAAAATCAGAATGCTTGGTATGGAAATGAGTCTTTGATAGGATAGTGCCCTGCAAGCCAACAAAATAGCTTGTAATAGGAACATTATTTTATCTTGAAAGAATCTTTGATTTATCAATTAATACGAATTGTTTATTTTATTGAGAATTCATAATATAAACAAATGGCCAACTTCATCTTTCGCGAACACATTTAAGCGATTGGTTGAAACCCTGAGATCACACATGACTACGGGACTATACACTTCCGGACTGAGTGCCATCTATCATGAAACAGTCTCAAAGGTCGTGATCTCGAAAATGTTCCAAGTCATAGATTCATGTCGAGACTGATAACTCTGTGAAAATAGAGTTATTGCGTATACTTCTTAGACTTAAATTAGTGTTTTTCTTGAATAATTGTGAGTCGTTTGGGATTTTATTGCATATTTCACTTTTTAGAGTCGATTCACGAATTTAATCTAGTTTTGAGAATTATCTTTGATTTTTGGCATTAATTAGATTTATTCCCTTGTAGGAGGTGAAATGAATTAACAAAGTTTGCTATCAATTGAGAAGGAGCAATTTCAAATCTTGAAGGGGTAAAAGGATAGAAAGGCACAAGATCAGGGGTTGAAAGTGCAAATAGAGTCCAATATTGTTGAAATTGTGGTGTCATGCGGCAGAGACTTCTTGTGTGCATTAATGGGCTGGTGGCCCATTTGAAAAGGTTGGAAGATTTAATAGAGTCCTACTGCACGTAGGATTGTGGAGAAAGCAAGAAATAAAAAGACAGAAAGAGCAGAAAAATGACAACACACCACATTAGAGAAAAAGAGAAGACACGCAAGATCAAGGAGAAACAAGCGCATATCACACTTTTTTCTATTTTCCGTATTCCTTTATTAGAGAAGACTATGAACTCCTCTTTTATTGTTTATTTCGTTAATTTTAGCATGAACTAATCTCGTTTAGTCTAGGGTTTTTACGGATCCATGTTATGCGAATAATGTTTTAGTTTCTTTTCTAGTTTTAATTTAGTGATTTTCGATTTTTATTATCGATATTCATTTATCTAATTTTGTGCTAATTTACTGTCAAATTGACTGGCCACCTATTTGATTGTTTACTTTTCTTGATTGAACCTGGGAAGGGAATATTAAGAATAGAAGAGGAATTAGGTAGTGGGTTGCTTGTTAGTATAGGAATATACCCAACACGCCCATATCCAAATTAGGTCATATAATTCATGCATGTTATTAATTCTACTAACTTAGGAATAAGAATAGTAAGTTAATTGCATAGGTTCTTAGGTGATTCGGAAGACACTTAAGGATAGAAGTGAACCCTAGGATAACGAATAAGAATCACTAGTTAAAATTAGGGAGTTAATTAACATTAGGAGCATAACATAGGTGAAGTTTAACTCTAGACCCTTGTCTCATTGATTGTCTTCTTAAGCACTTTAATCATCATTTTAGATTAGTTATTTCTTTAGTTTGAGTAGTTAGTTAATAAACAAACAAAAAAATATTTTAGCCTAGTTGAATTAGAATAAGAATTTAGGTAGGGAATTTGGTACAATTTTAGTTTCAAGTCCTCGTGGGTTCGACACTCAACTTACTCTTTATTACTTTTGCGATACGTGCACTTGCGTTTATTTGCGTGTGTAAAATCCGCAACAGAGACGGGGTATCGAATGAATCGTCAAGACTTGTACGATTATGCATGATTCACTTGAAGTGAATTTGTTGTTGTTTCATGAACAAGACATTGTTAATGTCAGTGCATATGACTAGGTGGTTCGCTAGGGGATCGAACGCATCGAACGACCCGAACAGAGAGACCTATTGTGGAAGTGCGTAAAAAGCATATTGGTGGTGGGATGTCTCTCAAGACTTATAACAGTGTACGATTTAGTCCTTAGACTTGAGGTGCTAGGGCGAATTCGGTATACGGGTGTGCGTACTTTGATTTAGGAGCCGATCACATAGCTTGTCCATTGTGCGCCTACGTTGGGTACGTATAGTCGTATGCGCGGATGGTTAGCATCAATATAGGATCTACCGACTCATTGTAATGGATGAGGGAATTTCCTGTACATTCTTAGATGACACATTCCGAGAAATCCATGGCCATGGTCAGTGACGGATTTGGAAAAGGGTTTCAGCAGTCACACTGGAAGTATTATCCTGAATTAGAAAGTACAGAATCGAGATAATTAGAGGTGCCGACCAATTCACACACCCTAGGTCTCGATCGGGAAATTATTCGTTGGAGGGACCGTATGTACATGATACTTATAAGAGGTTTAAGGTTCACTAAAGTCAATTCACCTGAAGTTGGGCCTCATGGGCTTGTGGCTAGACATCAACCATGAGGTGTGGGTACTCCTGAATTAATGGAATATTAATTCTGGAGTGGTCAATTAAAAGTAGTTTAATTGATCGGAGCAATTAATTAAATAATTAATTGCTCATTAATTAAATCACAGAAATGTGAGCCTGCGGCCAATTGATGGTGAACCTAGAGGGTCACACACAAAAGCTGGAACTGTGATAGTCAGTTGTAGAACGAATTGGTTTAAAGGAGTTAAATCAAAGTAAAGAATTAAAGGGTTAATTCTTGGAGAAAGAAAATTAATTAGATTTATCTAATTAATTAAAGAATTAGATTTATCTAATTAATTAAATTAAATTAAATCTTTAATTAGATTTATTGGTTTATTTAATTAAAGTATTAATTAAATAAATGGGCCATTTAATTAAAGTGATTAATTAAATGACTTGGACTATTTAATTAAAGGAACTAATTAAATAGAGGGATGGGCCAACTTATCTGATGGCCCATTAGCTAAGAGAAGATAGGGTTACGGATAGAGTTTGAACTCTTCTATAAAAAGGAGTCTTGGAGACTCAAAACCCTAAGGAAGAAAAACACTAAAATCCCTAACCTCTCTTCTCTCTTGGCCGCCGCCCCCTCTCCCATTCAGCCCTAGCCGCCACCGCCGTGGTTGTCGATCGGCCGTGCACCGCCTCTCTCCTTCTTCCGATCTACATCTGGAGTTGGATCTAAATCGAACTCTTGAATCTGAACTGCTTTTCTCCTAGTTCTTAGCCTGAGGATTAATGTGATTGCAGATCCAGCTGGTGTGGACTATTCTCTAGAGGCACAACACTTTGGGTGCTCTAGTGATCCGAAGAGAAGACCGGAGAAACCACCACCTTGCCTGTGGTGAGGTAAAATTGCAATTTTACCACTTTATTTATTTTAGTATTTGTGTGCTGAAATAAGTTCAACCTTATTCATATGTGCTAATAAGATCCCTGGGATGTGGAGTATAAAAATTTTAGATTCTGCACCGTTGTAGTTGACAATTATACCCACAAAATCCCAACAGTGGTATCAGAGCCAGACTTATTATGCACGGATGAAAAAGGCCTTAACGCATCAATTATGTGATTATATGTGATTGTTGTGTTCTAATATTTGATTCTTGCTTGTTACGATAAATTGAATGTTCGGATTTACGCACTTTTCGGTTTTTGGGCCTAAAATGTAATTTTTGAAAATTGGAGGGCTAATTTGCAAATTTTGATTTTTCAAAAATCTGGACAGAAAATAAAATTTTGTTTTTCTGCAATTCTGGACCAAATTGTAAATTCTAGAATTTTTCAAAATCTGGACCATTTTGCAATTTCCGTATATTTGGGGTCTGTTTTGCACAAAAGTTTCTGGAAATTTTGTTAATTTTCTGCTTTCTGGTCCAATTTGCATATTCTGGAAATTTTGGGGCTGATTTTTAATTTCCGAAAGTTGAGGGGTCAAAGTGTAATTTTTGAAAATTCAGGGGCCGAACTGCAAATTTTCAAAATTGAAAAACAGAAACTGTTTTCTGCACTAAAAGGGTTTAGTAAATCCGGAAAGTCAATTTTATCATAATTAGTAGGGACTTAAAGTGAGAATCAAGGGGTCATTTTAAAGGGGTTTAAAATGATGGTTAGAGATTGTTTTAGAAAGGGGTTTTAAAACTAGGATCTTGAGTATTTTAAAAGGTTGTTTTAAAATAGGATAAAGAGTAAGAAAATGGGTTTTTGCTTGTTTCTTGCTCTACGTGAAATTGTTTACGTGGTTTTCGATCGCGCCGAGCCTTGACCATTAGGTTAGATGTGATTGGTCAATTTTAATCTTATTGGTTATATTGGGCCTGCGAGCCTTAAGTTTTGGGCCACTTTGAGCCATTGTAATAGATAGGGCTTTACTGTTTTATTAGTTTAGGATGGTGGCCCGTTACAAGCAAGGTGGGAGCCCAAGAAGACTAAAGGCCATGTATGCATGGTAAAATGTGTAATAGAGTAGGTCTCTTTGAAACCTAATAGACTGACCAATAGGACCATCGTCCTTGGCTCGATGGTGGTCCGCATAGGAGGCTCACGATCGAAAACATATTGTGGTAGCATGCATGCTAGGTGTGTATGTGTTTATTTACGTATTTATATCTGAGCTTGTATGGTGATGCGCGCTAGTTATATTTAGATCGTAAATAAAAGATAATGCATAACTGGAACGGTGAGATCTCGAGGAGAGTTACCTCAAACTCTTAAACCCGAAAAAACCCCTCTTGAAAATAATATTAAGTCATATTGGGTACATTTAAAATGATGTTTTAAAGGTCCAAGCCTTCCATCAATAGGGACTAGTGTAGGTTGTCTACTTATCGTTGAAGGTGATCCAGAGTCTGGCACCCTAGGCGAAGAAAGGGACAATGCACGAAATTCCTTGATTCTTGTTTTTAACTAAACTCGATAAGGGTGGGGACTGGTCGGGATATGAACATCGACCGATAACCAGTTACGAGGATTTCACTACCGGGCCAGTTGCTCATCATGATTGATGGGTTAGACTTAACGAGTAGTAACACTTATGATGTAGCAGTGCTAGATAAGTGTGAAGACCGAGGCAAAATATCTTGAAGGTTGTGGAGAAACACAATTGGTAAAAGTATACCTACCTGGGGAGTTAATTGTCTGGCCGCGAGTCGTGGGTGCAATTAATGTCTGCTGGGACGTCAAGACCTACTAGGAGATTAGATTTCCCGAACAATTGAAGGGGTAATTGTTTCGAGAAAATAGTGGGAGAACTTTTTCGATAACAAGTCCAACATCGTTAATTATAAATATTAATATAGATCAGTCAGCTAAACGTTATCATTTACTTTTGTAGATCAATTCTGCAAAAATGTCTAAGAATCCATTAGCTATCATCCTTGACACTTACAAACTGAAAGGATCAAATTTCGTCGACTTGCTTAGAAATCTGAGGATAGTCCTCGACTCCGAGAAAAGGAGTTACATTCTCGATGCACCCATGCCTGGTGCACTTCCGGAAGGGGTTTCGGAAAAGGAACGAGCTACCCATCAAAGGTGGGTCGATGATGATATTCAGGTTCGTTGCCTCATGCTGGCATCAATGACCAATGAGCTGCAGAAACAACATGCAAAGATGTTGCATGCTGCTGACATAATTCTTCATCTCCGAGAGCTATTTGGAGAGAAGTCTAGGACCGAAAGGTTCAAGACTACAAAAGAATTATTCAATCTGAGAATGGTTGAGGGTTCAAGTGTGAAGAATCACTGTCTGCGCTTCATTAATCTAGTTGAAAAACTGGAGAACTTGGACGTAGACCTGCACGCTGATCTTTCCACTGACCTGCTCCTCCATACTCTACAGCGCTCATTTGATCAGCTCGTGTTGAACTACAACATGGAAGATAGAGCACACGCTCTACACGAACTGACCAATTTATTGGTCACGGCAGAATCAGCCCTGAAAAGGGAGAAGTCTGTCATGATTGCTGAGCAACCCAAGGTTGCAAGGCCTAAGAAGGGCAAGAAAAAGAAGAAGAAAGTAATCTCTTCTAAAACAACCAAGAAGCTTGTCGAGAAGAAAAGAAAAAGCCCAGAAGATGAATGTTTCCACTGCAAGAAAGCAGGGCACTGGAAAAGGAACTGCCCAGACTACCTGAAAGAGGTGGTCAAAGGTATTTTCTTTATTGAAGTTAATATTTCTATTAACTGTGCATCATGGGTGTTAGACACCGCAGCCGGTTCTCATATCTGCAATGATTTGCAGGCGATGGGAGCAATAAGGCCTCTTAAACCTGGGGATAGAATCCTGCGCTTTGGAAACGGAGCTAGGGTTGCGGCAGAGGCCATAGGAGACGTAGAGTTAGTCCTAGGAAATTTTTCTTTGATTTTGAAAGACTGTTTGTACATACCGACAATTATCAAAAACATTATTTCTATTCCTTTATTGGATAATGATGGTTTTTGTTTTTCCATTTCTAATGGAAATTTTAGCATAATGAAAGGTGGTTTTACTTATGCTTGTGGTACTTTGATAGATGGTCTTTATTCCTTAAAACCTGCTAATTCTAATGTCAAGCACATTCAATCAAAGAAAAGAAAACAAGATGAAAACAATCCACAACTTTGGCACGCTAGGCTTGAACATATTTCCAAGAGTAGAATTCAAAAGTTGGTCTCGTCTAGGGCTCTTGAAATACAGAACCTAGATGATCTCCCAACTTGCGAGTCCTGTCTCAAGGGAAAAATGACCAAGGCGCCTTTTACTGGGAAACCGGAGCGAACCAAACAAACCTTGGATTTAATCCATACTGATGTTTGTGGACCACTGAGTGTCAGTGCAAGAGGAGGGTTCTCATACTTCATAACCTTCACAGACGACTTCAGTCGTTATAGGTATGTATACCTGATGAAGTATAAGTCCGAAGCTTTTGATAAATTCAAAGAGTTTCGAATGGAAGTTGAGAATCAACTTGGACATAGTATCAAGGCACTTCGATCGGAGCGAGGTGGTGAATACTTAAGTCAAGAATTCCTCGATTATCTTGTAGAGAATGGAATTCTCTCTCAGCGAACTCCTCCTAGAACACCGCAGTTGAATGGTGTGTCTAAGAGAAGGAACATAACTTTTTTAGACATGGTTCGTTCCATGATGAGTTTTGCTGACCTTCCTTTTTCGTTTTGGGGCCAAGCCCTATTAACTGCTTCGAAGATACTTAATATTGTACCTTCAAAGTCGGTGCCGACGACGCCATACCAAGCGTGGTTTGGTAAAGCACCCATATACTCATATAGGAAACAAGAAAGGAGATAAACTAGATAGTAGATCTAGTTTGTGCAAATTTGTGGGGTATCCAAAGGAATCCATTGGATACCTGTTCTACGACCCTAAGGAACAAAAGATGTTTGTGTCCAGGAATGCCCACTTCTTAGAGGATGACTTCCTCACTAAAAGAAGCGGGATATCCGTAGAACTTGATGAAGTCCAGGAAGTGGACCCATCCCCACAAACAGTGGGAGTTGATCCTAAACCCGTTGAACCATCTAGTACACCACCATCTAGTACACCAGTACTTTGTAGGTCCGATCGAATTCATAGAGAGCCTGAGAGGTATGGCTTTATTCACGAAAACGATCAATTGGACACTGATCCAAGGACATACGAGGAAGCTATGTCAGACATAGATTCGGGTGCGTGGCAGGAAGTCATGCAATCCGAAATGGATTCCATGCATTCCAACAAAGTATGGACTTTGGATCCACCTGAGGGAACCATCCCTGTAGGCTGTAAGTGGATCTTCAAGCGCAAGCTAGGAATGAATGGAGAGGTACTAACTCATAAGGCTCGCCTTGTGGCAAAAGGTTATTCTGAAAGGCCTGGAATAGACTATGAGGAAACCTTCTCGCCAGTAGCGATGACTAAATCCATTCGGATACTATTAGCCATAGCCGCGTGGCATGACTACGAGATATGGCAAATGGATGTAAAGACCGCCTTTCTCAATGGCGACAGTGATAAGGAAATTTATATGTAACAGCCAAAAGGCTTTACATCTAAAGGAAGTGAGCATAAGGTTTGCAAACTTCAAAGGTCAATCTATGGCCTAAAACAGGCATCCCGAACCTGGAACATACGTTTTGATGAGACAGTCAAGGGGTATGGCTTCATCAAGAACGTTTATGAGTCATGTGTGTAAAAGAAGTTCGATGGGAGTTCGGTACAATTTATTGTATTATATGTCGATAACATTCTGTTGATCGGAGACGATATCAGAACGTTGACGCAGACAAAAGCGTGGCTATCCACACAATTCTCCATAAAGGATATGGGAGACGCATCTTACGTACTAGGCATACGTATCTATAGAGATAGATCGAAGAAGATGTTAGGACTCTCCCAATCCCAGTACATCAACACTATACTGAAAAGATTCAGTATGGAAGAATCCAAGAAAGGATTGCTTCCAATAAGACATGGAATCTATCTTTCTAAATTAATGTGCCCTACGAGTGATGAAGAATGAAAGAGAATGTCTCTCATACCTTATGCATCTGCCATTGGCAGCATAATGTGTTGGATGAAGATGAAGATGAAGTGCAAAGAAGATAAGTAATTAAGGGATGGTTTTGATGATTTCCAAAACATCATAATCAGCTAAAGTATGGAAAGCTTAGTTCCCTTAGAAGAATTTTGAACAAGCAAAAGAAGACATCAGAAGAGTTCAAAGTTCAAAGCCCAGAAAACTACTGATCTCGTGCTGAAACATCGAACAGAAGGGTAGGTCATCAGCTGACTCAAATCAGATTAGTTCAGTATTTGATCAGCAGAGTGTCTATCAGCAGAGTCGTTTCGATCAGCAGAGTAGAAGAGATCAAGAGATTAGTTCAACGGTAATAAATGTGATAGGATAGTGCCCAGCAAGCCAACAAATATAAGCTTGTTAAGGAACTTCCTTTAGAAGCAATCTTATGATTCATAAGATAATACGCCCGTTTATTCATAGTACGTGAATTAAACAATGGCCAACTTCATCTCTCGCGAACGTATCTAAGCGATTGGATGAAACCCTGAGATCACTCATGACTACGGGATTATTCACTTCAGTATTGGGTGGGATTAATCATGAAACAGTCTCAAAGGTCGTGATCTCAAAAATGTTCCAAGTCATAGATTCATATCGAGACGGGGTATCGAATGAATCGTCAAGACTTGTAGGATTATGCATGATTCACATGAAGTGAATTTGTTGTCGTTTCATGAACAAGGCATTGAATGCTAGTGCATATGACTAGGTGGTTCGATAGGGGATCGAATGCATCGAACGACCCGAACAGAGAGACCCATCGTGGAAGTGCGTTAAGCATATCGGTAATGGGATGTCTCTCAAGACTTATAATAGTGTACGATTTAGTCCTTTGACTTGAGGTACTAGGGCGGATTCGGTACACGGGAATACGTACTTTGATTTCGGAGCCGATCACATAGCTTGATCATTGTGCGACTACTTTGGGTGCGTATGAACGTGTGCGCGGATAGTTAGTACTAATATAGGATCTGTCGACTCATCCTGATAAGATGAGAGAATTTCCTGTACGTTCTTAGATAATAAATCCGAGAAATCTACGGCCGTAGTCGGTGACGGATTTGGAAAGGGGTTTCCAAATTTAGCAGTCACACTGGAATTATTATCCTGAATTAGAAAGTACAGAATTGAGATAATTAGAGGTGCCGACCAATTCACACACCCTAGGTCTCAATCGGGAAATTAGTTGATAGAAGGACCGTATGTACATGGCATTTATAAGAGTTGGAGGTTCACGAATATCAATTCACCTGAAGTTGGGCCTCATGGGCTTGTGGCTAGACATCGACCATGAGGTGTGGGTACTCCTGAATTAATAAGGAAATTAATTCTGGAGTGGTCAATTAAAGTGGTTAATTGATCGGAGCAATTAATTGCTCACTAATTAAATCACGAAAGTCGTGGGCCTGCTGCCAATTGATGGTGAACCTAGAGGGTCACACACAATACAGTTGGACAGTGACAGTCTGGAAGGAATCAATTGATTTAAGGAATTAAATCAATATATGAATTAAAGTATTAATTCAAGAAGAAGAATAATTAATTAGAAGTAACTAATTAATTAATCAAGAATTAAAGTGTTAATTCAAAGTGGAGAATCATTAATTAGAAGTAACTGATTAATGAATCAATTGGAATTTCTGATTGATTAAATCCTCAATTAAAGTGTTAATTGGAAATGATTAATTGATTAATAGTGGATTAATTAATTAAAGCATATGGGCCAATTATTGTTAAGATAAATTAATCTTGGATTGATTATTCTTACATGGGCCGATTTTGCTAAGGGTGACTTGATTGAATTAATTTAAGATTGATGAAGCATGTGGGCATGGTTAAATTAATTAATTGATCTCTTGATCAATTAATTTAGTCATGGCCGAACCATGCTAAGTAAATTAATTGATCTTATAATTAATTAGTCAAAGGGGGCGATTTTGATGGAAAAAGGTTAGGGAAGATTTTCTTGTGAAGAGATATAGCATATCTTGTGAAGAGATATGGCATATCTTGTTTCCTTAGGAGATAAGGAAAAAGAGATATATTTTACATCTAGAAGGACTCTTCTAAATATAAGAGATATATCATAATCTCTTCAAGATAGCAAGAAAATCTCAACAAACTAACAACCCCATTAAATAGGGAGAGAGAGATCGAAAATTTGAAGAGACACAATCGAAATTTTCAGCCAACTAATTGAGAAGAAAAATCGATTTCTCTCCCTGTTTAGTTTTCTCCAAAAATCGCCCCACCCCTGTGAAGGATTTTTCTCCAAGTCTTCTTCCTAGATCCGCATCCAATTCCTGACGAGACGATTCCTTAATCCTAGTTCTGAGCCTGGGGATTTCGCGAAGTCACTCAAATTCAACTGGTGTGGACTATCTCTAGAGGCACAACATTTGGGGTGCTCTAGTGAACAACCGAAGACCGGAGGAAACCACCACCTTGCCTGTGGTGAGGTAAAATGGCTTTTACCACCTATTTAATTTTAGTATATGCATGCTTTAATTAAATTCAACCTTTATTCATATGTGCTAATAAGAAACCCTGGGATTTGGTGTATGATAAAAATTTTAAATTCCGCACTGTTGTAGTTGACAAATTATACCCATAAATCCCAACAAAATGCACCGGGTGTAATAAATGCTGGAAGAGAAAGGTAGTAATGGCAAATGATTGAAGAAAACTCTCGGATCAGCAGAGTGCATTTAATGCTGCTACAGGAAAGTACAGCAGAAAAAGGACTGTAGTAGGGAGCCGTTTGAATCGGGCTAAAGACTATGGATTTGAGATTTGATTTCCTTCAACGGTCATATTTTCAAATCCTAGTATAAATAGAGCTGATTTCGAAGTGAGACACAACAACAACATCTGAGATTTTGCATTCGAAGCAGAAATTTTTCTAAGTCTCAAGAAGCTCGAACAGCTCACTCGTCTGGTAGAAGTCATCTGTTGACAGAAACCCAGTTGAAGAAAACAGAAAAACATTATCTGAGTGATTTTGTAATAGCTGAGTGTTGTGCGAAGTTAGAATCCATCTTTGTGAGTGATTGTACTTTAGAGGATAGGTCTTCTTTGTGATTTCCTATTGTGAGCTTATAGCCTTCTCATTAGTTGTTTAAGTATAAGTGGAGAAATATTGTAATCTTTGTGATTATAGTATAACCCAGAATCTAAGTGATCTGGAAGAGTGGACTAAAGGATTTTTATCCATATAACCACTATAAAAATTCTTTGTGTTATCTTGCATTTAAGTTTTCTTGCATATCTTGAACTTTGCATATTTCAACACTTTGAATTATTAAAAGATTTTATAAGGAGTTTTGAAACTGGGGATAAAATCTTTTTAAGGACTTAGTCTACTTGTGAAAAACACTTTCAAACATCCGCTGCAAGTAAACTCTTGTTAAAACTGTTTTGCTGAAAAACAGCTAAGTTACTGAAAGAAGAGTGGTCACTCTGCTGTTCAAGATTTGTTCACGATCAGCACAGCCATCTGTTCTTCATCAGCTTAGTCTGCTGACAGAAGAGTAAAAAGTTTTTAAGTCTAAAATTTTTAGAGGTCTATTCACCCCCCCCCCCCTCTAGACCTCATCTGACCACTTGGGACCAACAAGTGGTATCAGAGCAGGTGGTTCATTAGAATCAGCTGCCTGATCAACGAGATTGATCCAAGTGTTTTTCAAAGGTTTTTCAAAACTTTTCAAAAGAGCATCTTTTTGAAAAATTAAAACTTTTTGAAAAATGGACTGTATCAGCCATGTTCCCCACATCGCTGGTATGTCGTTTGAAGATTGGAAGATTAGAATGGAAATCTTTCTAGCTGCCTACAATGATAACATGTACACATGTATCATAAAAGGTCCATTCAGATTCACAAAGACCATAAAAATCAATGAAGTTGATACGGTTGTGGAAAAAGACCTTCATGAGATGACTCCAGAGGAAATCAAGTTATTCAATCTGGATAAAGTCGGAAGATTCATCATGACTAAAGCCCTGGACAATGATCGGTTTGACAAAGTCAAACATTTCAAGACTGCAAAGGAAATGTGGGACAAAGTCAGAGATATGAGCGAAGGCAATGATGCAATAAAAGAGCACCAGCTCACTGTTGCTTTGGAGAAACTAGATAACTTCAAAATGAAGTCTGGAGAGACCCTTGATCAGATGGATACTAGGTTTACCAGAACACTTAATGAAGTTCTAAAGCTGGGAAAGACTTTCACTGACAAGGAAATCACCGTCAGAGTACTAAAGGCCTTACCCCCAAAGTTCAACATGAAAGTAACAGCTATGGAAGAATGAAGAGATCTGGGAAAGATTTCTCTTACAGAGTTATTCTCCGTACTCAAGGCATTCGAGTATAAACTGCCTAGAATGGGAATTTAAGAAACCTCAACTTCAGGACCCACAGCTGCATTGGTTGCTGCTGAAAATAACAGAAGACCAGCACAGAAAAGCAAAGAAGTGGACTCATCTGATGAAGCCACTCTACTCAACAAGAAGGAGTACACTGCTGGAGATGTAGCATTGCTGATGAACAATTTCAAGAAGTTCTACAAGAGAAAAATGAAGAACAAATACAACAATGCTTCTACTTCTAAACCTTACTTTTCTTCCCAAGATAAAGAGGATTATAAAGCCAAAGTAATGTGTTATAACTGCAGGAAATTGGGACACTTCATCAAAGACTGTCCATATCCAAAAGCAGAGAAATACACTGAGGAAGAGAAGAAAATCAGAAAAGAAAGAAAGCATAAGAGAGGCAAGGCTATGATGGCTGAAGCAGAAAAGCTGGCTGCTGTCTACTCATCTGATTCAGATTCAGACACGTCTGATGAAGAATCATCTGATGAAGAAAAACCTGCTCTCCTCTGTCTGATGGCAAAGGAATCTGATGACTCTGAGGAAGAGGTAACTCCTCTTGACAATGAATTATTTAATTCATTTGAACAAATGATGCTTAACAATACTACTATTGCTGAAGCATACAAAAAGCTTAAGGAAGAGATGATATTGCTAAAAGAGCAAAATAGTTCACTGAAACTCACAGCTGAAAAGCCTAGAGAATCAGCTGAATATAAACAGCTTGAGCAAGAACATGAATCTCTGAAAGCTAAATGTGAAGTTTATAAAGGAAAAATCATGGAACTTGAAAAAGTTATTGAGTCTCATGAAAAATCATCTGTTGCATCCACTCATATGTCTAGTAAACAGAAGATGCCTTTAGAACAGGATAAGCACGAATTGAATCATACTGAGAAATTTATATCTGCTGACAATAGTAAGGTCATTCTGTATGTTCAAACTGCTAGACCTGCTTCACTTGAGAAAGTTGTAAAGGAGAAGAAAACTCCTAAGGCTAAAAAGAGCAAAGAGCCTAGTATAGAAAAACAGATTAGTAAGACCAAACAGCAGAGTCCTAAGAAGTCTGCTGATAAAGGTAAAGTCAATCAGACTAGTGGTAAGACTAAGTCGTCTGTTAATGAGCAAGCTACTAGTAAGCCAAAGAAGCATAAGAATAAGAAAAATCAAAATGCTTGGTATGGAAATGAGTCACATTATGTGCAACCTGCTGCATATCCTCCTATGTATCATGCACCTCAATTTCCTAGTTACTATGCACCATATCCTGCTCATCCAATGCATGCATACCCTGCTTATCATGCACCTTACCCTACTTATGAACATTATTCTTATCATACTGATCATCAACATGACTTATCTGCTAATTATGATAAAAATGAAACTGTTCATGCTCCTGTCAAAACTCAGAAGCCTAAGAAGCCTAAGACATCAACATCTTGGATTGTCAAAGGTGGAACTAATCCTTCAGGACCCTCTCAATAAGGGTACCTAAAACAATTTTATTTTTGTTTTGTAGGTTAGGATTAGGAGTAGGAGTAAAGTAGAAAAGATTTGGTACTTGGACAGTGGCTGTTCAAGGCACATGTGTGGAAGCATACATGAACTGACTGATGCAGTTGCTGTGGATGGTCCAAAAGTTACTTTTGGGGACAGCAAAGAAGGCAAGATTAAAGCTAAAGGAAGACTGATCAGAGGAAACATAGAGATAGCTGACGTCTCATATGTTAAAGGCCTCAAATATAATCTGCTGAGCATAAGTCAATTTTGTGACAAAGGATATTCAGTCATCTTCTCAACAGATAAGTGCTACGTTGAACAGATTGGTACAAAGAAGGTTATTTTATCTGGAAGACGACAAGGGAATGTCTACATAGTCGACTGGAATTCTGCTGACAAGAATTCAAACATCTGTTTGGTGACATGAATCATTTAAACTTCAAGACCATAAACAGACTGATAAAGAATGATTTGGTAGAAGGGATTCCAAAAAAGTCATGAGCAAAGACAAGCTCTGTGACGCCTGTCAGAAGGGTAAACAAATCAAGTCATCGTTCAAAAGCAAGAAGCACCAATCTTCTGAAAGAATCTTGGAGCTGCTACATATGGACTTATTTGGACCCATTGATCCAGTCAGCAATGGTGGAAAGAAATACTGCCAAGCTGTTGTGGATGACTATTCAAGATATACTTGGGTGATATTCATGAAAAAGGAAAGTGAAACCAAGGAACATCTTACTAATCTGATGGAGCTGATCCAGAATAAGAAAAGTACAAAGATATTGAAGATCAGATCAGATAGAGGGACAGAGTTTACAAACTCTACTGTTGAAGAGTATTGTAATATCAAAGGAATACATCATGAGTATTCAGCTGCTAGAACCCCTCAACAGAATGGTGTTGCTGAAAGGAGAAACAGAACACTGAAAGAAGCTGTCAGAACCATGATAGCTGAAGCTAAGATGCCACAAAGATTTTGGGCAGAAGCAACAAATACAGCCTGCTTTACCCAGAACAGATGCATGATCAACAAAAATCAGAACAAGACTCCATATGAAGTTTGGAACAACAGAAAACCAAACATTCATTACTTCAAAATTTTTGGTTGTAAATGCTTTGTATTAAATAATGGGAAAAATCACCTCACTGCATTTGCAGAAAAGGCTGATGAAGCTGTTTTTGTAGGATACTCTACTGTTAGTAAAGCTTATAGAGTTTTCAACAAAAGAACATTGCTAATAGAAGAATCTATCCATGTAGTATTTGATGAGCCAAGTCAATCTTCTGAAAAGAATCAAATTACTAATCAAGATCTGTCTACTGATTTACAGAAGTTGGATATTGGAAAGAATGAAGAATATGTTCCCATCATACTACCTAATCTAAATTCAACTGCTGCTGTTCATAATCACAGTGCTGATTGTCTAACAGACGAGTTGCAAACAGCTGACAGACCAGAGGATGTTCAACAGACTACTACTGGAACTCCAACAGTAGTGTTGCAAGATCAAAACAGAGGACAACATCCAGACCTGCAACCTGATCTTAGATGGCTCAGAAATCACCCACCAGAGTTAGTTATTGGTGATCCATTAGATAGAGTGAAAACAAGAAGAGCTGCTGCACAAGATGCTATGTTTGTCACCTTTCTATCTCAAATAGAGCCTAAACAAATTGAAGAAGCTCTAAATGATTCCTTCTGGATTGAAGCTATGCAAGAAGTGTTGAATCAATTTGAAAGGAATGAAGTCTGGTACTTAGTTCCTAGACCAAGTTATCAAAGAGTAATTGGCACTAAATGGGTTTTCAGAAATAAGATGAATGAAGATGGTATTGTTACCAGAAACAAAGCAAGATTAGTGGCCAAGGGTTATTGTCAAGAAGAAGGAATAGACTTTGATGAAACATTTGCACCAGTAGCAAGACTTGAAGCAATCAGACTGTTTCTAGCTTATGCTGCTTACAAGAACTTCACTGTCTATCAGATGGATGTGAAGTCTGCATTTCTCAATGGAGAACTGCAAGAGAAGTATATGTTGAACAACCACCTGGATTTGAAGCTTATCAACAAGAAGACAAGGTGTATCGTCTAAAGAAAGCTCTCTATGGACTGAAACAGGCTCCAAGAGCATGGTATGATACTTTATTTGATTTTCTTTTAATTAAAGGATTTCGTAAAGGTAAGGTAGACAAGACCTTGTTTACAATTGAATGGGAAAATCATATATTACTTGTGCAAATATATGTGGACGATATTATTTTTGGTTCAACTAACCAACAAATGTGTGACAAGTTCTCCAAGCTCATGCAGAATAAGTTTGAAATGAGCATGATGGGTGAACTCAATTATTTTCTTGGTTTGCAAGTTAGACAGTTGCCTGATGGTATATTCATCAACCAAGCAAAATACACAAGAGATCTGTTCAAGAAATTTGGTATGGAAACTAGCTCTACTGCTACAATTCCTATGTCTACTAGTCTTCGTTTGGATAAAGATGAAGATGGCAAATCAGTAGACATGACCAAATATAGAGGCATTATTGGGTCACTGTTATATCTAACAGCAAGCAGACCTGATATCATGTACTCAGTTGGGGTTTGTGCAAGATTTCAATCAAATCCCAAAGAATCTCATCTCTTAGCTGCCAAGAGGATACTGAAATATATTAAGGGCACTCAAGAATTGGGATTGTGGTATCCTAGAGAATCTGGATTTGAGCTAATTGGTTATTCAGATTCAGACCTTGCTGGCTGCAAGATTGACAGAAAAAGCACAACAGGTTCCTGTCAGTTCTTAGGTAGTCGTCTGATCTCATGGATGAGTAAGAAACAGACTTCAGTTTCTATATCTACTGTTGAAGCTGAATATATAGCTGCTGGAGCTTGCTGTGCACAGATACTTTGGTTGAAGCATCAACTAGAAGACTACAATATCAAGATCAGTGGAATACCAATCTATTGTGACAATACAAGTGCAATCTCACTTACTCAGAACACTACAAGTCATTCAAGGACTAAACATATTGAGATCAAGCATCACTTCATTAGAGATCATGTGGAAAAAGGGAATGTAATGATTGAGTATGTTCATACTGACAATCAGATTGCTGATATTTTCACTAAACCTTTAAGTGAAGTAAGGTTCTCAACTCTAAGAGCTAAGCTAGGACTACTTAATTTGGATGCATAAGCTGAGGGGGAACTCATCAGAAGACTGAAGTTCAACAGCTTGGTTATCCATTATTCTATTCAAGGATTAACTTTCAACATACTAGTTAACTTATGAATTCTTAAAGACAGGGGGAACGTGTAAGACTAGCGGTACTTCTGCTCTAAAGATGAAATTTGTTAATGTCAGTTAGTTGAAGTTATGTTATCAGAAGATCTGTTCTTAATTCTTGAAGACTGAAGATTATTTTATCTTGCTTGATTGACAAACAGCAGAGGAAGATTACTAGCTATTGGCTTTCTCTAGTAATATCAGATAACATATCACTCGTCTGTCAGATAAGTTAAACTCTACTCATCTGATATCTTATATAAGCATGGTTATAAATCGTATCTTTAGAAACACGCTTTTATAAGTAACAAATAGGTAACGATTGAGTTACCCGCCCGACTGACATTAAAATAATAAAATTGAAATCCGCAGCTCCCACCCACACGATTAATAAACTGTCAGATTAATCCAACGTTTCAGATTAATCACGATAACCAAAACAGAGGGAAACATATAAAATCCGATCTGAACAGTACAGTCGTCTTACGCACACATAAACTCTCAAATTCTCTAATTCTCAAACACTCCTGCTTTCGAAAGTTTATTGCTCTTACAGATTTCTACTCAGTAATCCCAGAAATGGAGAAGATTATTGATGGAAGGTACTTGAACTACAACAAATTCCACTTTTCTGGTACTGATCTGATGCGCTCAATTCTGGAGAAAATCAAAGAGGCATCCTTAGTTCCAGTTTTGGAAGCCCACGAAGACAGGGTTTACTTGGAAGATGTTGAAGACTTCTATAAGACCAGGGAATTCACCAATGATGACACTGTTATGTCGGCTGTCATTGGGGGAAAGAAAATTGCTGTATCTGCTGCCGTCTTGAGTGAGATCTACAAGCTGAAAAATGAGGGAGGAAATGTAACAGACCTAGGGTCTGAAAAGGAGGAAGAATTTTGGGCAATTTGTGTCAAGAAGGGTGAAGAGATGACTGGGACTCTGATGAAGACTCAGTTAAAAGATGAGTATCAGAGGTTTGCAGACATCATTACGAAGGTTTTGGATTGCTGCACGAGCTCTTTAGATGGGTTACCAAGGAAGAGGTACTACACCATGATTTGTATTTACTATGGACTGAAGGTGAACTGGGCAGCTCATGTCTATGATCTGCTGAGTGACAAGAGGACTTCGCATGCCATCTTGCTTAGTCATCTGTTCATGTCACTAAGATGCTCTATGGCTGGTGGAAAGTCTACCCACGGTAGCAAAGAGTTCAAGTTGTATGAACCAGTGAGGAAAGTAGTGGCTGCTCCTAAAAGAAAGGCTTCTGCAAAGTCTAAGAAGACCCCTTCTAAGAAAAGCAAGAAGGAGGGTCAGACAAGCCAATCTGCTGATCAAACAGCAAGCCCTGCTGTTGAAGCTTGATCAGCAAAGCCTGAAGTTGTAATCCCTGAAAAGGTGATTGAGGACTTCACCAAGGAGATTGAACAAATGGAGACAGGTTCTTCTCCTGAAAGAACTGAATCAGAAGAGGACGTTCCTATTCAAAGACTGAAGAGAATGAGAACAAAAAGAGAAGCAAGGGGACCTCCCCAAGCTAAGTCCCAACCTGAAGCTTCAAAGAGAATGCCTAAGTCTAAAGTAAAAAGGAAGGTGACATTCTCTGAAGAATCAACAGAAACAGTAAGGGAAACCACAGCATTAGCTGAAAGGCCAATCATTATTGAAGAGCCTGATGTTAAGCCTGCTGAAGTTGTTACTGCTGAAATTGGAGTCTCTGCTACAGACTCATCTGCTGTAGTGTCTGCTGAAGTTGGAGAAGAACAGCAGACTGGCACAACAGGTGAAGGAGAAACACTCCTTCTGCATCCTACTCCTGTTGCTGCAACTCCAATCCAAGCTGTTGAAAGTCCTGAATCTAAGAGGAAAAGGACTGGTAAGATCGCTACCTATGTGACTGCTACTGAAAAGAAGAAACAAGAAGAAGCAGAAAAGAAAAAGAAAGCTGCAGAAAAAGCTGAGGAGGATCGATTGAAAAACCTTGAGCTCAAAAGACTGGAAGAAGAAGCCAGTAAGATGACTCAAGAGCAAAGGGATGCTATAGAAGCAGCTGAGTTAGCTGCTGCTATTGAGGCAAGTGCTAAGGACTCTCATGGTCCTAAGCAGTCTGGTGGTATTGTCATTGGTGAACAAAGAGACCCCACCAAACCTTTACCAGCTATGCCAACTCCAGCAATACAACCTAAGAGAAGAGAAGAGGTCAAATTGGCTTTGGAGATTGTCAGGGATGACCCTGATGCCTTTGAAGAATACATCAAAAGGTTGGATGCTGAGAATGAGAAGATTACTCGTCTGACGATGTTCAACAGAGAAAAGATCAGATACAATAGATGGAGAGATTATCGTCTGACAAAGAGTAAAGAGCAGATTGCAAGCTGGAAAATCTTTGCTGATGAGGAAGCCTGGGTGATGAAGTGGCTTGAGACAGGTTCACTCACTCAAGCATTAGACTCAGAGTTCTTCCTGGACAAGCTAAGACTGAGGATCAGTAAAGTAGTGAAAGTAGAAGCAAAGAAACTCTGTGAATCTGTTCCTGAGGAGTTTGCTGATGATGAAGACCTCAAGGAAAGATCCATCAAGTTGGCTGTTTCCCAGACAATGGAAACTTGGGCCAAAAAGACTAGAAAGACGCAGGGGCAACCAAGTTCAATGATCCCTCTGCCTAGTCTGAAACAGATTGTCTATGGTCCTAACATTAGGCCATATGAAGAATTACCTGAGGATCCAATCTCACATTTCATTCCAATTGATAATTTTACTTGGATTGCTCACAGGTCTACTATAGATAATGCAGGTTTGATGAAAGCAGTTGAAACTGTTAAGAAAATAGAGCCACCTGCTGATAAAGAAAAAGAAGGGTCGTCTGATGTTGCTGATCAAGACAAGGACAAAGAGGGTACTTCTGACCCCACTGATCAGAACAAAGAAAAAGATGACAAGTCTGAACCAGCTGTTGAGTCAAAGGGAGAAGAAACTACTCCAGCTGATCAGATTATGGAAAAAGAGGCTGTTGCTGAGCAAGATGATCAGACCAAGGAGAAGGAAAGCACTCCTGGTCAAGCTGATGAAACCAAAGAAGAAGGGATTGCTTCTGGTTCAGCAGATCAGACTGGAAAAGAGCCAACTCAAGCAACAGATCAGATCACTGAAGAGGCAACTCTTGCGTTACCTCAAATTCCATCTGCAATTGACTCCACTTCTCAAAGCTTACAGCAAACATCTTTGTTGGATTCTATTCAGCAAATGATCTCAAATTCCATGAAGGAGATGCAAGAGAAGTTAACTGCAGACGTGTTGGCTGCTGTAAGTCAACCAACTCCAAAAGCTGCTGCTGTTCCAACTCATCTGATAGAGGACACTGCTCAGAATGTCCAAGCTATTTGTCAAGATTTGGATGTACTCAGAAGACGGACTCAAAGCACAGCTGATGGTTGGAGAGACATTACAGAAACAGTTGAAATGGCTATCCAAGCTAAGGATGAAACCTTGGATAATGTGATGAGAGACTTCAAGGCATCTGCTGATTGGATTCTTGCAACCCAAATTCAGCTAGGTGACCAAGGTGAAGTTGTTCTTAAAAGAATGGATGAATTTGAAGCCAATCAACTGAGACAACAAGCTCAACTGGACGCTCTAGAAGAGAACATCAAACTTCTATGTGATTCACTTCAGATCACCCCAGTCTTACCAAACTATCCAATCAACCCTGCTGATGATGACAAAAAGGGGGAATATAGGGTACTAAGGGAAGAAAGGGAAGATAAGGTACCTTCTGATGAAGAAGAAGATGCTGAAAGAGAAGGAACTGAAGTACTGGAAGAGTCTGCTGAAGAGGAAAAGAATGATGAAGGAAATGAAGTCACAAGCAGATCAACAGTTGAGAAGATCACAGAAGAAGAAGGTAAAGCTGAAGAAACTGAAGCTGAAGCAAAGGCTAAGTCTGACAAAGAGATAGCTGCTGCTAAGGATTCAGCTGAAGAACAGCTTGACCCTGATGTCAAAAAGAAGAAGTTAGAGCTGTTAAAGCAGAAATTCTCTGAGGATTTGGAAGCTGAAACTTCCAAACCTGCTGAAGAAGAAGAAAAGAACAAGGAAGCTGTAGAAGACAAGAAAAAAGAAGACAAGCTAGAAGACTAGTCTTGTTTAGATTACTTATTAATTTCCTTGTAATTTTTTTTTGCACAACTCATCTGAACAGACTTGTAATATGTAACACTTTTCAATATCTATAAAATTGCAAGTTTTAATCCAACAGACTATTTCTATCTCATAAATTTTTGAGGATCAAAACTTTAGTTTAGGTACAGGTACTTAGCTGAAGTTTTGTCATCATCAAAAAGGGGGAAATTGTTGGATGAAGATGAAGATGAAGTGCAAAGAAGATAAGTAATTAAGGGATGGTTTTGATGATTTCCAAAACATCATAATCAGCTAAGTATGGAAAGCTTAGTTCCCTTAGAAGAATTTTGAACAAGCAAAAGAAGACATCAGAAGAGTTCAAAGTTCAAAGCCCAGAAGACTACTGATCTCGTGCTGAAACAGCGAACAGAAGGGTAGGTCATCAGCTGACTCAAATCAGATTAGTTCAGTATTTGATCAGCAGAGTGTCTATCAGCAGAGTCGTTTCGATCAGCAGAGTAGAAGAGATCAAGAGATTAGTTCAACGGTAATAAATGCACCGGGTGTAATAAATGCTGGAAGAGAAGGGTAGTAATGGCAAATGATTGAAAAAACTCTCGGATCAGCAGAGTGCATTTAATGCTGCTACAGGAAAGTACAGCAGAAAAAGGACTGTAGCAGGGAGCCGTTTGAATCGGGCTAAAGACTATGGATTTGAGATTTGATTTCCTTCAACGGTCATATTTTCAAATCCCAGTATAAATAGAGCTGATTTCGAAGTGAGACACAACAACAACATCTGAGATTTTGCATTCGAAGCAGAAATTTTTCTAAGTCTCAAGAAGCTCGAACAGCTCACTCGTCTGGTAGAAGTCATCTGTTGACAGAAACCCAGTTGAAGAAAACAGAAAAACATTATCTGAGTGATTTTGTAATAGCTGAGTGTTGTGCAAAGTTAGAATCCATCTTTGTGAGTGATTTTACTTTAGAGGATAGGTCTTCTTTGTGATTTCCTATTGTGAGCTTATAGCCTTCTCATTAGTTGTTTAGGTATAAGTGGAGAAATATTGTAATCTTTGTGATTATAGTATAACCCAGAATCTAAGTGATCTGGAAGAGTGGACTAAAGGATTTTTATCCATATAACCACTATAAAAATTCTTTGTGTTATCTTGCATTTAAGTTTTCTTGCATATCTTGAACTTTGCATATTTCAACACTTTGAATTACTAAAAGATTTTATAAGGAGTTTTGAAACTGGGGATAAAATCTTTTTAAGGACTTAGTCTACTTGTGTAAAATACTTTCAAACATCCGCTGCAAGTAAACTCTTGTTAAAACTGTTTTGCTTAAAAACAGCTAAGTTACTGAAAGAAGAGTGGTCACTCTGCTGTTCAAGATTTGTTCACGATCAGCACAGCCATCTGTTCTTCATCAGCTTAGTCTGCTGACAGAAGAGTAAAAAGTTTTTAAGTCTAAAATTTTTAGAGGTCTATTCACCCCCCCCCCCCTCTAGACCTCATCTGACCACTTGGGACCAACATAATGTATGCAATGTTATGTACTAGACCTGACGTAGCTCACGCTCTCAGCGTAACGAGCCGCCACCAGTCAAATCCAGGGGAGGAACACTGGACCGCAGTAAAGTCTATCCTCAAGTACCTGAGAAGGACTAAGGATATGTTCTTGGTCTACAATGGTAGTGGAGAATTGAAGCTCGAAGGATTCCCTGATTCGAGTTTCCAGTCTGACGTGGATGATTTTAAATCCAATTCTGGATATATATTTTGCCTCAACGGCACATCGGTGAGTTGGAAGAGCTCCAAACAGTCGATCACTGCAGACTCAACCACTGAAGCAGAATATATAGCCGCATCAGATGCAGCAAAAGAAAGTGTTTGGATGAGAAACTTCATCCAAGAGCTGGATGTGGTACCTAGCATAGCAAATCCCATAGTAGTCTACTGTGACAACAATGGGGCAATTGCTCAAGCGAAGGAGCCGAGATCACACCACCAGTCCAAACACGTATTGAGGAAATACCATGTGATCAGGGAGATCATAGGTAGAGGATACATTCAAATGGAGCGTGTCGACTCAAAGGATAACGTAGTTGATCCACTAACTAAGCCATTATCGCAAAAGGTGTTCGAAGAGCATCTGGGAAGGATGGGTCTTAGATACGTTTGTGATTGACTTTAGGGCAAGTGGAAGATTGATAGGATAGTGCCCAGCAAGCCAACAAAATAGCTTGTAATAGGAACATTATTTTATCTTGAAAGAATCTTTGATTTATCAATTAATATGAATTGTTTATTTTATTGAGAATTCATAATATAAACAAATGGCCAACTTCATCTTTCGTGAACACATTTAAGCGATTGGTTGAAACCCTGAGATCACACATGACTATGGGACTATACACTTCAGGACTGAGTGCGATCTATCATGAAACAGTCTCAAAGGTCGTGATCTCGAAAATGTTCCAAGTCATAGATTCATGTCGAGACGGGGTATCGAATGAATCGTCAAGCCTTGTATGATTATGCATGATTCACTTGAAGTGAATTTGTTGTTGTTTCATGAACAAGACATTGTTAATGTCAGTGCATATGACTAGGTGGTTCGATAGGGGATCGGACGCATCGAACGACCCGAACAGAGAGACCCATTGTGGAAGTGCGTAAAAAGCATATCGGTGGTGGGATGTCTCTCAAGACTTATAACAGTGTACGATTTAGTCCTTAGACTTGAGGTGCTAGGGTGAATTCGGTATACGGGTGTGCGTATTTTGATTTAGGAGCCGGTCACATAGCTTGTCCATTGTGCGCCTACGTTGGGTACGTATAGTCGTATGCGCGGATGGTTAACATCAATATAGGATCTACCGACTCATTGTAATGGATGAGGGAATTTCCTGTACATTCTTAGATGATACATTCCCAGTAATCCATGGCCATGGTAAGTGACGGATATGGAAAAGGGTTTCCAGATTTAGCAGTCACACTGGAAGTATTATCCTAAATTAGAAAGTACAGAATCGAGATGATTAGAGGTGCCGACCAATTCACACACCCTAGGTCTCGATCGAGAAATTAGTCGTTGGAGGGACCATATGTACATAGTACTTATAACAGGTTTAAGGTTCACTAAAGTCAATTCACCTGAAGTTGGGCCTCATGGGCTTGTGGCAAGACATCGACCATGAGGTGTGGGTACTCCTGAATTGATGCAAGATTAATTCTGGAGTGGTCAATTAAAAGTAGTTTAATTGATCGGAGCAATTAATTAAATAATTAATTGCTCATTAATTAAATCACAGAAATGTGAGCCTGCGGCCAATTGACGGTGAACCTAGAGGGTCACAAACAAAAGCTGTAACTGTGATAGTCAGTTGTAGAACGAATTGATTTATAGGAGTTAAATCAAAGTAAAGAATTAAAGGGTTAATTCTTGGAGAGAGAAAATCAATTAGAATTATCTAATTAATTAAATTAAATTAAATTTTTAATTAGATTTATTGGTTTATTTAATTAAAGTATTAATTAAATAAATGGGCCATTTAATTAAAGTGGTTAATTAAATGACTTGGGCTATTTAATTAAAGGAACTAATTAAATAGAGGGATGGGCCAACTTATCTGATGGCCCATTAGCTAAGAGAAGATAGGGTTAGGGATAGGGTTTGAACTCTTCTATAAAAAAGAGTCTTGGAGATTCAAAACCCTAAGGAAGAAAAACACTAAAAACCCTAACCTCTCTTCTCACTTGGCCGCCGCCCCCTCTCCCATTCAGCCCTAGCCGCCGCCGCCTCCTACTACATAGCAGCCACCGCCGTGGTTGTAGATCGGCCGTGCACCGCCTCTCTCCTTCTTCCGATCTACATCTGGAGTTGGATCTAAATCCAACTCTTGAATCTGAACTGCTTTTCTCCTAGTTCTTAGCCTGAGGATTAAAGTGATTGCAGATCCAACTGGTGTGGACTATTCTCTAGAGGCACAACACTTGGGGTGCTCTAGTGATTCGAAAAGAAGACTGGAGAAACCACCACCTTGCCTGTGGTGAGGTAAAATTGCAATTTTACCACTTTATTTATTTAAGTATTTGTGTGCTGAAATAAGTTCAACCTTATTCATATGTGCTAATAAGATCCCTGGGATGTGGAGTATAAAAATTTTAAATTCTGCACCGTTGTAAAGGCAAAACTGTTCATACTCATGTTGAAACTCAGAAACCTAAGATGCCTAAAACATCAACATCTTGGGTTGTCAAAGGTGGAACTAATCCTTCAGGACCCTCTCAATAAGGGTACCTAAAACAATTTTATTTTATTTTGTAGCTTAGGTTTAGGAGTAGGAGTAAAGTAGAGAAGACTTGGTACTTGGACAGTGGCTGTTCAAGACACATGTGTGGAAGCATACATGAGATGACTGATGCTGTTGTTGTGGATGGTCCAAATGTGACGTTTGGAGACAGCAAGGAAGGCAAGATTGTAGCAAGTGGAAAGCTTATCAAAGGCAACATTGAGATATCTGACGTCTCTTATGTTAAATGCCTCAAATACAATTTGCTGAGCATAAGTCAATTTTGTGACAAAGGATATTCAGTCATCTTCTCAACAGATAAGTGCTACGTTGAACAGATTGGAACAAGGAAGGTTATTTTATCTGGAAGATGACAAGGGCATGTCTACACAGTGGACTGGAATTCTGTTGACAAGAATTCAAGTGTTTGTTTGGTGGCATCAACACCAAGTGAAATCAGTTAGCTGTGGCACAAAAGAATGAATTATGTGAATTTCAAGACCATCAACAGACTTATCAAGAATGAATTGGTAGAAGGAATTCCGAAGACAGTCATGAGCAAAGATAAGCTTTGTGACGCATGTCAGAAGGGTAAACAAATCAAGTCATCATTTAAAAGCAAGAAGCACCAATCATCTGGAAGGATCTTGGAGCTGCTACATAAGGACTTATTTGGACCCATTGATCCAATCAGCAATGGTGGAAAGAAATACTGCCTAGCTGTTGTGGATGATTATTCAAGATACACTTGGGTGATTTTCATGAAGAAGAAAAGTGAAACCAAGGAGCATCTTACAAATCTGATGGAGCAAATTCAGAACAAAAAGAGTATGAAGATACTAAAAACCTGATCAGATAGAGGGACTGAGTTTACAAACTCTACTGTTGAAGAGTATTGTAATGCCAGAGGAATCAGCTATGAGTACTCTGCTGCCAGAACCCCTCAACAGAATGGAGTTGTTGAAAGGAGAAACAGAACTCTGAAAGAAGCTACCAGAACCATGATAGCTGAAGCAAAGCTGCCTCAAAGATTTTGGGCAGAAGCAACAAATACATCATGCTTTACCCAAAACAGATGCATGATCAACAAGCACCAAAACAAGATTCCATATGAAGTTTGGAACAACAGGAAGCCAAACATTCATTACTTTAGAATTTTTTGTTGTAAATGATTTGTTTTAAATAAAGGGAAAAATCACCTTATTGCTTTTGCAGAAAAAGCTTATGAAGCAGTATTTGTAGGATATTCTACTGTTAGTAAAGCGTATGTAGTCTTAAACAAACGAACTTTACTTGTAGAAGAATCCATTCATGTAGTATTTGATGAACCTAATCAATCTTCTGAAAAGAATCAAAGTACTGATAAGAATCTGTCTACTGATTTTCAGAAATTGAGTATTGAATAGAATGAAGAATATGTTCCCATCATACTACCTGATCTCAACTCAGCTGCTAACTCAAGTACTGTTCAAAATCACAATCCTGATTGTCTAACAGAAGAGTTGCAAACAGCTGACAGACCAAAGACTGTTCAACAGACAACTGCTGTTCAACAGACTACTACTGGAACTCCAACAGTAGTGTTGCAAGATCAAAACAGAGGACAACATTATGATTTGCAACCTGATCTTAGATGGCTCAAGAATCACCAACCAGAGCTGGTGATTCGTGATCCTTTGGATAGAGTAAAGACAAGGAGAGCTGCTGCAAGTGAAGCAATGTTTGCCAGCTTTCTATCTCAAATAGAGCCTAAACAGATTGAAGAAGCTCTAAATGATTGAAAGGAATGAAGTTTGGTACTTAGTTCCTAGACCAAGTCATCAAAGAGTAATTGGCACTAAATGGGTATTCAGGAATAAAATGAATGAAGATGGTGTTGTCACCAGAAATAAAGCGAGATTAGTTGCCAAAGGTTATTGTCAAGAAGAAGGTATTGACTTTGATGAAACTTTTGCACCAGTAGCAAGGTTAGAGGCAATCAGACTCTTCCTTGCCTGTGCTGCTCATAAGAATTTCACAGTCTACCAAATGTATGTGAAATCAGCTTTTTCTCAATGAAGAATTGCAAGAAGAAGTTTATGTTGAACAACCACCTGGATTTGAAGCATATCAAGAAGAAGACAAGGTGTATCGCCTGAAGAAAGCCCTCTATGGACTGAAACAGGCTTAAAGAGCATGGTATGATACCCTATCTGATTTTCTTGTAATTAAAGGATTTCGTAAAGGTAATGTAGACAAGACCTTGTTCACAATTGAATGGAAAATCATATTTTTCTTGTGCAAATATATGTGGACGACATCATTTTCGGTTCAACAAATCAACAGATGTGTGATAAGTTCTCAAAGTTGATGCAGAACAAGTTTGAAATGAGCATGATGGGAGAACTTAATTATTTTCTTGGCTTGCAAGTAAGACATTTGCCTGATGGAATATTCATCAGCCAAGGAAAATACACAAAGGATTGTTCAAGAAATTTGGTATGGAAACTAGCTCTACTGCTAATATTCCAATGTCTACTAGTCTTCGTTTGGATATAGATGAAGATGGAAAATCAGTAGACATAACCAAGTACAGAGGAATTATTGGGTCACTGTTATACTTAACAGCTAGCAGACCTGATATCATGTACTCTGTTGGGGTTTGTGCGAGGTATCAATCAAATCCTAAGGAATCTTATCTCTTAGCTGCCAAAAGAATACTCAAATATCTTAAAGGCACTGAAGAATTGGGATTGTGGTACCCTAGGGAATCTAGATTTGAACTTATTGGATATTCAGATTCTGACCTTGTTGGCTGTAAGATTGACAGGAAAAGCACAACAGGTGCCTGTCAGTTCTTAGGTAGTCATCTGATCTCTTGGATGAGTAAAAAACGGACTTCATTGTCCATATCTACTGCTGAAGCTGAATACATAGCTGCTGGAGCTTGCTGTGCACATATATTATGGTTGAAGCATCAACTAGAAGATTACAACATCAAAATCAGTGGAATACATATATACTGTGACAATACAAGTGCAATCAGTCTTACTCAAAATACTACAAGTCATTCAAGGATTAAACATATTGAGATCAAACATCACTTCATCAGAGATCATGTGGAGAAAGGAAATGTCATGATAGAATATGTCTTCACTGAAAATCAGATTGCTGATATCTTCACAAAACCTCTAAGTGAGACAAGGTTTTCAACTCTAAGAGCTGAACTAGGTATACTAAAATTGGATGCATAAGCTGAGGGGGAACTCATCAGAAGACTGGAGTTCATCAACTTACACATCTTATTATCTTCAAGTATTAACTGTCAACAGACTAGTTAACTTATGGATTCTTAAACTCAGGGGGAACGTGTAAGACTAGCGGTACTTCTGATTAAAAGATGAAATTTGTTGATGAAAGTTAGTTGAAGTTATGTTTTCATTAGAAGATTAAAGTCTTGAAGATTGAAGTTTAATTATCCAGCTGGATTGACAAACAGCCGAGGAAAGTTATCAGTTATTGGCTTTCACTGATAACAATCAGTCATCAGGACGATAATCCCATCATATAAGTATTTTAGTTTACTCGTCTGATCAGTTATGTAAAAGTTGTGCTTATTAAAAACGTTTTATTTTAAAATGCTCTTTTACAAATATGATAAGGCGGTTCGCATTCCCACCTGTCATTTAATGCTTTTTGAATTTTGAATCGCGTAACTGACGCCCGCACGATCAGAATTGACACAAACGAATCTAACGGTTAGCGTGTATTATGGAAACTGAAAAACCCTAAACTCTATAAATTCAGATCTGATCAGACTTGTTGTTCTTTACGCACACAAAATATTCAAGAGCACTTGTGAGAAAATTCTATCTTCTACTTTCTGCAAACCTTTTGTCTTTCACTAATAATCTACAGAATCAAGAAGAATCCTTCTCAAGAAGCCAAAGTTGAAGGCATGTACCTTGTGTACGATGCTTATCATCAGTCTGAAACTCCCATCATGAAAGTGATCCTAGAGAAATTCAAAGATGCCAATCTGGTTAAGTTCATGGAATCACACGAGGAGATGGTTTGGAAGGACCAGATTATGGAGTTCTACAACACTGAAAAGACTGTCGATTTCGACAAAAAGGAGATTAAGGCTACTGTTGGAGGAACCCCAATCGTCATCACCCCTGCTCTTTTGCACGAGCAGTTTGGCCTTTCGAATCAAGGACGACAAGACGTTACCACTCTAACAGAAGATAAACTTCATGAATTTTGGGCGATTTGTGCCAAGAAGAATGAGTTGATGTCTGGCAACTTGAAAAAGAATCAGCTGAAGGATGAGTTTCAGCGTATGGCTGACTTGATGTCCAAACTGATAGAGAACTGCACTTTTTCTCTTGATGCTATCACCATGAAGGGGTATTGCATAATGGTTGCTGTTTACTATGGAATTGAGGTCAACTAGTCTGTAGTAATCTGGTACATTCTGGCAAATTTCCATCTGAAGAAGCAATCAAACCACATGATAACTTTGAGTTACCTGTTTTACAATCTAGGCTGTGGGATGACCAATGGAGAGGAAATCCACAGTTCTAAGGCAATGACCAGCTACCAAGCTGTTAGAGGGGGAAAGAAGAGGAAGACTGAAGAAGAAGAAGAAGAAGTGGTGGAGGAACCTAAAAGAAGTCAGCTCAGCCTGCTGTTGAGAAAAAGAAAAAGGCTGATGAGCCCAAGGAAGAGGCTCCAAAGAAAAAGACCAAGGCTTCTGTTCAAACAGCCCAACCAGTTGTTGAAACTAGAACAGAAGAGCCTACTGAGAAGATCGTTGCTGATGAGATCGTAAATCAGACAACGAAGGAGATAGAGAATATGTCTCCTGGTTCACCTTCGAGAACCGTTTCTGCTGAACCTGAAGCAAATGTTGCTCGCAGAATGCGGAGTCAACTAAGAGATACAAGTGCTTCCAAATCTGTTAAAAAAGGAGGAGCAAGAAAATCAATAAGGAAGAAAATGATTTTCCTTGATTCCCCCACTGAGTCAACAGACTTAGTAAGAGAAAGTCTCAATCAGCAGAGAGGCCTGCTGATGTTGAAGAGAAGTCTGCTGATGAGAAAATTGCTGAAGAACAGACTACTTCAACAACACCAACAGCTGGGGTTGCTCAACCCATTGATGATCCTGAAGTGCAGATCATCAATCCTATAGCAGCTGCACCACTTGCATCTGCTGGACCTGTTCCTGTACCTGCCCTTGCTGATAAAAGAAAAAGGAAAAGAAAAATAATCATCAAAAGGAAGAAGATCTCTGCTGCTGGTAAGAAGAAGAGAGAAGAAGCCGAGCAGAGGAAAAGAGATGAACAGGAGGAACAAAGGGTTTTGGAACTTAGAAAAGTTCAAGCTGAAAAAGATGAACAGAGAAGGAAGTTATCTGAAGCAGAACGCAAAGCTGCTGAGGATGCTGAGTTAGCTGTTGTCATTGAGCTCAGCAAGAAGGATGCTCATGGTCCTGTAATTTCTGGAGGAGTAAAGATCGGTGAATCTTTACAGGCCAAAAAGAAGATGCCTGCTGGCATGGTGAAGGAAAAGAAGAAATTTGAGGTCAGAAGAGCCTTTGAGATCATAAACTCAGATTCTTCTATTTTCAACATATTTGAGAAGGAATTGGCCTACTTCGATAAGAAGTTGATGCTGAAGACTCTATTCACTCAAGAGAAGAAAACATGCATCAAATGGAGAGAGTACAGAGTGAACAGATCAGTGGAAGAGATCCAAAGCTGGGTAGAGTTTGCTGATGAAGAAAAATGGGTTCTGAGTTGGCTGCAACCTTCTTCCATCACCAAGGCCTTGGATCCTGATTTTGTTAGAGACAGGATGCACATGTATGCCTAGGAGTTTGCCACTCAAGAGGCAAAAATCATCTCTAACACATTGCCAGCTAAGAAACGAAAGTCTGATGATCCAGTAGAACGAGCTGTGCAAATCGTTGTTCTAACAGCCTTGCGGAATTGGGCTGATAGATCCAGATATGAACAAGGCTCACCAAGTGATTTGCCGACCATGCCTGGCGTTCAACAAATTACTTTTGGCAAGGAACTGAAAGAATATCATGAAATGCCTCAGGTAAAGAATTGTAACACCCCAAGTAAAGCACCTTTCTTTATATGGGATGCTACCCGCCTACGACTTGCACTCCTAAAGATATTCTTGATTCTGGATTCCAAATCGTAGGAACGGTTTGAGAACCAATGAACAATTAACCATCAATAAACATATACACATACAACATATCAACCACTAGTTATCATATTTACATTACTCAAGTCTTCTCAAAAGCTGAAATTACATAAACATTAAGTATGCGTCTAAGAGTTAGGAGCTAAACAACTACATATGCACATAAGCTAACTTAAAATATCTAATGATAATGCTCCATCTCTCACACAGAAAGACTTGTACAAGACCAAAACAAAATTCGAACTCATGAGCTGATCGTCTAGCTTACTCTGAGGAAATAGAGCACAAAAAAATAAAAAACAAGAGGAGGGTAAGTCTCATTTGACTTAGTGAGGAAATAAGCACTATACTAAATAAAGAACTTAGTTAAGTCATATGGAACAAGTATGAATTATAAATCGACATAAAGGTTCAATTGTATAGAAGATCAGATTTCTAAAGAAAGCACGAATACCACATTTAAATACCTCCTTGTTTATATATATATATATATATATATATTCATCGAGGAGCGACCTCGGAACTTGACTTGTAACTTTCTTGTAAGCTTTTAAGCTTATAACTTGTAACTTGTAACTTGTAGCTTGTATAACTTGTAACATGGTTACGTGCTCGATATTTGGGATGAGAATTTGTAGTCAAAAGTTAAGTAAAAGCTGGAAATTGAACTTTCATAATATAATCCGTTACTAATTGAGACCTAAATATAAGATAATATTGAAGCTAACATATAGAATTCATCCGAGATTGAAATCTGAATTGAGATATCAAAGAAGGATTGGTAAGTGTGGAGATGGACAATTTAATCTCAACAAGGATGACACAAGTCAAAGATATCGAATCAAGAAAACTATCGGATTCCAAAAACTAGTATACGGAATAGCAAGAATCATCAAACCTATGGATTTAAAGTGTAGTAATTCCTTGAGTGAAATGCTGAAAATTAAATGAGATTCAAGGAAGGTAACTCAAATGAAATTTGGATCGATTCATAACCAGCCCGAGTGATAAACAATCTGATTCGTGCATTCGAAAGAAATGAATAACACATGTGAACAAAGTTAACTCCGAACAATAATCAAGCAATGATCATATAACGGAATAGAATAAAAGTTGATCATTCGCAAATAAAAGAAAAGGAGAACGGAGATAACGACAATGATGCTCAAATTCCTCAAGATTTTATGCCAAAGTATATAGAGAGAGGAATTGAAGCCTCACCTTTCGATAGTTTCTCTATGGGCTTCTTGGAGTACTAGCCTCGATCCCGTCGACACCTAACCAACATAAATAATTGAATAAGATACTTATGTTTTCAGTACCTATTAAGACATCTATTGTTAACATAACAGTTATGTATATATATTTTTCTTGCTAACTTACTGTCTCAAGTCTATCTAATTAAGCATAATATCTAAAACATGCTAAATAACATAACAACATATTCTTATACATAATTCCAGCCAAAGAACAAAACCCAACAAGAAGTCTCAACTACTCTAATTGACTAACTATGCACATTTAACAAATCTAATGCTTAATGAACATAGTACTCTACGGTAGAAAAATTATACTAAAAGAAAAATCACGTTTAAGGCCCATTATTCAAACATGCAACTAATGACAACTTGATTTTCTCAAATATCCTTATCTTTTCTTTCTTACCAGTTTCCTTTATTTGTAGCTGCTATACCACTTGCCAATCCCAAGTTTGTCACCACCTATCGACCTTTAGGAGCTCCAATCAAGAACATGCATCCCACATTTTCTTCCTTAAGAAATCCACTTATAATAAACTCGATTATTCTCCCAATAATGAAGATGTAGCAGCCTCTAATAGTTATATAATGGAATGGTTTGTTAATTTGATAGGTAACTATGTTATCTAAATATTCTTCTCACTCAATTTGGGGTTTTTGGGCTTCCGTTTCAGCTGGTAGTGAAGTAGGAATGTGAAAGAGTTTATTCACAAAGTGGATGACTATTTATATACTCAACTTTTGCACAAAACCCCTACTACTTTAATTTTTCTCAATTTGGTCCCAAATAAAAAAAATCCAATTACTTTATATAATTGGTCAGTATTATACTTATTATTAGCATTCCTAATATTATTATTATTCTCATTATAATTATATTCGTAAATATTTAAGTGTTAAAAATAATTTCTTATTAAAAGTATTAAATACCTTCTACACTATCACAATATCCCCCCCTTAAAATAATCTGGTCCCCAGATTCTTACCTGATATATTAAAGAGTTCGGGTAGTATTGTCGCATTTCATCCTCGTGTTCCCATGTTGCTTCCTCAACCTTATGATTCTTCCATAACACCTTGACCAACGGTATCACCTTCTTACGCAATTTTTGAATCTTTTGCTCAATTATTTGAACTGGTTTCTCTTCGTAAGTAAGATTTTCCTCCAGCTGCAATTGATCGTGGTTGATGACGTGAGATGCGTCAGGATGGTATTTTTTGAGTTGAGAAATATGAAATACGTCATGAATCCCCGATAAGTTTGTTGGCAATACTAATCGGTAAGCCACACGCCCAATTCGCTCGCTGATTTCAAAAGGCCCCACGTATCTAGGATTAAGTTTCCCTCCCTTTCCAATTCGTCTAAATCCTTTTCTTGGTGATACTTTAAGGAACACAAAATCTCCTACTCCAAACTCCAGCTCTCTTCTACGCTTGTCGGCGTAACTTTTTTGTCGATCTTGAGCAGCTTTGATTCTTTGCTTAATGACCTGTACTTTATCAATAGCTTCTTGTATAATATCTCGTTTTAGAGTTCTATGTTGCCCATCTGAAGTTCTTCTCCATTCGTCTAAGTCCCAGTGCAACGGTGATCGACACTTTCGACCGTACAAGGCTTCATAAGGAGCCATCTGTATGGTAGCTTGATAACTGTTGTTATACGCAAACTCGATTAAAGGCAGATGTTTGTTCCAACTCCCTCCATAGTCCATGGTACATGACCTTAGCATATCCTCTAGAAATTCCATCCATCTTCTTTGTCTCATGTTTAAATCCTTCTGGGTGAATAAGTACTTCAAGCTTTTGTGATCTGTGTAGATTTCGAATGTCGCACCATATAAGTAATGTCTTCATTTGGCTAAAGCAAAAACAATAGCTCCCAGCTCTAAGTCATGAGTAGGATAATTGTGTTCGTGCGGTTTTAGCTTTCTAGATGCATATGCTATGACCTTTCCCTTCTGCATCAAAACACATCCCATACCATCTTTTGAGGCATACGTACAAACTACCAATCCGTCTGATCCTTCGGGCAAAGTTAACACTGGTGCCGTGGTCAATCTTTTCTTTAATTCTTGGAAGCTTCTCTCACACCTTTTGCACCATACAAATTGATTATTTTTCTGAGTTAACTGGGTTAATGGCCCAGCGATTTTTGAGAAATCCTTCACGAATCGGCGGTAGTATCCAGCCAAGCCTAGAAAACTTCTTATCTCAGTAGCATTTTCGGGATGTTTCCAATTTACTATAGCTTCTATCTTTGATGGATCCACCTCTATGCCGTTCCCCGAGACCACATGGCCTAAAAAGGTTACTTTCTCTAACCAAAATTCACACTTACTAAATTTTGCATACAACTTATGTTCTTTAAGAATTTGTAGCACTAATCTTAAATGAAGAGTATGCTCTTGCTTGGACTTGGAAAACACCAATATGTCGTCAATAAAGATCACAACAAACTTATCCAAGTAAGGCCTAAAAGTACGGTGCATCATATCCATAAAAGTTGCCGGGGCATTGGTTAACCCAAAGGGCATAACAACAAACCCAAAATGCCCATAGCGAGAATTAAATCCAGTTTTTGGGATATCTTCTTCTCGAATTTTCAACTGGTAATATCCTTGTCTTAGGTCCAACATAGAGTAGACACAAGAACCTTGCAACAAATCAAATAACTCATCAATGCGTGGTAGAGGATATTTATTCTTCGCCGATGCATTGTTTAAACCTCGATAATCTATACACATTCTCAAAGTCCCATCTTTTTTCTTCACAAACAAAACAGGAGCTCCCCACGGAGAAGTACTTGGCCTGATAAATCCCATTTCTAATAAATCTTGCAGTTGAGCTTTCAAATCTTTTAGTTCAGCAGGAGCCATTCGATATGGTGTTCTAGAAATCGGAGTTGATCCGGGTAGGGTCTCGATTACAAATTCAATTTCTCTATCTGGCGGTAGAGAATCTAATTTTTCAGGAAAGACCTCAATAAATTCCTTAACTACATCTACATCTTCAATCTTAGTCTTGTCTTTAGGTTTATTGATCAAATATGCGACATACCCGAATGCACTTTCCTTTATAAGTTTTCTAGCTTATGTAGCTGTTATCACAATAGATCTTTGTGACCCTGATTCTATAGATTTGATTTTCTCACCACTTGATTCTCCAAATTTCACGCTCTTTGCATAGCAGTCTAGTTGGGCATGGTTTGCGTACAAGCAGTCCATCCCTAAGATCACGTCATACTTTTGGATTGGTAATTCAATTAGATTAGCCGGATAAGTTGTACCATCTATCTTAATTTCACAATTTCTATGAAACATATCAGTAACCATACTCATTCCCATAGGTGTACACACTTCAAAGTTAAAAGATAATGTTTCAGCTTGTAGATTCAAAGTTTTCGCAAATACTTTGGAAATAAATGAATGCGTAGCACCTGGATCGAAAAGAGCTTTGCCAACTTGGTTACGTATTGAAATCATACCTTCTACTACTGATGTTGGTTCAGGAGCCTTCTCTCCTTCAAGTGCATATGCTCGAGCTTTAACTCGTTGTTTTCCTTTCTGTCCAATCGATTGTTTCCCTGTATTTTCTTGTGGTGCTTTTATCTGTCTTGTTCTATTTGGGCAGTCCGCTATACGATGCTGAGCACTACCACATACGATACATTTACCATTCTTTTTCCAGCAATTTGTTTCCACATGATTTGGGTGACCACAAAATTTGCATCCCGTTGTAATGTTTGACTTGGGCTGACCGTAAGGTACGCGAGTCTCTTGGTTCTTAGCATGGTAAGGTTGCGATCCATTTTTAGTTGGTGATGGCCCTTGATTCGGACGCTTGTTATTTAGACTGTTATATTCCCTTGATCTGTTCCGCTTCACTCTATCACCCACCTTCCTAAGTTCTTTGATTTCTGCCTCGACTTGTAATGCTTTATCCACAGCAGCAACATAATTGGAGTAGTCTACAGATATAGGAGCCCATCGAATTTCCAATCGCAGTCCTTCTACAAACTTCCTTACCTTTCGTACTTCGTCATCACGATAATGTGGTGTATGTTGGATCAATCGATTAAACTGTGCTTCATATTGTGACACAGTCATAGTTCCTTGGATTAAATCCATGAATTCTCGTTCGCGTGCAGTACGGACCACCAAAGGTATTAACTTGCCTTTGAATTCCTTAACAAAGTTGTCCCATGTAAATGCAGTACCTTCTTGACCCCATCGTCTATTCACCACGACCCACCAATGTCGTGCAGCCTCCTCAAGGCAATAAGCTGCATATTTGACCTTTTGCGCATCATTGCAGATTAATACTTCAAAAATCTTCTCCATTTCTGCTATCCACGCTTCCGCTTTCTCATCATCGGGCTCGCCGATGAACTTTGGTGGACGAAACCTCAAGAACCTTTCAATCGCTTGATCTTCTGTTGACAGGGATGCATTGGGAATTACACTGCCAGGCGTGGTTTGACTTTGACAGAATTGCATGAACTGATTCCAGAATCCGATCATAGGTTGAAAGTTTTGTGCTCCCGATCCCGTATCAGCGCTATGAAGTTGACTTGGAGGCACTTCAACCGTTGGTACCTGCTCAGGTATAGTTGTTCCAACACCTCTAGCATGTAGAGTTTCCTCGTATCCTTCACTTGATCCAGCCATTGGTTAAACTTGTGTCAAAAATTATTTTTCTAAGATCAACTGCAGACGAAACACGCCATAATTATTCACATCATTCTTAGGTGATCAAAGTAGTTGAAATATAGAAATAAACAAAATCTAAAGTAAAGTAGTTTTATCATAACACAAAATGGCATGTATATACACACGTGAGACATTACTTGACATTCATTAGCTTTGGAGATTTTAAGCAAAATTCATTTTTTTTACCTATTTAAGCACGTGTTCACTCGGCAAGGTTATATATATATATATATATCAAGACACCTCCACCTTGACATGGATCAATATCATTTGTATCCTAATACATAAGTCTAACCAGGATACATGACCTCTATCTAATTTTTTTTTTTCATCTCTGCTCTGATACCACTCTGTAACACCCCAAGTAAAGCACCTTTCTTTATATGGGATGCTATCCGCCTACGACTTGCACTCCTATAGATATTCTTGATTCTGGATTCCAAATCGTAGGAACGGTTTGAGAACCAATGAACAATTAACCATCAATAAACATATACACATACAACATATCAACCACTAGTTATCATATTTACATTACTCAAGTCTTCTCAAAAGCTGAAATTACATAAACATTAAGTATGCGTCTAAGAGTTAGGCGCTAAACAACTACATATGCACATAAGCTAACTTAAAATATCTAATGATAATGCTCCATCTCTCACACAGAAAGACTTGTACAGGACCAAAACAAAATTCAAACTCATGAGCTGATCGTCTAGCTTACTCTGAGGAAATAGAGCACAAAAAAAAAAAAAAAAAAACAAGAGGAGGGTAAGTCTCATTTGACTTAGTGAGGAAATAAGCACTATACTAAATAAAGAACTTAGTTAAGTCATATGGAACAAGTATGAATTATAAATCGACATAAAGGTTCAATTGTATAGAAGATCAGATTTCTAAAGAAAGCACGAATACCACATTTAAATACCTCCTTGTTTATATATATATATATATATATATATATTCATCGAGGAGCGACCTCGGAACTTGACTTGTAACTTTCTTGTAAGCTTTTAAGCTTATAACTTGTAACTTGTAACTTGTATACTTTGTAACTTGTAGCTTGTATAACTTGTAACATGGTTACGTGCTCGATATTTGGGATGTGAATTTGTAGTCAAAAGTTAAGTAAAAGCTGGAAATTGAACTTTGATAATATAATCCGTTACTAAATGAGACCTAAATATAAGATACAATTGAAGCTAACATATAGAATTCATCCGAGATTGAAATCTGAATAGAGATATCAAAGAAGGATTGGTAAGTTTGGAGATGGACAATTTAATCTCAACAAGGATGACACAAGTCAAAGATATCGAATCAAGAAAACTATCGGATTCCAAAAACTAGTATACGGAATAGCAAGAATCATCAAACCTATGGATTTAAAGTGTAGTAATTCCTTGAGTGAAATGCTGAAAATTAAATGAGATTCAAGGAAGGTAACTCAAATGAAATTTGGATCGATTCATAACCAGCCCGAGTGATAAACAATCTGATTCGTGCATTCGAAAGAAATGAATAACACATGTGAACAAAGTTAACTCCGAACAATAATCAAGCAATGATCATATAACGGAATAGAATAAAAGTTGATCATTCGCAAATAAAAGAAAAGGAGAACGGAGATAACGACAATGATGCTCAAATTCCTCAAGATTTTATGCCAAAGTATATAGAGAGAGGAATTGAAGCCTCACCTTTCGATAGTTTCTCTATGGGCTTCTTGGAGTACTAGCCTCGATCCCGTCGACACCTAACCAACATAAATAATTGAATAAGAGCTATACTTATGTTTTCAGTACCTATTAAGACATCTATTGTTAACATAACAGTTATGTATGTATATTTTTCTTGCTAACTTACTGTCTCAAGTCTATCTAATTAAGCATAATATCTAAAACATGCTAAATAACGTAACAACATATTCTTATACATAATTCCAGCCAAAGAACAAAACCCAACAAGAAGTCTCAACTACTCTAATTGACTAACTATGCACATTTAACAAATCTAATGCTTAATGAACATAGTACTCTACGGTAGAAAAATTATACTAAAAGAAAAATCACGTTTAAGGCCCATTATTCAAACATGCAACTAATGACAACTTGATTTTCTCAAATATCCTTATCTTTTCTTTCTTACCAGTTTCCTTTCTTTGTAGCTGCTATACCACTTGCCAATCCCAAGTTTGTCACCACCTATCGACCTTTAGGAGCTCCAATCAAGAACATGCAGCCCACATTTTCTTCCTTAAGAAATCCACTTATAATAAACTCGATTATTCTCCCAATAATGAAGATGTAGCAGCCTCTAATAGTTATATAATGGAATGGTTTGTTAATTTGATAGGTAACTAAGTTATCTAAATATTCTTCTTACTCAATTTGGGGTTTTTGGGCTTCCGTTTCAGCTGGTAGTGAAGTAGGAATGTGAAAGAGTTTATTCACAAAGTGGATGACTATTTATATACTCAACTTTTGCACAAAACCCCTACTACTTTAATTTTTCTCAATTTGGTCCCAAATAAAAAAAAATCCAATTACTTTATATAATTGATCAGTATTATACTTATTATTAGCATTCCTAATATTATTATTATTCTCATTATAATTATATTCGTAAATAATTAAGTGTTAAAAATAATTTCTTGTTAAAAGTATTAAATACCTTCTGCACTATCACAAGAATTCTGCCCCAAAGCTGTGGCCTGTTGTAAGACAGATTCGTCAAACAACAGTCTTTACTGATGATGGCAAGATCATTGACAAGATCTTTGAAGACGTCACTGATCAGCCTAGTACTGCTAAAGAACCCTTAGCAATTGAGTGGAAAGCTAAGGAGTCCACTGCTGATAAAGAGACTGATTTGAAAGATGCCCCTGTCCACCAAGAAACTGAAGATAACCAGACTGCTGATCCTTCTGCTTCATCAGCTGATATGCACTCATCACTGATGAAAGCCTTCCAAATGTTGATGGAGAACAACCTAAAAGAGATGGAAGAAAGGAACAGAATTCAGCTGGAGAAAATGCAGCATGCCTTGGAAGAATCCAACAGGCTGCAACTTGAGCAAATGCTGAAAGCTACTGCAAGAACAGTACAGGATGTTGTTAACAACTTCCCACTGCCTGATGACAGCACTTTGAAAAGAATTGTGCTGGACTTGAACATAAACGTTGAAGATGTTAAGGCAGATGTGGATCACCTTCATGCTGCTCTGAAAAGAGGTGAAGACAACATTGCTCATCTAACAGAGACCTTCATCCAAGTCAGTGAAGAGGAGAAAGCTGCAAATATGGCATTGCTGAAAGATGTCCACATAGCTGGAGATGTTATTCATGAAGAACTTGCAACTATGCAACTCAACATTGACTGTCTGAATGATCAGAATGATGTCATCACCACCTCTCTCAATCATCTCACTGCCAGCCATGATTTGGTGAATCAGAACATCAAAGCCTTGTGTGCTGCCCTGAAGATTCAGTCTGTTGCACTCAACCCTCCTATCAACCCTGATGATGACAAAAAGGGGGAAGAGAAAAGGGAAGAGCCAACACTTCAAGCTGCTGCTTACAACAGTCAAGTAGTTGAAGAAACGCTCCTTGTGCTTACAATGTCATTTTGGGCAGACCAGCACGTAACAGCTTCCAGGCAATCATTTCCACCTATCATCAGAAGATGAAATTCCCGACCTCCAAAGGAATTGGTGAAGTGCTTGGTAACAAGAAAGATGGTTGGGACTGTTACACTATCTCCATCTACAAGCAAGAGAAAAGGACAGACCCTACTCGAAGGTCCAGAAGCTAAATGTTGGGACCATTCCTGTGTTGGGTTGCCTCGATTGTTAGAACAACAAAACTGCGGAATTTTAAAATTTTCGAAGCACCCAAAGTCCCATATGTTAGATATCCATATTATGTATACGAAAAGCATGAAACAAACACACAATGTATTAAAACAAGGGGGTTTCAATTTTTACCTCACCACATGCAAGGTGGTGGCAACCTCCAACTCTGATTCTGATTCTGGTTCACGGGAGTGATCCAAATGTCTCACCTCCAGAGTTTAGTCCACACCAATTGGATTCTGGTAACACCTCATAGTCGTAGGCTCAGAACTGGATCTAGGAGATTTGTTATTGCAGGACTATGCAGATCTACTTGAGAGGGCAAGATCTAGCACGGTGGAACAAGGGAGGAAGTGCGGCGGCGGTTGGAAGCTCACAGCCAGAGGTGGCGGCGGCTTGCAGTTGGCGGCGCAGGGAGAGGGGCGGCGCTAGGTCAGAGAAGAAGAGGCTAGGGTTTTTGCTAGGGTATTAGCTTTCTGAGCTCTGGTAGAACTCTATTTATAAGCCTCTACTTGACTTAGGTTTGCAAGACTCCTTATGGGCTTTTAATTAAAAGCCCATGTCTTGCAAGCCTTCTTTTAATTAACTTCTTTAATTAAAACCCAATCCATACTAATAAATCAATATTTCCTTTAATTAATTAATTAATTATATTAATTAATTATATTAATTAATTAAATCAACTAATTAATTAATCTCCCACTTGAATTAATACTTTAATTCATTTAGTTGATTTAATTACCTTTAAATCAATTAATTCCTTTCATGACCTTTTATAACAGTCACCGTCCAATTGTATTGTGTGTGACCCTCTAGGTTCACCATCAATTGGCAGCAGGCCCACGAATCCCTCGTGATTTAATTTATGAACAATAAATTACTCCGGTCAATTAAACAACCTTTAATTGACCACTCCTAGAATCAAATCCTCTATTAACTCACGAGTAGCCACACTTCATGGTCGATGTCTAGCCACAAGCCCATGAAGCCCAACTTTAGGTGAATTGATATTTGTGAACCTCGTCTCATATAATTACCATGTACATACGGTCCTTCTATTGACTAATATTCCCGATCAAGACTTAGGGTGTGTGAATTGATCGGCACCTCTAAATTTGTCTCGATAACTATACTTTCTAATTCAGGATAATATTCCAGTGTGACTGCTAAATTTGGAAACCCCTTTCCAAATCCGTCACCGACTGCGGCCGCAGATTCCTCGGATATATTATCTAAGAATCGTATAGGAAATTCTCATCCATTACGATGAGTCAATAGATTCCATATTGGTGCTAACCACCCGCATACATGTCTATACGCACCCAACCTAGGCATGTTATGATCAAGCTAAGTGACCTATAACTAGATCTAAGTACGCACTTTCATGTACCGAATTCGCCCTAGCACCTCAAGTCAAAGGACTAAATCGTACACTATTATAATGGGTTTCTCTGTTCGGGTCATGCACTTCGACAATGGGTTTCTCTGTTCGGGTCCTTCGATGCGTTCAATCCTCCATTGAACCACCTACTCATGTGCACTGGCCTCAAATGCCTTGCTCATGAAACGCTACAAATTCACTCCATGTGAATCATGCATACTCGTACAAGTCTTGGCGATTCCTACAATACCCCGTCTTGTTCGGAATCTATGACTTGGAACAGTTTTAAGATTACGACCTCAGAGACTGTTTCATGATTGCACTCAGTACTGAAGTGAATCGTCCCATAGTCTAAATGTAATCTAAGGATTTCATCCAATAGCTTAAATGTATTCGCGAGAGATGAAGTTGGCCATTGTTTATCCTTATACATATATAAATAAACATGCGTATTATTATAAAATCAAAGATTGTCTCATACAGAATAGACCTATTACAAGCTTATTGAATTGGCTTGCTGGGCACTATCCTATCAATCTCTCACTTGCCCTAAAGCCATTCACAGATGTTTCTAAGACCCATCTTCTCTAGATGACTATCGAACGCCTTTTCTGAAAGTGACTTAGTTAGTGGGTCAGCCATGTTGTCTTCTAATTTGACATACTCCATGGGCATGTCTCCTCTACCAATGATCTCCCTGATCACGTGGTATTTCCTCTGTACGTGTTTGGATTGATGGTGTGATCTCGGCTCCTTCGCTTGAGCTATTGCCCCGTTGTTGTCACAGAAGACTACTACAGGTTCAACAATGATAGGAACAACATCCAGTTCTTGGATGAAGTTTTTCATCCATACACTTTCTTTTGCTGCATCTGATGTTGCGACATATTCTGCTTCTGTGGTTGAGTCGGAAATGGTAGACTGTTTACAACTTTTCCAACTGACTGCTCCACCATTGATGTGGAATATATATCCAGAGTTTGTTGGGATTTTATGGGTATAATTGTCAACTACAACAGTGCGGAATTTAAAATTTTTATTTATCCACCAAATCCCAGGGTTTCTTATTAGCACATATGAATAAAGGTTGAATTTATTTTCAGCAAACATATACTAAAATAAATAAGATGGTAAAAGCTATTTTACCTCACCACAGGCAAGGTGGTGGTTTTTTTCCGGTCTTCAGTTGTTCACTAGAGCACCCCAAGTGTTGTGCCTCTAGAGAAAGTCCACACCAATTGGATTTGAGTGACTTCACGTAATCCCCAGGCTCAGAACTAGGATTAAGGAATTGTCTCGTCAGGAATTGGATTCAGATCCGGGAAGAAAAACTTGGAGAAAAATCCTACACAGGGTGGGGCAATTTTTCTGACAGGGTTCGGTTATGCAGTAGGGGCGAGAGAGGGGCTGAAATTTTCGTCCTCTTTGTTTTCTTGTGTTTTGATTTTCTTTCTTGCTTAGAATAAATTTGTCTGCTTAGATTATTGTATCTTGTATTTATAGATATCTAATTAGAAGACTCCTTCTCCTAATAGGTATCTAATCTTGAAAGGATCTCTCCTTATCAAGAAACAAGATACACAAGATCTTATCACTTTAGGAAACAAGATATATCACAATCTCTTTCCAAGTTACACAAGATAACACAATCTCTTCTAATCCCTATCATAATCAAACATGATCAACATTACTCTAAGATTAAATTTACCAAGCAAAATCGGACCAAATTAATAAACAAAAATCGGCCTATATGCTTTTAATTAATCCTAAATCAATTTGATCATTGTTCCCAAAAATCGGCCCATGCAAGATTAATTAATCCTAGATTAATTTATCTTTACAATATATGGCCCATATGCTTTTAATTAATTAATCCACTATTAATTAATTAATCTCTTCCAATTAACACTTTAATTGAGGTTTAATCAATCAGAAATTCCAATTGATTCATTAATTAGTTACTTCTAATTATTGATTCTACATTGAATTAACACTTTAATTCTTGATTAATTAATTAGTTACTTCTAATTAATTATTCTTCTTCTTGAATTAATACTTTAATTCATTTATTGATTTAATTCCTTCAATCAATTGTTTCCTTTCAGACTGTCACTGTCCAACTGTATTGTTTGTGACCCTCTAGGTTCACCACCAATTGGCAGCAGGCCCACGACTTTCGTGATTTAATTAGTGAGCAGTTAATATGTGATTAATTGCTCCGATCAATTAATCACTTTAATTGACAACTCCAGAATTAATTTCCTTATTAATTCAGGAGTACCCACATCTCATGGTCGATATCTAGCCACAAGCCCATAAGGCCCAACTTCAGGTGAATTGATATTTGTGAACCTCCAACTCTTATAAATGCCATGTACATACGGTCCTTCTAGCGACTAATTTCCCGATTCAGGATAATAATTCCAGTGTGACTGCTAAATTTGGAAACCCCTTTCCAAATCCGTCACTGACTGCGGCTGCAGATTCCTCGGATATCATTATCTAAGAACGTACAGGCAATTCTCTCATTTATCAGGATGAGTCGATAGATCCTATATTAGTACTAACCATCCACGCACACGTTCATACGTACCCAAAGTAGTCGCACAATGACCAAGCTATGTGATCGGCTCCTAAATCAAAGTACGTATTCCCGTGTACCGAATTCGCCCTAGTACCTCAAGTCAAAGGACTAAATCGTACACTATTATAAGTCTTGAGAGACATCCCATTACCGATATGCTTAACGCACTTCCACGATGGGTCTCTCTGTTCGGGTCGTTCGATGAGTTCGATCCCCTATCAAACCACCTAGTCATATGCACTAGCATTCAATGCCTTGTTCATGAAACGACAACAAATCCACTTCATGTGAATCATGCATAATCCTACAAGTTTTGACGATTCATTCGATACCCCGTCTCGATATGAATCTATGACTTGAAACATTTCTGAGATCACGACCTTTGAGACTGTTTCATGATTAATCGCACCCAATACTGAAGTGAATAGTCCCTTAGTCATGAGTGATCTTAGGGTTTCATCAAATCCTTTAGATAAGTTCGCGAGAGATGAAGTTGGCCATTGTTTAATTCACGTACTATGAATAAACGGGCGTATTATCTTATGAATCATAAAATTGCTTCTAAAGGTAGTTCGTTAACAAGCTTATATTTGTTGGCTTGCTGGGCACTATCCTATTAGAGTTGGATTTGAAGTCATCCACTTTAGACTGGAAACTCGAATCAGTGAATCCTTCAAGTTTCAGTTCTCCACTACCACCGTAGACCAAAAAGATATCCTTAGTCCTTCGCAGGTACTTCAGGATTGCTTTTACGGTAGTCCAGTGTTCTTCACCTGGATTTCACTGATAGCGGCTCGTTACACTTAGAGCGTGTGCTATGTCTGGTCGAGTACACAACATTGCATACATAATGCTCCATATAGCAGAGGCATAAGGTATGAGAGACATTCTCGTCTTTTCTTCGTCGGTTGTAGGGCACATTGACTTAGAAAGAGAGATACCATGTCTCATTGGAAGCAATCCTCTCTTGGATTCTTCCATTTTGAATCTCTTCAAAATTGTGTTGATGTACTGAGATTGGGAGAGTCCTATAATCTTATTCGATATATCCCTATAGATACGTATTCCCAATACGTAAGATGCGTCTCCCATATCTTTCATGGAGAACTGCGCAGATAACCACGCTTTAGTCTGCGCTAACATTTTGATATCGTCTCCGATTAACAAAATGTCATCGACGTACAAAATAATGAATTTTATCGAACTCCCACTATTCCTCTTGTACACACAAGGTTCATATACGTTTTTGATGAAGCCAAATGCTTTGACTGTCTCATCAAATCGTATGTTCCAGGTTCGGGACGCCTGTTTGAGGCCATAAATTGACCTTTGAAGCTTACACAGTTTGTGTTCATTTCCTTTGGACGCAAAAACTTCAAGCTGTTGCATAATGATCTCCTTGTCAATGTCTCCATTGAGAAAGGCGGTCTTTACGTCCATTTGCCATATTTCGTAGTCATGCCACGCGGCTATGGCAAGCAGTATCCGAATGGATTTTGACATCGCCACGGGAGAGAAAGATTCCTCGTAGTCTATTCCAGGCCTTTTAGAATACCCTTTCGCCACTAAGCGAGCTTTATGAGTTAATACCTCTCCATTCATTCCAAGCTTGCGCTTGAAGATCCATTTGCATCCTACAGGGATAGTTCCCTCAGGTGGATCGACCAAGGTCCAAACCTTGTTGGAATGCATGGAATCCATTTCAGATTGCATGGCTTTGAGCCACGCACCCGAGTATGTCTGACATCGCTTCTTGATAGGTCTTTGGATCACTTTCATCTTTCTCGTTTTCGTTAATGAAACCAAATCGCTCTGGCTCCTTACGAATTCGATGAGAGCTTCGAAGAGCAGGTGTACTAGTAGGTTCAATAAATTCTGGTTCAGCTCCCACTGTTTGTGGGGATGGGTCCGATTCCTGGACTTCATCAAGTTCTACGATTGTCCCATTTCGATTGGTGAAGAAATCCTCTTCCAAGAAGTGGGCATTCCTAGATACGAACGTGTTACATTCTTTAGGATCGAAGAACATGTATCCAATGGATTCCTTTGGATACCCCACAAATTTGCACAAACTAGATCTACTATCTAACTTATCTCCCTTCTTGTTCTTTACATACGCCGGAGATCCCCATACTCGTAAGTACGAATACACGGGTGCTTTACCATACCATACTTGGTGCGGTGTTGTTGGCACTGACTTCGAAGGTACTATGTTCAGTATCTTCGAGGCAGTTAATAGGGCTAAGCCCCAAAACGAAAAGGGGAGATCAGCGAAGCTCATCATGGAACGAACCATGTCTAACAAAGTTCGGTTCCTCCGCTCAGACACTCCATTGAGTTGGGGCGTCCTAGGAAGAGTTCGCTGTCCGAGAATTCCATTCTCTTTCTGATAATCAAGGAATTCCTGGCTTAAGTACTCACCACCTCTGTCAGATCGAAGTGCTTTAATACTATGTCCAAGTTGGTTCTCAACTTCCATTCGAAACTCTTTGAATTTCTCAAAAGTTTCAGATTTGTGTTTCATAAGATACACATATCCATAACGACTAAAATCGTCGGTGAATGTTACGAAGTAAGAGAATCCTCCTCTCGCATTGACACTCAATGGTCCACAAACGTCAGTATGGATTAAATCCAATGTTTGCTTGGTTCACTCGGGATTCCCTGTGAAGGGTGATTTGGTCATCTTTCCTTTTAGACAAGATTCGCAAGTTGGGAGTTCGTCCAAGTTCTTTATTTCAAGAGCCTTAGATGAAACCAGCTTTTGAATCCTACTCTTGGAAATATGTCTAAGTCTAGCGTGCCAAAGTTGTGGAGTTTGATTATCATATTTCCTTTTTCTAGATTGAATGTGCATGACGTTGGAATTTGTAGGTTCTAGGGAATACAGACCATCTATCAAAGTACCATGAGCATACATTAAACAACCTTTAAATATGCAAAAGGATCCATTTTCAATGTAAAAATTAAAACCATCAATGTCTAACATCGGAATCGAAATGATGTTCTTAATTATTGTCGGTACGTACAAACAGTCTCTTAAAACTAAAGTAAAATCCCCTAAAACTAATTCCACGTCTCCTATAGCCTCAGCGGCGATCCTAGCTCCGTTTCCAAAGTGCATGATTCTATCCCCGGGCTTCAGGAATCTTACTGCTCCCATCACCTGCAAATCATTGCAGATATGAGAACCTGCTGTGGTGTCTAACACCCACGATGCACAATTAATAGAAATATTAACTTCAACCAAGAAAATACCTTTGGCTACCAGTTTCATCTTTAGGTAGTCTGGGCAATTCCTTTTCCAGTGCCCTGCTTTCTTGCAGTAGAAGCATTCGTCTTATGGGCTTTTGCGCTTCTTTTCGACCACCTTTGTGACTGCCTTTGAAGAAAACACCTTCTTCTTCTTCTTACCTCTCTCGGGCTTTGCAGTCTTCGATTGGTGTGCAATCATTACCGGCTTCTCTTTCTTGAGAGTCGATTCTGCCGTTACCAACAAATTGGTCAATTCGTGAAGAGCGAGGGTTCTGTCCTCCATGTTGAAGTTCAACACGAATTGGTCAAAAGAACGGGGCAGCGTATGGAGGAGAAGGTCAGTGCTAAGATCAGCGTGCAAGTCCACGTCCAATCGCCCTAGTTTTTCAACCAGGTTGATGAAACGCAGACAGTGATCCTTCACACTGCTTCCCTCAGCCATCTTGAGATAAAACAGCTCCTTAATGGTGGCGAACCTTTCGGTGCGAGACCTCTCTCCAAACATTTGCTGGAGATGGAGAAGTATATCTCTAGCAAGCGGTATTTCAGTGTGCTGTTTCTGCAGTTCATTCGACATCGAGGCTAGCATGAGGCAGCGAACCTGAAGATCATCATCAACCCTTTTAGCATGGGCGGTTCGTTGTTCCTCAGTAGCTCGTGTTGTGGGTGCAGCAGGCATAGGTGTGTCGAGCACATAGCTTCGTCACTAGGAGTCGAGGACAATTCTAAGATTTCTTAGCCAGTCGACAAAGTTTGAGCCATTCAACTTGTTTGCGTCGAGGATAACAGATAATGGATTCTTAGACATTGTACTTAATATCTACAAATGGAAAGAAGACAACGTTTAGCTAACTGATCTTACGTCTAATACTTATAATTATCGAATTTTGGACTTGTTTTCGAAAAAGTTCTCCCACTATTTTATCGAAACAATCACCCCTTTGATTGCTCGGGAAATTTAATTCCTAGCAGGTCTTGACGTCCCAGCAGAAATTAATTGCACCCACGACTCGTTGCCATACAATTAATTCTCCAGGTAGGTATACTTTTACCAATTGTGGCACCTCATGACCTCGCGGCCGCGAGGTCGGGCAGAGAGCTTTCTGCCAAATCCTCGCGGCGGCGAGCTGGAAGCTCGCGGCCGCGAGGGTTGGCAGAAAAATTTCCCTTTCCTCACGATCGATTAATAAAAAAAAAATCTCACCTCACGCCGTACGCAATCCATGGTTCGTTCGCTCGATCTCACTTGAATTATGCATGTTAATCCTCGATCTTTCGTGCGCGCTCATTTACCTACAACACAAAACGAAACAAACGCGAACAACAAAAACACAAAACACAAAAACACAACACAAAACACAAAAATAATAAAGCAATAGGCTCGGGTTGCCTCCTGAGAAGCGCTTGTTTATAGTCGTGAGCTTGACTTGGATACAGCATGATAACTTCACGATAGGACTACGGAAGTCCTATTTCTTTCAAATTCTCCGCCCCAATAGTGTTTGAGGCGTTGGCCATTCACTTTAAATTTATTTCCGGTTGAGGGATCGGAAATCTCCACTGCTCCATAGGGAAATGCTTCAACAACTTGAAAGGGTCCCGACCAACGCGACTTGAGTTTTCCGGGAAATAATCGAAGCCTTGAGTTGAAAAGTAGCACTTGTTGCCCCGGTTCAAACTTCCTTTCCAATATTCGTCGATCGTGCCATTTCTTCATCCTTTCCTTATAGAGCTTGGCATTCTCATAAGCTTTCAACCGAAATTCGTCTAGCTCATTCAATTGAAACAACCGCTTCTCTCCGGCTAAACTTGCATCCATATTTAGCTTCTTGACGGCCCAATAAGCCTTGTGCTCTAATTCTAACGGTAGATGGCAAGATTTTCCGAACACAAGCTTATAGGGAGACATTCCAATTGGCGTCTTGAACGCGGTACGATAAGCCCATAGAGCATCGTCTAGTCTCAGCGACCAATCTTTCCGGTTAGGAGATACCGTCTTTTCCAAGATACTCTTTATTTCACGGTTGGATATCTCGGCTTGCCCATTAGCTTGCGGGTGATACGCATTCGTCACCTTGTGCTTCACTCCATATTTCGCCAAAAGAGCATCAAGCCAACGGTTACAAAAGTGAGAACCACCGTCACTTATCATTGCTCTTGGCATGCCAAAACGACTGAATATATTCTTCTTTATGAAGCTCATGACTGCTTTTGAATCGTCCTTGGGAAACGCACTTGCCTCAACCCACTTGGAAACATAATCAACGGCCACCAAAATATATTGGTTCCCGTTAGAAGGTACAAAGGGCCCCATGAAATCAATTCCCCATACATCGAACAACTCCACTTCAAGAATGGTCGTTAGTGGCGTCTCATTTCTTTGGGAAATGTTTCCTACCCTTTGGCACCGATCACATTGGGACACGAACATGTGCGCATCTTTGAATAAAGTAGGCCAATAGAATCCCGATTGCAACACCTTTGCAGCCGTACGATCTCCTTTGAAATGTCCTCCATAGGGTGCAGCATGGCAATCTTTTAGAATTGCATTTGTGTCCTCCTCGGGAATGCACCTCCTTATGACCCTGTCTGCACAAATCTTAAAAAGAAACGGCTCATCTCATACAAAACTCTTTACATAATGTAAAAACCTTTTCTTTTGTTGATAAGTAAAATCAGGGGGTAGTAAGCCACATACCAGATAATTCACGTAGTCGGCATACCATGGAGTTGGAGATAGTGCGAGGGCAAAGAGTTGTTCATCCGGAAAAGATTCGTTAATAATCTTGGGATCTTCCGTAGTCTTAGCATTCTCAAGCCTAGATAAGTGATCGGCTACTTGATTTTCGGACCCTTTTCTATCCTTGATCTCCAAATCAAACTCTTGAAGCAATAAGATCCAACGGATTAATCGGGGTTTCGCATCTTTCTTTGTCATCAAGTATCGAATGGCTGAATGATCCGTGTAAACTATTACCTTCGTACCAACCAAATATGCTCGGAATTTGTCGAAAGCAAATACCACCGCCAAAAGCTCCTTTTCCGTAACTGTATAGTTTAGTTGAGCGTCGTTCAAAGTCTTGCTAGCATAATATATAGAATGGAAAACTTTGCTTTCCCTTTGTCCCAAAACAGCCCCAACCGCTATATCACTTGCGTCGCACATTACTTCGAAAGGTAAACTCCAGTCCGGTGCTACAACAATCGGTGCCGAGATTAGCATTTGCTTCAAAGTTATGAAGGCTTGCAGGCATTCACCCGTGAAGAAAAAGGGAACGTCTTTCTCTAATAAATTGCATAACGGTTTGGAAATTTGCGAGAAGTTTTTGATAAATCTTCTATAGAAACCCGCATGCCCAAGGAAACTTCGAATTCCCTTCACAGATATAGGCGGAGGTAGCTTCTCTATTGCTTCAATTTTTGCTCTGTCAACCTCGATACCCTTACTTGATATCTTGTGGCCTAAGACGATGCCCTCTTTAACCATAAAATGGCACTTCTCCCAATTCAATACCAAGTTCGTTTCTTCGCACCTTTGAAGCACTTTGCTTAGATTACCCAAGCATTCATTAAATGAATCCCCAAAGATAGAAAAGTCATCCATGAAGACTTCTACGAACTTCTCGATCATATCGGTGAAGATAGCCATCATACATCTTTGAAAAGTAGCGGGAGCATTACACAAGCCGAAAGGCATTCTTCTAAAAGCAAACGTCCCATACGGACATGTGAACGTAGTTTTCTCTTGATCCGCGGGGGCGATGACGATTTGGTTAAAACCCGAATATCCATCCAAAAAGCAATAGAAAGCTCTTCCCGCTAGTCTATCCAACATTTGATCAATGAAAGGCAACGGAAAATGATCTTTCTTCGTATTTTGGTTCAGTTTTCGGTAATCCATGCATACTCTCCACCCGGTAACCGTTCTTGAAGGTATTAACTCGTTCTTTTCATTGGTTATCACCGTCATTCCACTCTTCTTTGGAACACATTGAACCGGACTCACCCATTTGCTATCGGAGATAGGAAAAACAATCCCGGAATCTAACCATTTGATTATTTCCTTTTTAACCACCTCTTTCATAATTGGGTTCAATCTTCTTTGGTGCTCAACGGACTCCTTGAAATTGTCCTCCAAGTTGATCTTATGCATGCAAAAGGTGGGACTAATCCCTTTGATGTCGGCAATAGTCCACCCGATGGCTTTCTTATGACACTTGAGAACTCTCAACAATTTCCCCCTTTGAGTATCCGTCAAGTCGGCTGCAATAATAACCGGCAAAGTAGAAGAATCTCCCAAATAAGCATAGTTCAAATGAGATGGAAGTGGTTTCAACTCCAAGATTGGAGGCTCCTCAATAGAAGATTTCAAAGGCTTGGGGTTTGACAACGGCAAGTCAAGAGATTCAAATCTTTTTCGATAGTTCTCCCCAACCGAATTAGCTTCCAATTGTGAGATTACTTGAGCCATTTCCTCGATTTCTTCATCAAGTTTATTCAAGATAGCTCCCTCAATTAGATCTTCATAGTGATTCTCCTCGAATGTATTAGCTACCAACGAATCAATCATACAAACGGAAGAGATTTCTTCCTCATCATCCGGGTATCTAATAGCATTAAAGACATCGAATTTCACTTCTTCATCATGTACCCTCATGGTGAGTTCACCTTTTTGTACATCAATCAAAGCTCTACTCGTAGCTAAAAATGGTCTCCCAAGTATGATAGGCACATTGACATCCGCCTCATAATCAAGAACAATAAAATCGACGGGGAAAATGAATTTATCAACTCTTACCAAGACATCGTCGATTTTTCCTTCCGGATAAGTGATGGAACGGTCGGCGAGTTGCAAAGAAACCGTAGTAGGTCGTGCTTCTCCGATTCCAAGCTTTTGAAAGATAGATTTGGGCATGAGATTAATGCTAGCTCCCAAATCACAAAGAGCTCTTCCAAAATACTTATCACCAATAGTACACGGGATAGTGAAACTCCCCGGATCTTTGAGCTTTGGAGGTAACTTGTTTTGTAAAATGGCACTACATTCCTCGGTTAGTGCAACCGTTTCAAATTCCCCCAATCTTCTTTTCTTTGATAGCACGTCTTTCATAAACTTGACGTACTTTGGCATTAGCTCAAAAGCTTCCACAAGAGGGATGTTTATGTGCAATTGCTTCAAGATATTTAAGAATTTTTCAAATTGCTTGTCATCCTTTTTCTTTTGAAATCTTTGAGGGAACGGAGGAGTTGGATTGCTTGCCGGAATTGGTGTTGAAATGATTGGTTCTTTAGATACCTCCTTTTCCAACTCCACTTCTTCAACCAAAGACTCCTTAGTTCCACTTTGAGTCTCCTCGGCTTCCATTGGATTTTCATTAGGCATAGCCGGACCTTCATACCTCTTTCCATTACTCAAAGAAATAGCTTTGCAATGTTCATTCGAGCCTTGATTAGGTGACTCGGTTGTACTTGGCAAAGCTCCTTGAGGTCTTGCACTTAAGGCTTGTGAGACTTGCCCCATTTGAGTTTGAAGATTTCTCAAGGCAACCGAATGTTCTTGTTGATTTTTGAAGACATCTTGCAACTTAGAGTCATTAGCTACCATATATTTGGTGGTATGTTTCATGAAATCACCAAATGCATCTTCCCACGAAGGCTTCGACTCTACGGGTTGCTTTTGCCTATCTTGAAATCCGGGGGGAGCGGAGGATTGATGACCTCCTTGATATGGTGGTTGTTGTTGGGCATTGTTTGGATTACTCCAAGAGAAATTTGGGTGCTTTTGCCAATGAGGAATGTAGTTGTTGTTTTGATAGGGGGCATGTCCTTGATTGTTTCGATAATTGTTCCCAAGGTAATTCACCGCCTCGGGACTTCCGGGACACATGTCATAAGTATGAGCTCCCCCACATGTCACACAACTTGGCGGCATAGATTGTACTTGTTGTACTACTTCCGGCTTTTGGCCAAGCTTGTCCACTTTGTTGCTCAAGATTGCCATTTGGGCACTTAATGCCGTAATTGCGTCCAATTCGAGCCTACCCGGAGTAGATTTAGCTGAAGTTCCTCTCTCGGACGTCCATGAGTGATTGTTATAAGCCATGGTGTCAAGAATTTCCCACGATTCATCGTAGGACTTGGAAAGCATAGTACCACCCGCAGTGGCATCAACGAGAGCTCTAGTAGGCCCGTGCAAACCATTATAAAATGTTTGCATCAAAATATACTCTGCTATGCCGTGGTGTTGACACTTCTTTAACAACTCTTTGAATCTCTCCCAAGCTTCATATAAAGATTCTTGATCTAATTGCCGGAAGCCTAGAATGTCATTCCTCAATTTTATAGTCTTTGGGGGAGGGAAAAACTTTCTCAAGAACTTTCCCGTTAGATCTTCCCACGAATTAATAGATTGGGATTGAAGAGAATCCAACCAATCTTTTGCGAGGTCTCTTAACGAGTATGGAAATAGCATCAACATCAACGCCTCCTTTGTTACACCCGCTATGATGAATGAATCACAAATCATCATAAACTTCTTCAAGTGAGCGTGAGGATCTTCGCTAGAATGACCTCCAAATTGATCCGCGGCATTGAGCATATTGAACATGATTGGCTTAAGCTCAAAGTTAGTTGCCGTAATTGTAGGTCTAACGATGCAAGAACCGAGCTCATCCAACTTAGGTGTACCATACTCATTAATAGGCCGATTCCTATCATTTGGTTCTTCGGGAGCAACTTGTATAGGATTAACCATAGCCGGGTTAACTCCTTGATCGTCCATGGGTAGAGATTTACCCTTCTTTTTCCTTGCTTTTCTTCGCTTTCGAAAAGTCCTCTCAATCTCCGGATCAACAAGAGCTAGGGGTGATGACGAAGCTCTTGGCATACACTAAGAGAAAGGCACCTATGAATACAAAGATCACAAGGTAAATAATACGTTCAAGCTAAGATAAACAAGAATATAAATTGGCAATAATCGTTACTACTCCCCGGCAACGGCGCCAAAAACTTGTTACGCTCCGAATACGAGTGCGTAGAAACGCAAGTATACGGTCGCTTTCAAGTAATAAAGTGGTAAAGGGTGTCGAACCCACGAGGAATCTAACGAATAATTATCAAGATCTATTCTAATATCTTACGCGAACTTAAGTGATTAAAAGTAGTTGGTTTGTAGTTTGTTTAACATATAAAAGTGAAATGAATAAAAAACACAATACGTTGATTCGATTAGATAAAGGTTCCTAGATTTCCATGTCACTAAGAGTGATCCAATCTCGAATGATTCGCAAGTTGACGACTATACTTATGTTTGTTGTTCAAGATTTCATAATCTATTCATACGTATCTTTCGATATCGTACGAACCTACCAAAGTAAACTAATCCAATTTATGTCTAAAAGGATTAAGCTTAAATGATGCTTTAGTTCCCAAACCTTGATAGAACATGAAATGACCTTGGTATATTCCTATCCTAAAATCACATCACATCCTAGTTTCATAATCTAATCTTTAATCTACTATGTCTAGCAATTAAAGATCAATCCATTTCATCCTATGGTTGGCCTAACCACAAGTTGACAAAGGCTCAAACTAGATTAACAAACGTTTGTAAGCATAGCTACAATCATAAACTCATCATTCAATCATAGATCAATCAAAGCTTCATGAAAACCAAGGAGTTAAATGCTTAGCTACTCATATTGATCAATAACATATTCATTACATTCAAAATATTCATAATACAAGATAAAGATAAAGGTAGGAATAAGCTTATGTAAATGGAAACCACTACAACTCTTCTCTCAAGCTTCTTTAGTCTTCCAACCAAAGCTCCAAGCAAGAACTCTTCTTCTTTTTGATGGAGGCAAGAGAAAAATCTTTTTCAAGTATTGTGTTGTAAGTTGCAAGAGTTGTCAAATGATTTCCAACTTCTACCCTTATAACCTAGCAAACTATCACCCCCTTATGCCTAAATTACCCCAAAAACTATAGTAACAAAGGCCAACAAGTCCCAAAGGAGGTTGTAATTACAAGAGGGGAAAAGGGCAATATACAAAAAGGCCCTCAAAAATACGCAGCAAAACAGGGCAGGCCTCGCGGCCGCGAGCCTGCAGGCGGTGGGCACCTCGCGGCCGCGAGGTCGAGGCAGAAACTTTCTGCCAGCCTCTCGCGGCCGCGAGGTGCAACCTCGCGGCCGCGAGACCTGGGCAGAATGTTTCTGCCTCAGCTCGCGGCGGCGAGCAACTACCTCGCTGCGGCGAGGTTAGGCAGGCGCCTAATTCTTCGATTCTTGCACTCTCGTTTGCGTTAGGCCCCCCCTCGGTCGAAGGAGACTTGCCATCCACGCACGAAATGTTCCGGATGTGCTTTAATACGTCAGAACCTACAAAACACCGACAAGCAAAAGTAAAACACGAACAAAACACGGAAAGCGAACAAAGGTCGAACAAAGGGACCCAAAGCACAAACGACACGAAAACACGCAAAGACACAAAGAAACTCGGATCAAAACAAGACGTTTTGAGCTTAAAAGGATAGGTAATAACGACGTTTTCACGGCGTTATCAACAACCTTCAAGCTATTTTGCCTCGGTTTCCACATTTATCTAGCACTGCTACATCATAAATGCTACTAATTGTTAAGTAGAACCCATCAATCATGATGAGCAACGGGCCCGGTTGTGAATTCTCCATAACTAGTTATAGGTCGATCTTCACATCCCGACCAGTCCTCACCCTTGTCGAGTTTAGTTAAAAACAAGAGTCAAGGAGTTTCGTGTATTATCCATTTCTTTGACTCGGGTGCCAGACTCTGGATCACCTCTGTCAATAAGTAGACAACATACACTAGTGCCTATTGATGGAAGGTTTTGATCTTTAAAACTTCATCTTAAATGTACCCAATAGACTTAATATTAAATTCAAGAGGGGAATTTCGGGTCTGAAAGTTATATTAACTCTCCTCGAGATCTCACCGATTCAGTTATGCTATATCTTTTATTACGATCTAGATTCTAGCGCGCATCTCCTACAAGCTAAATACAAATCGACAAAAAAATTAAAGCCATACAAGCCTAGCATGCATACTACCACAATATGTTTTCGATCGGGAGCCTCCTATGCAGGCCATCATCGAGCCAGTGATGTTGGCCCTATTGGTCAATCTAAATGGTTTGCAAACAGGAACAGACCTATACAATGTACCACGCATACATGGCCTTCATATCTTCTTGGGCTCCCACCTTGCTTGTAAACGGGCCTCCATCCTAATCTAGGAAAGCAGTAAAGCCTTATTCTATTACAAAGGCTCAAAGTGGCCCAAAAATATAATAGGCTCGCAGACCCAATTAAAAACCAACATTAAATTAAACCAATCACATCTACCCTAAGGTCAAGGCTCGACTCGATCGAAAACCAAGTAAACAGTTCACGTAGAGCAAGAAACATGCAAACTTCTTTTACCTATTTCTTTCTTAATTTTAAAACAACCTTTTAAAACTAACTTCCTATGATTCTTACTTTTTAGTCACTACTAATTATGACAAAATAAATATTCGGGTAAACAAAAATAAATTTTCTGCTCAAATTCAGATTCAATTTTTTCAACTTTTGAAAATTGGATTTTCGCCCCTCAACTTTCGAAAATTGCACTTTGACCCCAAAACTTTTAAAAAGTTACAAAACTACCCCAGAACAGATTCGGGCAGCAGACCAGAAAATAAAATTTTGAATTCTGAAAATTTTTGATTTTTCAAACAGACCCCTGAAGTTTTGGTAATTGCAAAACAGTCCCCAAACTTTCGGAAATTACAAAACGACCCCAAAAAGCTATGCGACCAGATTTCCAAAACAGTCGAGTATTTTTGAAATTTCCAGATTAAAAAAATTCGAATTTTCAGCCCTTTAAAACCCTAATATGCGATTTTATTGCACAAAAGTCCTGAAGTTTTCAAAAACTATAAATTCGCCACAGATCTAAAAAAGTAGTTTTACCCAATCATAGATCCAGTCATAGCAAGCAAGAATCAACTTACAGAACATAATTATCACGTGTTTACATATACATAATTAAACATATACGATGAACACACATTATGTTCAGGCTTTTCGTATAATAAGTATGGAGTTGGCTCTGATACCACTGTTGGGTTGCCACGATTGTCAGAACAACAAAAGTGCGGAATTTTAAAATTTTCGAAGCACCCAAGGTCCCATATGTTAGATCTCCATATTATGTATACGAACAGCATGAACAAACACACAATGTATTAAAACAAGGGGGTTTCGATTTTTACCTCACCACAGGCAAGGTGGTGGCAACCTCCAACTCTGATTCTGATTCTGGTTCACGGGAGTGATCCAAATGTCTCACCTCCAGAGTTTAGTCCACACCAATTGGATTCTGGTAACACCTCCTAGTCGTAGGCTCAGGACTGGATCTAGGAGATTTGTTATTGCAGGACTGTGCAGATCTACTTGACAGGGCAAGATCTAGCACGGTGGTACAAGGGAGGAATTGCGGCGGCGGTTGGAAGCTCACGGCCAGAGGTGGCGGTGACTTGCAGTTGGCGGCGCAGGGAGAGGGGCGGCGCTAGGTCAGAGAATTAGAGGCTAGGGTTTTTGCTAGGGTGTTAGCTTTCTGAGCTCTGGTAGAAGTCTATTTATAAGCCTCTACTTGACCTAGGTTTGCAAGACTCCTTATGGGCTTTTAATTAAAATGTCGAACCCTCGGAAGGTCATAAAATAATCGAGTTAATACCAGGAGAGTCATCGAAAATGACTAGAGTTGGGACACAACTCTCTGAGGGACTCGAGACCCAGCTTATCGAATTTTTTAGGGAAAATGTGGATGTTTTCGCGTGGTCGACCACCGATCTGCAGGGAATAGACCCGAAAATCATCGTCCATAGACTCAATATCGATCCATCAGCAAGGCCGACTAGGCAAAAGAAGAGAAACTTAGGTCCCAAGAGAAACATAATAATAAAAGAAGAAGTCAAAAAGCTGCTCGACGCTGACTACATTGCCGAAATACAGTTCACCAAATGGCTATGTAATGTCGTTTTGGTATCCAAGGGGGAAGGAAAATGGAGAATGTGCAACGACTTCACATATCTCAACAAACTCTGCCCAAGGGATCCTTACCCTCTCCTTAGAATCGACTCTCTGGTCGACTCAACCGCAGGTTGTGCTATTTTTAGCATGATGGACGTTTTTCAAGGTTTCTATCAAATCTTTGTGGCCTTGGAGGACCAGGAGAAAATGGCGTTTGTTACCGAAATGGGAGTATATTTCTTTAAAGTAATGCCATTTGGCTTAAGAAATACGGGGGCGACGTATCAGCGCCTGGCTAACAAGATGTTCGAGACGCTGATAGGTAAATCAATGGAAGTGTATGTCGATGATATGCTCATTAAAAGCCTTGACGAAAATGACCATCTAGTGCATATCAAACAAGCGTTTGACATCATGAGGAAATACGGGATGAAGCTTAATCCCGCCAAATGCACTTTTGGTGTCCGTTCAGGAAAATTCCTTGGGTATCTAGTGAACGAGAAAGGAATTGAGGCAAATCCTAGAAAGATACAAGCCATTATCGACTTGAAGGCCTCGAAGAACTTGAACGAAGTAGAAAAGTTGGTCGGAAAGATCACTGCCCTCAATCACTTTATATCTCGATCCGCAGACAAGTCTACCTTTTTTTAAGGTTATGAGCCATGCGAAGAAATTTGAGTGGTCTGCAGAATATGATCAAGCTTTCGACAAACTCAAGGCTTACTTAGTGTCGCCTCCCCTATTGGCAAAACCTCAAGATGGTGAAATTCTCTATCTTTATGTGGATGTGTCGTCTCAGGTTATCAGCTCGGTGCTAGTAAGGATGGAAGCTAGAGAGAACCATCCGATTTACTGTGTCTGCAGAGTCTTACAAGGCCCAGAGAAAAACTACTCCGAGATTGAAAAGTTCACTTTGTCTATAGTAACCACTGCCCGAAAACTCCGACCTTATTTTCAATCTCATCAGATCGCCGTTTTGACAAATCAACCGCTGAGACAAACTATTTCGAAACCAAATGCGTCGGGGAGATTGGTTAAATGGACAATCGAATTGGGGGAGTACGATATCGACTACATGCCCAGGACATCCGTCAAGGGGCAGGTTTTAGCGGACTTTGTTATCGAGAGTACCGGGACTGAAGAGAAAAAGGAAGAAATCTGGATGCTGCATGTAGTTGGTTCCTCCACGTCGACAGGAGGTGGGGTAGGAATTTATTTCCAAGGACCAAATAGCGAAGAGCTCGAATTTGCATTGAAATTGTACTTTCTGGTGTCTAATAATGAGGCATAGTACGAGACTTTATTGGCTGGTCTGAAAATGGCGTTGGAGACAGGCATCCAAAACTTAATTTCCTACACCGATTCTCAGCTAGTAGAAAAGCAGTTCAAGGGCCTGTTCGAAGCCAAAGAAGAATCCATGATCAAGTACTTGGACCTCGCCAGGACTCAATCCTCGAAATTCAAGACCTTCCAATTGGGGTACATCAGAAGAATAGAGAACACAAGGGCCGATGACCTTTCTAAATTTGGAAATATGATCGAGGGAATCGTAACAAGAAAGATAACCTTAATGGTATCTACTAAACCAGCCATTGACGCTCGGCTGGAATCTCTGAGTGTCGATATCATGAACCTCGAGAACAAAGAGCTAAGTTGGAAGACCCCCCTGATAGATTACTTAACGAAGGGAGCTCTACCCATCGATAACATTGAAGCGAGAAGGATTAAGTACAAAGCACCCCACTATGCTATGATTGGTGATGAATTATATCAACGATCTATAACAGGGGTACTCCAAAAGTGTATAGCAAGTCCACAGACAGGGATGGTTTCGAAAGAACTCCATGAGGGATCATGCGGAAATCACTCAGGAGGAAGAGCGTTAGCAATCAGAGTATCTCGGTTGGGTTATTACTGGCCGACTTTGGCAAGGGAAGCAATTCAATACTCGAGAAGTTGTGCCAAGTGTCAGTACCACGCTACTATACCTGAGAAACCAGCTCAGAAAATGGAATCCATCTCGATCACATGGCCTTTCGATCAATGGGGTGTCGATTTAATGGGACCATTACTGAAGGCGAGAGGACAAAAACGCTTCCTGCTCGTAGGAGTCGAATACTTCAGTAAATGGATAGAAGTTGTTCCCCTGAAACAGATCACACAAACTCAGATAATCAACGTTTATTGGTCGATAATCTGTATATTAGGACTACCAAGGATCATAATATCGGATAACGGTGGGCAATTCATCGGTAAAAGAGTAACCGATTGGTGTACGAAACATAAAATCACGCAACGCTTTACCTCGGTAGGATGTCCGCAGACGAATGGGCAAATTGAAGTAACTAATAGGGAGATCCTGAGGCTTTTAAAGAAAATATTGTCGGAAGCTAGTGGAGCTGGTTAGATGAATTACCAACTTTGGGCTAATAGAACAAAAGAGAAGACACCGACGGGGGAAACCCCTTTTAGCTTGGTGTATGGTTCCGAGGCAGTGGCCCCGGCGGAACTTGAGGTGCCTTCACCCATAATCGACCTGTACAATGAAGTGGACAACACGAAAGCGAGAAACTTTGAACTCGACCAAATGGAGGCAAGAAAGGAGAGGGCCTCGACTAGGATGCAGTCATACAAGACGACCATGGCCAAGGCCTACGACAAAAACGTAAGGCTGAAGTCTTTTCAAGTAGCGGACCTGGTGCTAAAATGAATCGATGTTTCGAAAGAGAAAGGAAAGCTTAACAGCAATTGGGAAGGACTATTCAAGGTAAATGAAGTTGGAAGGAAGGGCGCTTATCGACTAGAGGCTTTGGGCGGAGAACTAGTCAAGCGAACATGGAACGGGAGAAACCTCAGGAAATTCTACACTTGAAGTCACTTCTTTCGTTTGTTTTGTACTATTCAAAGTATTATATAGTATTCTAATCTCTTTTGTCCCTCTTTTCAATCTAATGCCTGAAGTTACTTTTCCATGTTATGAATTGCAGAGGAACCGACTAACGAAGAATGAAAGCTATTAATAAGCTAACTCCACGCGTTCCTCGAAAGCCGCGGGCATCGAGATAAAATCAACAAACAAAGAATGAAAGCTATTAAAAAGTTAACTCCGCGCGTTCCTCGAAAGCCGCGGGCATCAGGATAAAATCGACGAACAAAGAATAAAAGCTATTAATAAGCTAACTCCACGCGTTCCTCGAAAGTTGCGGGCATCGAGATGAAATCAACAAACAGAGAATGAAAGCTATTAATAAGCTAACTCCACGCGTTCCTCGAAAGCCGCGGGCATCGAGATGAAATCGACAAATAAAGAATGAAAGTTATTAATAAGCTAACTCCGCGCGTTCCTCAAAAGTCGCGGGCATCGAGATGAAATCGACAAACAAAGACTGAAAGCTATTAATAAGCTAACTCCACGCGTTCCTCGAAAGCCGCGGGCATCGAGATGAAATCGACAAACACAGGATAGCTATTAATAAGCTAACTCCACATGTTCCTCGAAGCCGCGGGCATCGAGGTGAAATCGACGAACAAAGTCATTAATAAACTGAGAATCTACGCAATCCTCGAATATCACGAGAAGATATAGAAGTAAAATCGATCAATGAAGTTGGAATTTCTACTAAGCAAGATATTAAGTTATATGACAACTAAACAAGTCGAAGCTAGTATCCTTTCAATGATAGAATAAGTGGAAGAATTAAAGTTCATACGAGAGTTAGATTATCAATCGATTTTATCTAAAGATCGAGATTCAAATTAAAATTACGAATAACAAAGACAAACAAATAAATGAAGCCATGGATATCAACGAGAAAGAAGTTTTTATTCCAATAAATCGATCACTGTACAATACTAATCTATTACAAATGCTTTCTCGATCTATCACAAGAATGGAAATCCTACATCTAAATCTTCCATCTAAATCTTCATTTCTTGATGTTGAGGCCACCGAGATCCCGACCTCGACTCATCGAAGCCTTTGATGAACGAATGGATCTTCGTCGACGCCTGAGCACGTCTTCCTAAATGCACCGATCAGTAAGGGATAAAACTATACGCATGCATTTTTCGCTCACTGATCGATGCATTTCGGAGGTGTGCTCCTCGAGTCCGCGATGGCATTAGTGAGGGACAGTAGGGGTCGTTTTTAGCAACAGCCACAAGGAAACCCATTGACCAGATTACCATGGCAGATGGGTCCCTCTGCTTTTCCCGAGTGACAGGAAGGGAAAAAACTACAGATCGATGATCCACAGTTTAAGTCCTCCACCATCTGATCGACCCACCACCATCGACGACAACTCAAGATCTCGGCTGTCAGCACGAAGGGCTTCCATAGTTGAGAGCCAAAATGGTGAGGTGTCGTCGCAGCCGACCTCGTTCTCCTTACTGATCCTACCCATTCGAACAACGAGGCCGACACACAGGGGCACCCCTTTTATCGATACCACCCATTCGAATAAAGATTAGTCCCCCTCCACGATCAGGAGGGCGGACGCGATGAAGAAGTGCGTAGATTAAGATAGCACTCCTCATCGACATAACGTATGTAGACAACTCGTAAGGAGAGCATGTCGGAGAATATATCCAAGGATACATATTTGGATTATTGTGAGGTACGGACTGAAAAGGAATGGTCCCCCCTCCCAATTTATAGATCATGTACGACCGATCCAACGGCCAAGATTTATTGAGATCAACGGCCAAGATCAAACGCATTAAACGCCGTCTATTGCGCTTACCAAAAAAGCCACGCGGAATGGATCCAACGGTATAAAGGCATCACGATCAACGGCTGAGATCTATAGCATTAAATGCCCCCAACCGCCCCTGATACCAAGTGACTCCGACGCTCGAATGATGGTCGACATACTGAAGATTACTAGCATACAACTCGCCTCGTGCGTCGACCTGATATGTTACCCGTAAAACTCGTATCGACTATGCAATCTATGCGCATGTCGACGGTTTAGTATCAAAAATTCGGAACCCCAACAAAAATTAAACGACAACAGAATACGTCGATACGACGAAAGCTTTCCAATTTCTCTCATACCAAAGAACGAGAATTGATAAAGGACAATGACGATGAAGTAAATATAGCAGATATATCTCACGGAAGAATTATATCTAAATGACATACTTCTATCCTGATGAAAATAATCCGACGGTCAAGAAGGAATCTTACCCCTCGAGATCAGTAATCATTCAGACAAATACTGACATGTAGGACCACCAAAAGGCCGATTAGCATAACTATAGAATTACGAATTAAAGTAAATAGAAAATTGTAAGATTAATTATTACAGACCAGATAGTACAAAGTAAAACACGCTACTAGAGCGCGACTCAATGAAATATCATCGAGATTCACAGTACGAAGTATTCATAACAAATAACAAGGCAAGCAATATCAAAATGAGCCTGGACCATGGTGGGTCTCATAGTCGAGCCTATCAAGATGAGTCGACTCCTTTGATGTCTCGGGGGCATCCTTACGAGCTGCCACCTCAGCCTTCTCGATCGACACTGTTTCCATCCCCTTTCGAACATCTGGATCAATCATTACCTGACTGACGATCCACGAGCTCCTGGTACACAATACTGTTGTAAAACTCGAGGAAAGCATCATTCCTCTCTTCAGATGTCAAGCCGCGACGACGTTCGAGTGCCTCCTGTTGACCCTTTTTGAAGCCTCCTGCCTCCTTCTCCTCCAATCTCTTGTCGAAATCGGCTTTCAATTAAGATAGCTCAGCCTCCAAAAGCGCGATTCATTTCGCTCAAGAGATTTCGCTTTTCCTTCGAGAGCACCAATTTGCTTCCGTGCTTCCTTGTCGAGTCCTTTGTACCTCTCAGCACGTTTTTGAGCTGAGTCTGCCCTACAGGAGTTGTGGAAAATCAGTTGATTGCTCTGAAAGGATACAAAAAACGAAAGTTAGAATATACAACAAATCGATAAGTCTATACATCAAATAAATAAAGAACTTAGAAATACCCCCAACTGGATAGCTGCTTGCAGACGTAGGATATCGGCGGTATCGAACTTAAGCAACGCCTCATGATCCATCAAAGTTAGCGTTGAACAAAACTTGATCCCTCATCCTTTCCTTTTGATTCTCTACCATCGTCTCAATTGTTTCTCGAGGAGCGACAGCATCGCTAGTCAATGGAGTCGGGCTCGCATCGGACTTTACCCTCTTCAGGATAGACATTTCCTTCTGCCCATCATCTGACGATAGGAGCCTCTTCCCCTTGTCGGAAGAAGTTTCCTTGTCGAGACGTGGGCTCGGCCTAGGTGGAATTGTACTTGATTGAGCAGATACCTTGGTCCTCGGATCTTTCCCACGCGTCATCGGGGGAACAGTGGGTGCAGTAACCATCTTTTTTGCCTTTAAAATGGTCAAAGTAGCGGCTTAACTTGCCATGAGTACATATTCTGCAAAAGTCGAAAATGTTAGTCGAAAACCAACTAGAAGTGAATTAATGGATGGCATGATAACTACCTAATGAGGGACTATCGATAGGTAAAGGAGCCATCGACATCCCTCCCAAACTCAAGATCGATTCCCGCAAAAGTAAATTGATATCATAAGTCGATTTCGACAATTGCGAAGGAAAGTCGGGCCCCCAGGAAGGTTCGGGAACATTCTTCAAAAGAATGCCGCCTGACCTCCACTCGCGATTTGTCCTCCACACATAGTTCATAGGAGCGGGAACAAATACGAATCTATTTTTCCAACCCTTCCCATGCGATGACTTAAGGTCACTCAGGAACCTAACATTATGTTTTGACTTGACAAAATAAAAACCCTTGTTCGACTTAGGGGAAGGACTTACGTTGAAAAGACCACAAAAATTGGCAAAGGAAGCTGGTTGACCTAGAGACTTCATGACTAAACAAAAACCGATTATGTATCCCACAGCGTTGGGGACTAGCTGTGTCGGAAAAAGACTAAATCCATTTACTATATCGACAAACTCCATAGCTAAAGGAAAACGAAGACCGTTTTCAAAGGTATCGATATGAAAAGTCCTACCCCATCTAGGTGGATCGTTCATTCTTTGATCGGGAGTAGGAAGAAGGACAGTCCATCCCTTCGGAAACTGGAACTTGGCTAAAATTGTTTCGACTGACAAACGTAAACGAACGGCCGACATGGTATTAAAATGCTCGGCAGTACGATAACGTTCCGACGTCGTATCGACGGAACAACATCTTTTTGAACCGGCTCAACAACGCTCAAAAGTTGAGCTGAAAGAACGCTATGATGCTGCCCCGAAAAGGAATGTCAAAATGTAACATTATCAACTTCGGTGACATACCCTCACCTTCACCTACTGACTCACTACCAATCGACAACGAATGATTCGACATAGAGAAAAGAAAATGATAGAAGCGGTACTGATGGGGGCTATTTCGCACCCTACATACTGTACGGATCGAGTAAAGAACATGAGATCGGTTCGACCAAATCAAACAGTTCGGGATCATCTTATCGACCCGGCCAAGTACAGCTCTCTTCGACTAGAAGACTATATTTCGGACCCAAGAAGGGTATTTGGGCCAAGTCCTATTAGGACTATGTTTCCTTGTAACGCTAGGTCTAGCATGATATAAATACCTAGCTAATCATTGTATTAAACAACTCCGAAAACTCTGAATCATAAGGCAAATACGCCATTACATCCTGCAAAAACTGCACAACTCACTATTATTCAATAAGAAAGAGCTTTCTCTTCATATTGGTATGTTCTTTGCATTGGTTTAAGTGTTTACTTTTTGTTCTTAAGATATTGCTTTTCTTTGAGATTGATCCATCCTGAATAAAGCAACAGAGCCCTATAATATATATATATATATTGAAAACCCCCAATATCACAAATTCACTGATACCATTAACCCGACGAAATCCGGTTAAATCAGTTGGCGCCCACCGTGGGGCTAGGTTAATTATTCGATCGACACATGGCTCGCCCAAGGAAAAGTGCTCGTATTGGAGCAAGAAGTAACACAAACCACCGGGCATAACACATCTGAAGATCTACAGGACAACAATGATAATAACGTTCCCAACACCAACGAAAATTTGCAGGATACCCACCCCCGTCAGCAGGAAACCCAAGGAGGCCTTCCCGGTACGATACGGGAAGAACCGGAAATCCCTGAGATCCCCGTTCCTCTCCCGGGCGCTCAGGAGAAACTGCGACAAATAGCAATGCTCTTTAAATCACTCTCTCCAGAAGAGTTACTCGTACTTGATCAAATTCCTCGAAACGTTAGGGCTGCCAGGACAACTCCTGCTCCAAGAGCGCCAAGGCCAAACGAACAAACCTCTCAACAAGCTGACAGCCCAGCAAGTGAGCGGCGCTCGCTACACAGTCCGCAGCAGGGCAATTCTAAACCCTCCGATAACCATCCCCGAAGAAAACCAGGACAAAGAAAACCACAGCCGGGACGCAGTGGGTCCAAGGAACGTATAATAATCCCAATCGAGGATGATATAGACGATGCAATTCCAGATCGACCACGAACAACCCGATTCTCGGAAAGAGAAATCGAAAGAATGGTGCAGGAGCGACTTGAACAACGCCTACGATCTGTTCCAAACCCGTGGGCCCGAACCGCGGAACTCCAGGAGAGCCTTGCGGCTTGTTCTCCCTTCTACAGAGAAATAAAAGAGGCGCAATCCATTGGACAGGTCCCGGGTAGACTACCCCGATATGATGGAACCACTGACCCGGATGATTATATTTTTAGCTTCACGAATATAATGAACTTATATGCCCACTCTGCCGAATTCACCGCCAAGTTAATGGTGACCACGTTCGAAGGACTCGCATTGGACTGGTTCGCCAAACAACCCGCCAACTCCATATTCAGTTTTCGGGAATTATGCAATAAACTGACGCAGCAGTTTGCCAGTCAGAAGAGGCAAAAACTCCCAATGAGCTACTTGGGAACCATACATCAACAAGAGGGAGAATCCCTAAGAAACTGGTTGGCGAGATTTAATGTGGAGTTACTCAAAATCGATTCTCCAAATTTCGATTACATAATTTCTATTCTCTTCGACCTCACAAAGAATAGGCAGTTCGGAAATGCCCTCAGTCGAAAACAACCGAGAACGTTTGCCGACATCATGAGCTTGGCGTCTAAGTATATGACCCAAGAAGAGATGAATTCCTTTAAGGATAAAAACAAAAACAAAGCCACAACTTCAGGCTCCAAACGACATGACAGGCTTCCTGCCCAAAGATCCGTGGATTATGAGCGATCTTTTAGAAAAGGCAACGTTTTCCAGCGATTGGAATACAACAAAGCCGACCAAGAAAGGCAACCTAATTTCTACCAAAGACCAAGAAACCCCGAACTACCGATCAGAAGTAGGGTGAATCAAGTGGAACACCCAAGGTTAAATGCTCCGATGGAAGAAATATTGGAAGTTCTAGAAAGAAATAACTGGATCCCCGAAGCGAGGAAAATCGCTCAGCCCAGACCAGGGTCTCGAAACTACGACCTATACTGTAAGTACCATAGGGCACACGGACATCGAACGGAAAATTGTTTTCACCTTAAAAGAGAAGTTGAAAAACTAATCGAACAAGGAAAACTAGACGAATACATAGAGCGAGATAACCGCAAGAGGGAAAGAAGTAGAAGCCCTCAGAATAATAATCAAAGAAGGAGTTCTCGTCGAAGGTCACCCGAGCATGGTCCTACACAGGAGTTGAACCACGACCAGATCGATGGGACTATCCATACAATATCCGGGGGACCCACGGGTGGGGATAGTCGTAACGCTCGACGAAGGACGGCCAGATCCAAAATTGGAAACTCAAAATACCCAAAAGAAATATGGACTCTGGAAAACAAGCCGTCAAACCACCAGCCAATCAGCTTTAACGAAGGCGAAGTACCTAAAAACATCGTTTGGGACAGAAAAGAGGATAACCCCGATTTCCCAATGGTGGTGTCGCTAGAAATAGCGAATTATAATGTCAAAAGAATCCTAATCGATAATGGAAGCTCAGCGAATATCATCTCCCGGGAGGTTTTAGCCCAAATGAACTTGGGGCAGATAAACCTACAGAAAGTAGCTACGCCGTTAGTAGGGTTTGGAGGGTCCGAAATCGTCCCCAGCGGAACAATAACCTTAAGTGTATCACTCGGGAAAAAACCGCAGCGGACAGTCAAGCTAGTGAAGTTTCTAGTAGTAGAAACACCATTCGCTTACAACGCAATATTAGGACGACCAGCCCTCAACCTATTCCGAGTTGTTGTCTCTACTTATCACCAGAACATAAAGTTTCCGACCGATAGAGGTATCGGAGAAATAACGAATGATCATTGTATGGCGTGGGATTGCTACAGCACCTCGTTAACCTTAAAAGAGCACCCCAAATCGATTACCCCGAGCAAAAGAAAACTCGAAGACGATCTTGTTAGAAACTAGGTTGAAATCCCTAATACTGATCGAATAGATAAAAAGGGAAAAGAACCGTTAGATCTAGCCTTGAAACCCCCAGAGCATAAGGATGTAATTCTAGTACAAGGGGACTCGTCCAAAACGACAAGAATAGGAACTGAATTGAGCAAGGAAGGGGAAGTAATGTTAATCAACTTCCTCAGAGATAATGTTGACATCTTCGCCTGGAGCGCGAATGACATTGAAGGAATTGATCCTCGAGTAATCAAGCATTCCCTAAAAATTGATCCTTCGGCAAAACCTGGCAGACAAAAGAAGAGAAATCATGGCCCAGTAAAACATAAAATTATCAAGGCCGAGGTAGAAAGACTGCTAGAAGCAAAACAAATCCGAGAAATACACTTCTCAGAATGGCTATGTAATGTTGTTTTAGTAGCAAAAGGGGATAAAAAGGACAACAAATGGAGAATGTGTAATGATTTTACCGACCTTAATAAATTATGCCCACGCGACCCGTATCCCCTCCCAAGGATCGACTTATTAGTTGACTCAACCGCTGGCTTCACAATATTCAGCATGATGGACGCCTTTCAAGGGTTTTATCAAATATACATGGACGAGCGGGACCAAGAGAAGACCGCATTCGTAACCGAGCAGGGAGTATATTGCTTTGTAGTGATGCCATTCGGTTTAAGGAATGCCGGGGCTACTTACCAAAGATTAGTAAACCTAATGTTCAAAGAGTTAATCGGAGAACTAATGGAAGTCTATGTGGACGACAAGTTGGTCAAAAGTATGAACGAAGCGGATCACGTAAAACATCTTGATCGATGTTTCCGGATCTTAAGAAAATACCGCATGAAGCTAAACCCCGCGAAATGCACTTTCGGTGTTAAGTCGGGAAAATTTTTGGGCTATTTAGTACACCAACGAGGAATAGAAGCCAACCCAGAAAAATCCGAGCCATAACTGAAATGAAACCTCCCAAAACCATCTCCCAAGTGCAAAGCTTGGTTGGGAAAATCGTAGCGTTGAACAGATTCATATCAAAATCTGCGGACAGAAGTTTGCCCTTTTTCCAAACGCTTCGAAAAGCAAAAAACTTCGTTTGGACCGAAGAATGCGATCGAGCCTTCGAACAACTCAAAGAGTATTTGACAACTCCACCGATGTTGGCCAAACCGACGGAAGGAGAACCATTGTATATCTACATCTCGATCTCCGACGCGGCCGTTAGTTCAGTACTAATAAAGATAGAAGGTTCAGAACATAAGCCTGTCTATTATTTAAGCAAATTACTACAAGGGGCGGAGAAGAATTATTTGGAAATTGAGAAATTCACTCTGGCCTTAGTAGTGGCTGCACGAAAACTTCGACCTTACTTTTTAACTTACAAAATAGTGGTTTTAACAAATCAACCACTGAGACAAGTCTTAGCAAAACCGGAAGCCTCTGGAAGACTAATCAAATGGGTGATCGAGCTCGGCCAGTTCGAAATCGATTACAAACCAAGAATCGCAATTAAGGCCCAAGTGTTGGCTGATTTTTTATTGGAAACACCGACACGGGCAACTGAATCATCGAGCAGCCTCAGCGACGATGTCTTGATCATAAAAGAGCAAACTTGGTTAATGCATGTCGACGGTGCTTCATGCCGAGAAGGATGAGGGGCCGGAATCAACTTCATCGGACCAAATAAAGAAGATTTGAATTATGCGATAACGTTGGACTTCGTCGTAACAAACAATGAAGCAGAATATGAAGCGTTAATCGCAGGAATGGAAATGGCGATCAAAGCCAACATAAAGAGCCTTAAAGTATTAACCGATTCAGAGTTAGTGCAAAGACAAATAGAAGGCCTATACGAGGCTAAGGAATTCAATATGGTCAAATACCTCGCCAAAGTGAAAACACTAGCTGAGAAATTTGAAAGTTTCGGCATACAGAACATTCCACTTTCGGAGAACAAATGGGCCGACCAACTATCTAAGTTCACAGGATCCCGTGACGGAAAGACCAAACGGGTGATCAACTAGTTGATCTCTAATACACCGGCAATCGATATCGATGAAACACCGGTAGGCGATATAATGGAAATCGAAGAGGCTGAAGAAAACTGAATGACCCCAATGATAGACTATCTTCGAGAGGGAAAACTACCGCCTGACCAGAATGAAGCTCGGAAAATAAGATATCGAGCTCCAAAGTATACACTTGTAGAAGGAAAACTCTACCGAAGATCAGTATCAGGAATTCTTCTGAAATGCGTCTCTGAATCACAAACCGCCGATATACTACGAGAAATACACGAAGGAGACGCAGGAAATCACAGCGGATCAAGGGCATTGGCCTTAAAATGCCTCAGAACAGGTTACTATTGGCCTACCATCAATAAAGATGCCGCTCAGTATGTCCAAGAATGTCATCACTGCCAAGTCCATGCTAATATATGTCATCGACCAGCAGAAAACATGCACCCAATCCCGGTATGTTGGCCTTTCGATCAATGGGGAATGGACATCGTGGGACCTTTCCCAGCGGCTAGATCCAAGAAAACTTATGTCCTGGTCGCCGTAGAATACTTTAGCAAATGGATAGAATGCATTGCCCTAGCACGAATAACTCAGTTCCAAGTAATCAACTTCCTATGGAAATTCATAGTTTGTCGATTTGGCATCCCAAGGATCCTAATTTCTGATAATGGAGCCCAATTCGCGGGAAAACAGGTTATAGAATGGTGTTCGAAACTGGGAATTCAACAAAATTTCACTTCGGTCGAGCATCCTAGAGCGAACGGACAAACCGAAATAGCAAACCGAGAAATAATAAAATCCTTGGAAAAAAGACTAGGAGCGGCCAAAGGAAAATGGCTTGACGAACTCCCAGGAGTACTTTGGGCAAATCGAACCACAGTCAGAAGCTCGACCGGGGAAACCCCATTTAGCTTGGTATATGGTTCGGAAGCTGTTATTCCTGTTGAAACTCTAATTCCAACACCAAGAATTGAAATGTACGATGATCAGGAAAACGAAAAGACAAGAGAAAATGATATCGACTTAACAGAAGCTTTAAGAGAAAAAGCCGCTGTACGCTTGCAAGCCACTAAAGCAAATATGAAAAAGGCATACAATCAAAAAGTACGCATCCGAACCTTCAAAGAAGGAGACCTGGTCTTGAAAAAGGTAGAAGTATCCAAGCATGTGGGAAAGTTAGAACAAAATTGGGATGGACCTTATGTCGTCATTGGAGTGGGAAAGAAAGGTTCATACAAAATTGCACACTTGGATAGAACAGCCTTACCAAGAACTTGGAACGCAGTCAACCTTAGAAAATACTATGGTAAATAAATTTTAGCAGATTATACTGCATTGTTTTATTTTATTTCATTGAGTTTTAGTCTTTGTAATAAAGGCCTTAAGCCTACAATTCGATTATTAAAGATTTTTGGAATTTCAATAAATTGATGGTTTCGGTAAACACTCCTTGGAATTCTACTATCATAATGGTTGAGATTGGGATAAAAGGAGTTAAGTATACATTGATCAGCTCAATAAACACTCCTCAATCCGACCATAAACACGAGTCGAGTATACATTGATCCGCTCAATAAACACTCCTCGATATATATTCAACGATCAAAAGGACTTTTGGTACAAAATCCTAAGTCTAAATTATAAACGAGTCGAGTATACATTGATCCGCTCAATAAAAACTCCTCGTCCGATATTTACAAAGATTAAAAGAGACTTTTGGTATAAAATCCTAAGTCTAAATTATAAACGAGTCGAGTATACATTGATCCGCTCAATAAAAACTCCTCGCCAGTTATTTACGAAGATTAAAACAGACTTTTGGTATAAAATCCTAAGTCTAAATTATAAACGAGTCGAGTATACATTGATCCGCTCAATAAAAACTCCTCGCCAGTTATTTACGAAGATTAAAAGAGACTTTTGGTATAAAATCCTAAGTCTAAATTATAAACGAGTCGAGTATACATTGATCCGCTCAATAAAAACTCCTCGCCAGTTATTTACGAAGATTAAAAGAGACTTTTGGTATAAAATCCTAAGTCTAAATTATAAACGAGTCGAGTATACATTGATCCGCTCAATAAAAACTCCTCGCCAGTTATTTACGAAGATTAAAAGAGACTTTTGGTATAAAATCCTAAGTCTAAATTATAAACGAGTCGAGTATACGTTGATCCGCTCAATAAAAACTCCTCGTCCGTTATTTACGAAGATTAAAAGAGACTTTTGGTATAAAATCCTAAGTCTAAATTATAAACGAGTCGAGTATACATTGATCCGCTCAATAAAAACTCCTCGTCCGTTATTTACGAAGATTAAAAGAGACTTTTGGTATAAAATCCTAAGTCTAAATTATAAACGAGTTGAGTAAACATTGATCCGCTCAATAAACACTCCTCGATATATATATATTCAGCGATCAAAAAAGATTTTCAGGTACTAAAAACCTGAGTCTAAACAAAACGAGTTGAGTAAACATTGATCCGCTCAATAAAAACTCCTCGGTATATTTACAACGATCAGAATGATTTCAGGTGATAAAAACCTAAGTCTAAATTATAGCGAGTTGAGTATACATTGATCCGCTCAATAAACACTCCTCGATCTAAGTCTAATCAAACAAGAGTTGAGTATACATTGATCCGCTCAATAAAAACTCCTCGGTATATCTACAACGATCAGAAAGATTTTAGGTGATGATGAGGGGTAATTCGGAGCAGCTGTTTTCCTAGCCTCAACGCAGCTCGGATAGCTGTGAACCCTGTCGCCAGGGACCAAAAGACGAATCAAAGCATGAAAATAATCGATCCGAGCTCATAAGGTCGCCATAGATCGAAGGACACTGTTGAGCCGAGCCCAGGCCCAAGCCCTCAAATTTGGCTATAAATACTCCATGCATTTATTACACAAACAACTACTTCCAAGACACTCCAACCTTGAGACGCCAGCCCGAGTTTACTGGAGAATATTAGTATAGGTTTTCTCATACATATTTCACCCTCTAGCTTGTACGGCATCCAATAATGCTCGAGTAGGACCTTTTGAATACTTGTACTTGTACTCATTCAATTCGAATACAATTACATTTTGATCTTTACTTCATTTATTTTATTGTTATTATAATCATACATCCCACCCTTGATCGAATCAACGAAAATGCGTAAGATCAATTGGCGCCCACCGTGGGGCCTTATTCGAGTATTAGATCGAAATATGCCTACTACGAGGAGGAATATGTGTGCCAACTGAAGATTTTACTAATCCGAAACTTCGTTGTTCATTCTCCGAGGCGAATCATTCGACCCTTCGTCATTTCAGAGATGAAGAGAAAGAAGGCCTATATGATAGTTTTTCTTTCAAGCTTGAAGATAATGGTCAAGCCTATGGTCGCACAGCTCATTCATTTCTATGAAGTTGCAGTTCGATATTAACGATCGGAATTTATTTTTTCGTTCTTCGTATTCATAAACTTCAATGGCGAATCCTTCGAATCAATTATTTTAAAGATCATTGGCAAAGTCTCTATATACTATCAATCGACTATTTGTATTCTTCTCAAAGTCGGCCGGGTTAAATTGATTGTTTAAATATTTGCAATAGATCAGATGAGTTCTCAAACTAATAAAGGGTAAGTTGGATTATCATTATGACCAACAAGGGAATTCGAGTAAGAAGATTCGATTACAAATAAAACTTTATCATTGAAATTCTTCAAACAAGTTACAAAGTAAAGCTCCGAAGGAATTTCGGGCTCGAGAAATGCAGTACAATCATTCCTGCCCTATTACAAAATTCTACAAGGAAATTCTATCCTATAAGCTGCTCGACCTTCATTTCCGAAGAGCGCCCCAGATCCAGAACTCAGCAGTGATCCTCCTTGTAAATCACTAGCAACGTGTCGCACGTCCGTCCTCGTGCTGGCTAAAAGCCGGATCGGAGATCCTCGCCGGGGAAGCAGACCGACCTTAGATCATCATCTGTAAACAATGATTGAAATACTCAATCGTTATTTACAGGTTGATTCGAACCGGAGCAGCAAAAGGTTATCCCAACAAGAGGCACTCCAAGAGAACTCGAGGAAACTATCTAGTAAGAAAGCCCTCGAGGAAGCTGATGCCTCAGATTTAAAGAACTCTTCTCGGAATAACCAGCTGTCCGATCAGGTACTGCCCCAGAATACCAGAATTCTAACCCGCACCGGACAAGATATGTCAGGCAAAACGGGTTGCCTGCCGGTATTCTAGGCGCAATTTCTTTTGCCTGTCGATATTCTAAGCGAAATGCTCATCCAAAAGGAAACAAGATCGGAAAAGAAAGTTCGAACTCTGATCTCAAACTCTTTTATTCGGGATAAAATACGAATCGAATCTAAAACTCGACCCATGATGATCGGATGGGGCATAAGGAGAAAAGCAAGAAGTGTTGTATACATGAAGGGACCTATTTATAGGGGTAGGGAATTTAAAATCAACGGCCCAGATAACATTTTATGAGCGATTGGGATGTCCGCATTAAATGGAAGGACCGTTACATTTCCCGAGAAATTGGGCCCTGTTTGGTAACAAAGGACGTGATTCAATGAGGAATGTAGAAGAATCGCAACGTTCTATCAAACTTGACATAGTTATCGAAGGATGGCATGTCGAATTCATATCCGGTTATTTTGGATGATTCTTACGCTCAAGTATTTATTATTATGTTTTACGCTGCCAACTAAGAAGAAATATAATTGGTTTAATCGAACAGGATTCCCGACCTGGAAGTTATACAATTATGAAAATTCATGTAGTGATAAAAATTTTTGCGGCTTGGTTTCCTTTGCCAATATCAGGACCGCTAAGATATTTATTCATTAACCAATCTGGCGAGCGTTATTCTATTATTTCTTGTCCGATATCGGAAGATCGAGAGGAAATTACGAAAGATAAACTTCTATCTAATTATATTTGATGACTATCAACAAAACGAAGAGGAAAAATATTTATGTTATCTCGGAAAACTACAAGAAGTGGGAAAATACATATCGATCATAGCCTTTGCATTACATCAATAGATTATTACAATCCTATAATACTTTCGGTCTCTCGTCCTATCGTTTACTCGGATGATTCGGCTCCGAGCTCGGAATATCCTTAGGACCCGCAGGCTCTCAACTTTATCTGCATTCTTCCGAAAACAGAGGATCAAATGCTATCAACCCAACGTCTTCCTAAATGCATTGCTGCAACAAGGCCATGGGCCTAGCTTATTGGCTTTCCAGATGGAAATCGCATTTGCCTGTCGATATTCTAAGCGGGGTTGCATTGATTTTTCTTTCGCTCGAAGATTCCTCCGCTTAAATATCGTTCGAAGCCTGAGCTCAAATAACCGTACCAATCGAATAAACATCTTGACCACCATGATCAGATAAATGAATTCTCGATGCAACGAATAAGATAATTTCAACAATATGCCAGCCTTTTATAGCCGAAAGGAGAAAAGAATCCAACGGCGTATTACTCGCAAAATGAGCGGACAAGATTTGTCGACCGTTGCGATTCCCGGTGAAACAGGAACCGTTTTGAAAAGGTTAAACTTATCAAATTTAGGAACCTACTAGCAAAGAATTTTCTCGACCAAGGCATAAGGATTATTTAAGATCTAGGGCTATTCACTACTGCCTGTTTCTCCATATTGGCAGAAGGCTACTTTCTTCAGTATATACTTCGATCAAAAGTTATATATTCCATGGAAGCTAATTTCATCAATATTCATATTCGTTCGTCTCTCCGTGATATTATCGATCTTTGTTATTTATTCAGTACTTATCTCAGTCTATTATTAAAAGGGTGAAAGCCTCTGCTATGACCCAAGGGCTAAAAACGCTCTGAAAACGACTAAGGGTGAAAGCCTCTGCTATGACCCAAGGGCTAAAAACGCTCTAAAAACGACTAAGGGTGAAAGCCTCTGCTATGCCCCTTAGATCGAAAATTATTGAATGGGTGAAAGCCTCTGCTATGACCCAAGGGCTAAAAATGCTCTAAAAAAACGACTAAGGGTGAAAGCCTCTGCTATGCCCCTTAGATCGAAAATTATTGAATGGGTGAAAGCCTCTGCTATGACCCAAGGGCTAAAAACGCTCTGAAAACGACTAAGGGTGAAAGCCTCTGCTATGCCCCTTAGATCGAAAATTATTGAATGGGTGAAAGCCTCTGCTATGACCCAAGGGCTAAAAGTGCTCTAAAAAACGACTAAGGGTGAAAGCCTCTGCTATGCCCCTTAGATCGAAAATTATTGAATGGGTGAAAGCCTCTGCTATGACCCAAGGGCTAAAAATGCTCTAAAAAAACGACTAAGGGTGAAAGCCTCTGCTATGCCCCTTAGATCGAAAATTATTGAATGGGTGAAAGCCTCTGCTATGACCCAAGGGCTAAAAATGCTCTAAAAAAAAAGCGACTAAGGGTGAAAGCCTCTGCTATGCCCCTTAGATCGAAAATTATTGAATGGGTGAAAGCCTCTGCTATGCCCCTTAGATCGAAAATTATTGAATGGGTGAAAGCCTCTGCTATGACCCAAGGGCTAAAAATGCTCTAAATACGACTAAGGATGAAAGCCGTTGCTACGCCCCTTAGATCAAAATTATTATCCTCGATCAACCGAAACCAATCAGCATTCTATTCTATTATTTCTACATGGTTACTCGATCGTCTAAGGTTACCCTATTCGGATATTACATCATGGTTATTTGCCCAAGTCAGAGAACTTGGCCCTTCAGATTAAAATTGTTATTTGAAGGTCATTTTGTATTCTTCTATTCTGATATCTTAATTATTTCACGGGGGAATAAAAACCTCCCGCAGGTTATATTCTAAATCAAGGAATATCGATTATCGTCTATCATCTAAATACTTATCAAAGTCGGTAAAGGACGGCGCATGTTCTTATTTGCTCGATCACAGTATACAAAAGCATCCCTACAGGATAACAAAGAAGGGTGATAAAAGAAATAAATATCTTATTCATGTCATTCCAAACAGTTACAAAAGAGCTCGAAATTACAAGGATAAGAAAAATCAAGCAAAAACTTTACATTTAGTGTAACCCTACTACAAATCAACCCTACACTAGAAGTTTTCCACGATCGAGGAAAGCGAGCTTGGAGTAATACTTCCACCCTTCATCCTTCACTTCCTCGAAAATCATTACACACCGGGCCAGATCGAGAAAGATGGAAGCAACCCTTAGAGAAATTATTCCACGCAATCTCGAAGGCAACCTTCTTCATGAAATATCTTGAAGAAGTAGAGATCGAGAACAGGAAAACTCCTCCAGCAGTAGACCCACTATCCCGACTGGATAGAGATCAGAGTACAGGAGGTCGAGTCCGCCTCGAAGACTTGAAATCAAAGAGAGCAGGTCGCCTGCCGGTACCCCAGTCGCAATTATTTTCGCCTGTCGATACCCTAGTCGAAATAAGTAGCCATCGGAAGACAGCGAAATTTATAAATAGTTCGAAGGAGAACCTCGAACAGTTCAATTAAAGATAGCAAACGGAACATGGTGGTCGGAAAGAGTAAAATCTCAATCACAGAGCCGTTCAAGTTTCTTACTGAAATGTAAAATTTGAAAGTAACTACGGAGCTATATATAGCGAAAGAAATAGGCAATTAACGACCCAGATTTGATGATACTAACGGCTGAGATATAAGCAGTAAATGCGCCGACCGTTACGAATCCCGAAAATGTCAAAAATTTGTTCCCCTCGAATTCATCTTATCCGAATTCATCATAAGCTCAGTTCCAACCATCGAAGAAAAATCATAAAGAAATCCAAATGAAGCATGATTAAAGGAAGAACACATAAGAGGAGCATACGATTTGAGGAGAAAGCAAATCATTACAAGCCATAGAAAATAAAAATTATTCAGGATAGCACAAGTAAAACAGTATACTACGAGTTCGGGTAAATAAGAGACAACATCTAAACAAGTTTATTGTCAGAAAGAATCTTTCGAAGCTCAGCATTGCGAGCCTCACGTCCTGCTTCAAATCCACGATCATAAGCCTCCTTTTCTCGACGTGTAAAATTTTGTTTCTCCTCCTCGTGGAGGATCTTCAGTTTTTCGAGTTTCTCATTCAACTGCTTATGGATCTCCTCTCCATGGTTGTTTGCCTTCTTCTCCTTCTCTAGAGCAAGCTTCTCTGCGAGGACACGGTCGAACTCGACTTTCTTCTCCTCCAGCTCGATAGAAATAGCAGCGCGCTGGTTGATCTCCCGCTCAGCAAACGTTTTAAGCTCAATGAAGTCTTGTCCGGCCTGTTAAAAAGGGTCAACAGCGTTAAAAAAAAAAAAAAAATATGGGAAAAAGGTAGAATAAATAAATGCACACCTGAAAAAGGAAGTGCTGCCCAGACTCGAACAACTCTTCTATGTTTCTCTCTTTGGACGTGTTTCTTTCCTTGGGTATATCAGTCTCTGAAGAAGTAAAGGTATCTTGCAACAAGTTACCCATGGGATCAACCTTAGAAGGAGATCCATCTTTCAACTCCTCGTGCAGAGGAGAAGCAACCTTTCGAGGAGAGGAATCGGCAAAGGATCGGGGAGGATTATCAATTCCTAATGCTTCAGCGGAAGCCCCCCCACCAGTCTCTGACTTGGACTTTTTATAGGGATTCCCTGAGGGAGAAACGATCGAAGCATCGGAGGATGACTTGCCTCCAATAGCAAGATTTTGCAAAGCCTCAATGGGCGTAACCCCATCGGAATAAGGCCTCTTATTCGAAGAGGGAACAGGAGTCTTTTCTAGGACACGATCCTCAGTCTTAGAATCAGTCTCTTTCGGGGAGGAACCTCCGAGCTCAGCCTCGAGCTCTTCGTCCAAAATGGACTTGCTGGAGCTACCCTTATTCTGCTTCGAGGAAGTACCCTTCTCTTTCGTATTTTCCCCACCTTTAGGTGCTTTTGGGGAAGAGGCGGAAGTCTTAGAAGAAGACTTGGAGGGTTTGGCCTCCTTGTCAGCCTTTTGCTCTTTATTCGACTTCTTATTTTTCGAACCACCAAATAGCGACCTGGGATCGATAGTTTTGCCCAACACGTTCTCCATGATGAGTAAATTTGGATCAATTGCTCGGATCTTTACCCGAAGGAAGCTCAAAGAATGCAGAAAATTTTGGGAGAGCTCCGATCTCTATAAGCAAAGATGTCGTGTGAATAATGATAAAAGATCCCAATATTTATAGACGCTACGCACTACGATTGAGATAGTGAATCGACGCGACTATGGAGAAAAAATCTCACTCGGATAAACAAAGCTCGAGCAAAAAGTATGTAAAATCATCGATATCTATAAAGTTAGAATTCATGAGTTACACGAATCAAGTCAAGGAATATGAAGTTAACTCGTTTACAAAATTGGGTTGCATGAGTAAATACAATTGATTCCTAACTAGAAAACCTTGAATCGCCCCCTCCGGCCTACTCAACCCCAGTAACTCGCTAAACTGAAGATCAGACGATATATACATATATTTGAAGCTCGATGATTACCCAGCTTGATCGAAAGATTGACTGTCTCTCTTATCCGGGGCATTGCCTATTTCAACATCTTTATCTTTCTCCTCGGACACATTAGAAGGATCGTCGCAGGAATACTCGAGCACATCAGGGTTAGGCATCGGAGTACCATACTCCTCGACTAAGGGGGCAAAGCGATGTTCCTGCCAATTAATATTAGCCTTGGGAAGAGAGGAAGTTCTATAAGCCTTCCCTTCAGCGTTCTTGAAAGGGTCCATATACTTGAAATATTCTTCCATGTCGTCCGGAATTTTCTCGGCCGCGACTAACTGTCGAACCCCTTTATAAAAAATCGTCTGAAGAATTTCTCCCGTTTTCCTTTGAACTAAAGGATCCAACACGGGGGATTCCAGGAATTCTCGTACGGCAGGGATCTCGGCTTCTTCCCGACCTTGAGCATATGCACGCTCGGAATATTGCTTCGCCAGTTCGAGTTCTATCTTTACTTTCTTCAGCTCTTCCTCGAGGGCACTCCTCTCTTTAACAGATACTAGCAAATCTTCCTCCACGGACGAGGAACGTTTCTTAGTAGCTTTTTCAAGTTCCTTTTTCGTTCGAGTTAGTTCTTGTTGACTTTCTGCTAACTGAGATCGAAGAGATTGATTGTCGACGTAAATTTGCGCATATGCATCATGAGCATCCTGCGACTCTTGTTCCAGCAGGGCCAAGCGATATGTTTGAGTGGCAAAGAGATCTCCGACCTAAAAAAGTAAAAAGAAATATCACATGAATATTATGGGCACTAAGGAAAGAATAGTCGGTCGAAAGATATGTTTGTACCTCGTGGTACGACCTGGAGAAGTCACTTAGAACCTCAAAATCCCCTTTAACGGACTGAAGCAGAGTGTCCCGTTTAAATCGACTAGCCATGAAAATCCTAGTGGCCTTATCAAACTCGTTCTCCCCAATTGCATCCAAATCAGTCAGAATGGTGCCATCCTCAGGGTACCCAACAGCCCTGCTACCTCGAAGATGTTCTTCCATAAAGTCTGCCACATCAGGCTCCGACCTACCTTCTCGACATGGAACTGAGTCAGACTTCATACCAAAAGGTTTTACCCTCCTTGAGGGCCCGGGATTCCCAGCATTTCTTTTCCGACTTAGGAGCTTCTCATACTCCTGGACGCCCTGAATTCGATTCCAAGAGTGCTGGCTATAGCCAACTGATGAAAGAACGGAAGTATCAGGGGAAAACAGAGCTCGAAGAGGCCCGGCAGTGGCAGAATTCAGGCTACTCATAGTGCCGACCCCTCTCAAATCGGGAAGCGTAGCCGCTAGGACAACCGAGTTCCCACCTATATTATGCGCGTCTGCATTCCTCTCGGAAGTACGAGGTGACGGCTCAAAATAAAATGGTTTATCTTCAACCAAGCCAGCGGAGAATACTCGAAATTTCTCGACAATTCGACCTGCGAAGATAATATGAATCGGGCACGAGTTCAAAACAAGGAAAATTGTTTGATTAAACACAAAAGTAAGTCAAAAATAAGAAACACACCCAAAGAAAGAGGAACAGTGTTCGGAGCACTGGAAGTCGGCAAGACGTCTGTTCGTATGGGGGGCCCTTGGGAGAACTGGTTAGGGTATTTAATCGCCGGGGCAGGATAATCGCAGCGGCTCAGCCCAGCCAATCGTAAAACGCCTTCTTGAACTAGGGACTTGGTATAGTAAGGATTGGATCGCATTTGTTCGAGGAAATCGTCAGAAAGACGCTGTCTGAGCTTTTCTCTAATTTTGCGAGAACCATACGACCAGGAATCTGCGCCATCCCATCGATACGGTCTAGTCTTTGAACTACGTTCTGACACAGGAACATTAGGACCCTTCACGAAGAAGAATCTCCTCTTCCAGCCTACACTCTGCTTTATTGCTATCTTAGTAAGAAAAGGTCTTTTCGACCTCTGGAAAACGGATACAAACCCCGCATTGGAACCCTTGCCTAATTCAATTCGGAAGGTATGCCAGAAATTGATAAAGGAGGCCTCTTCGCCTTTTGCCTCCATAAGAGCACTGAATGCTACTATATAGGCGACGGAATGCGGGAGAAGTTGAGAGGGGGACAGCGAAAAGAAAGAAAGGACATTTCTGATAAGGGGAACGAATGGAATACGTAGACCACTGGAAAACTGACCCTCATAAAAGGATTGACAACCAGCTGGGGGCTCAGTAGCGCGCCCGGAATAAGAGGGAATAACGATCGAAAACCCTTTTGGAAGATATCTTCCAAACTCCTTCTCAAGATAAGCACGATCTTTCTTTGAAAAACAACAGGAAGTTTCTTTAGCGGGAAGTTCTGACGTGCTCGAGATCACAGGCTCGGGAGCAAGCGCGGGTCTATAGATTCTGACAAAGGCACCCTCACCGATGCTGCGTTTATCAACCTCATTTTCTTCGTGATCCTCGCTCGGATCATCATCCTCGCCTCCTTGACGGAATTCTCCTTCTTCGTAATCATCAACGAGCTTTAGCAAAGGATCAGATTCTTGATTCTCTTCGACCTTATTCTTACCCTTCGAACTTCTAGAACTTGACATTATGAATTCGAAGACGATTATACTAAAGTAATTACCTTTTTCGCTTAAAACACTTCGAGCTCAAGAGAAAATATAACATGGAAGTAATTCTTCAACGGGTCAACATATATATACGGGGTTAAAAACGTAAAATTGCAAAGAGGTCCCCGAGTAACCGCGACGATTGAACTTACCAAGGGTAAAAACTTTGGGTTTTTCCTCTCAAAATAGCCTTTTTGATCCTTCCTTTTTTGGAACTGCGGAATTTGTCTTTGCATTTTATTCTTAAGGATCTCGGAGACCCTCATTGTTATAACCAGAAATTCTAAGAAAGCATCCATCTAGGGGTCGAACAACGCATCTTGGAATCCGAAAGGATATTATCACTTCAACATCCTCCAACGAGGGTAATTTCAGAGCGCGCCAAAGTATGCTTCTTATATATATGCACTCTTTTTCCCTAGCTCGGTTTTTATCCCAATGGGTTTTTCCGAGTCAGGTTTTTAACGAGGCATATCCTAAAGACATGCTGAACGGCTCATCTCATTGTAGCATGGAACGTACTTTATACTTCTTCGAGCGTTTGCTTCGCTTCACACTCGAGAAGTGGGGGAGTATTGATGAGGGGTAATTCGGAGCAGCTGTTTTCCTAGCCTCAACGCAGCTCGGATAGCTGTGAACCCTGTCGCCAGGGACCAAAAGACGAATCAAAGCATGAAAATAATCGATCCGAGCTCATAAGGTCGCCATAGATCGAAGGACACTGTTGAGCCGAGCCCAGGCCCAAGCCCTCAAATTTGGCTATAAATACTCCATGCATTTATTACACAAACAACTACTTCCAAGACACTCCAACCTTGAGACGCCAGCCCGAGTTTACTGGAGAATATTAGTATAGGTTTTCTCATACATATTTCACCCTCTAGCTTGTACGGCATCCAATAATGCTCGAGTAGGACCTTTTGAATACTTGTACTTGTACTCATTCAATTCGAATACAATTACATTTTGATCTTTACTTCATTTATTTTATTGTTATTATAATCATACATCCCACCCTTGATCGAATCAACGAAAATGCGTAAGATCAGGTGATAAAAACCTAAGTCTATATTATAACAAAGTTGAGTAAACATTGATCCGCTCAATAAACACTCCTCGATCTGTTTCTAACGATCTAAAGATCTGCTAATACTCCTAAAGTTTTGAAGGTGAATTGAGTATGAACCCGTCTGCTCGGAAAATGCTACTCATAAATAAAATTTATGACAGAATTAACGACAAGGAAGATGCAAGGGATAAAAGTAATATTTTATTCATCAAATCAGTTACATACAAAAGTCCTACGTTACAAAGGTCTACATACTACTTAAAGATCGTTACAATGATTTAGGTGAAATGATCCTATAAGATCGGCGATCTTCACGACAATGTCCACGGAAACACCAATCTCCTCCCTAGTACCTTGTCGATTATGACAGACCACCTTGTTGGGATATGGCTCGATTTGTCAAACAACAAAGTGCGGAATTTAAAATTTTTCGAGTCATCCAATGGTCCCATAAAAGATGTCTCCACATTATGTATACAAAAGCAAGAACAAAAACGCACACAGTGAATTAACAAAGGGGGTTTTTGCGATATACCTCACCACAGGCAAGGTGGTGGAAACCTCCGGCTTCGTTTCTGAATCTGATCTGGTTCACAGGAGTGATCCAAGTGTCTCACCTCCAGGGATAGTCCACACCAATTGGATTCTGGCAACACCTCAAGATCTTAGGCTTAGAACTCGATTCAGGAGATTTGTTATTGCAGGATTGTATTAGATCTCTTGACAGATCAAGATCTAACACAATGGAATAAGGAGATCACGGCGGCGGCACCAAGGAACCCACGACAGCAGAGTGGCGGCGGCTAATGGTGGCGGCGGCGGCTAGCTAGGGTTAGCTTGGAGAGGGGGCGGCTACTTAGGGCAAAAGGAGGCTAGGGTTTTCTTTCTTAGGTGTTAGCTTTTAAGCTCATGTAGTTCCCCTTTTATAGACTCCTTCTGACCTAGGGTTTGCTGTTGGGATTTTATGGGTATAATTTGTCAACTACAACAGTGCGGAATTTAAAATTTTTATCATACACCAAATCCCAGGGTTTCTTATTAGCACATATGAATAAAGGTTGAATTTAATTAAAGCATGCATATACTTGAATTAAATAAAAGTAGGTAAAAACAATTTTACCTAACCACAGGCAAGGTGGTGGTAATTCTCCGGTCTTCAACTGTTCACTAGAGCACCCCAAGTGTTGTGCCTCTAGAGATAGTCCACACCAGTTGAATTTGAGTGACTTCGCGAAATCCCCAGGCTCAGAACTAGGATTAAGGAATCGTCTCGTCAGGAATTGGATGCGGATCCGGAAGAAGACTTGGAGAAAAATCCTACACAGGGGTGGGGCGATTTTTGCACAGGGTTCGGTTTTCAGTAGGGGCGAGAATGAGGGCTGAAATTTTCGGCCTTCTTTGTTTTTCTTGTGTTGTGATTTTCTTTTCTTTGCTTAGAATAAATCTCTTAGGGTTTTCCAACTCTTTCTTAGATTGTGTATATCTAGTATTTATAGGTGTCTCTATTAGAAGACTCCTTCTCCTAATAGACATCTAACTCTTGAAAGAATATCTTCTTTTCAAGAGATAAGATATACACAAATCTTATCACATTAGGAAAGAAGATCTCTTTCAATCTCTTTCCTAGTTACACAAGAAAACACAAACTCTTTTAATCCCTATCATAATCCAACATAATCAACATTAATTTAAAGACTAAAACAAACAAGCAAAAATCGGCCAACCTAGTTCAATAAAATCGGCCCATGTGCTTTTAATTAGTCCTAAACTTAATTTGATCATTGTTCCCAAAATCAGCCCATGCAAGATTAATTAATCCCACATTAATTTATCTTTACAATAATCGGCCCATATGCTTAAATTAATTAATCCTAGATCAATTAACTTTCATATGGATTTGCCCATGTGTTTAATTAATTAATCCACTATTAATTAATTAATCCTTTCCAATTAATACTTTAATTGAGGATTTAATCAATTAGAAATTCCAATTGATTCATTAATTAGTTACTTCTAATTAATGATTCTCCACTTTGAATTAACACTTTAATTCTCGATTAATTAATTAGTTACTTCTAATTAATTATTCTTCTTCATGAATTAATACTTTAATTCATATATTGATTTAATTCCTTAAATCAATTGATTCCTTCCAGACTGTCACTGTCCAACTGTATTGTGTGTGACCCTCTAGGTTCACCATCAATTGGCAGCAGGCCCACGACTTTCGTGATTTAATTAGTGAGCAATTAATTGCTCCGATCAATTAACCACTTTAATTGACCACTCCAGAATTAATTTCCTTATTAATTCAGGAGTACCCACACCTCATGGTCGATGTCTAGCCACAAGCCCATGAGGCCCAACTTCAGGTGAATTGATATTCGTGAACCTCCAACTCTTATAAATGCCATGTACATACGGTCCTTCTATCAACTAATTTCCCGATTGAGACCTAGGGTGTGTGAATTGGTCGGCACCTCTAATTATCTCAATTCTGTACTTTCTAATTCAGGATAATAATTCCAGTGTGACTGCTAAATTTGGAAACCCCTTTCCAAATCCGTCACCGACTACGGCCGTAGATTCCTCGGATTTATTATCTAAGAACGTACAGGAAATTCTCTCATCTTATCAGGATGAGTCGACAGATCCTATATTAGTACTAACTATCCGCGCACACGTTCATACGCACCCAAAGTAGTCGCACAACGACCAAGCTACGTGATCGGCTCCTAAATCAAAGTACGTATTCCCGTGTACCGAATCCGCCCTAGTACCTCAAGTCAAAGGACTAAATCGTACACTATTATAAGTCTTGAGAGACATCCCATTACCGATATGCTTAACGCACTTCCACGATGGGTCTCTCTGTTCGGGTCGTTCGATGCGTTCGATCCCCTATCGAACCACCTAGTCATATGCACTAGCATTCAATGCCTTGTTCATGAAACGACAACAAATTCACTTCATGTGAATCATGCATAATCCTACAAGTCTTGACGATTCATTCGATACCCCGTCTCGATATGAATCTATGACTTGGAACATTTTTGAGATCACGACCTTTGAGACTGTTTCATGATTAATCGCACCCAATACTGAAGTGAATAATCCCGTAGTCATGAGTGATCTCAGGGTTTCATCCAATCGCTTAGATAAGTTCGCGAGAGATGAAGGTGGCCATTGTTTAATTCACGTACTATGAATAAACGGGCGTATTATCTTATGAATCATAAGATTGCTTCTAAAGGAAGTTCCTTAACAAGCTTATATTTGTTGGCTTGCTGGGCACTATCCTATCAATCTCCCACTTGCCCTAAAGCCAACCACATACGTTTCTAAGGCCCATCTCACTCCAGATGTCCGTCGAACCCTTTTGTGATTATGACTTAATTAGTGGATCTGCTATGTTGTCTCTTGACGTGGTTTACCCCACGTCTCGTTCTACCTATGATTTGCCAGATCATATGGTATACTTGTGTTTAGATCATGGGTGAGATCTCGATTCCTTTTCTAAAGCAATTGCCTTAAGTTATCATTGAAGATAACTATAGGCCTCGCAATGCTAGGTACTACTTCCAATTTATTGGAAGAAGTTTTCGTCCAAACACTTTCCTTCGCTGTATTCAATACTGCGAAATATTCTGTTTTATTGGTTAACCCAGCATCGATTGTCTTTTGAACTTCTTTCAAATCATCGTTGCCCCATAAAACCAGAATATTAAATTCACTTCAGATGGGAAACTCGAATCACTAAATCCTTCGAGTTCCAATTCTTCATTATTACCGTTGACCAGCAATATGTCCTTAGAACTCCTAGAGTTCTCTAAGGAATGCTTCCTTTCGGTATACCAGTACTCCTTACTGGTGTTCGACCAACATCAGCTTATGATACTCATAGCAAATGTTTAGTCTGGTCTTGTACATGACGTTGCATATACTATGCCACCTTTTATATGGAAGGTGTTCAGAGATTTTATCCTCTTTACTCATCAAATGTAGGGCTTATTGATTTTGAGAGAGATTTTATATCTCTATGGAAACTGTCCTCTCTATGACTTTCCATACTGATTTTATTCAGTTTTTGTCCATGTACTAAGATTTGGGATTTCAAACATCTTCTCTAATCTATCATAATAGATACGTACTGCCAATACGTGAGATGTATCCCTTAAATCTTTTAATGAAGAATTGCGTGTATATACACGCTTTCGTCTGCGTTCAACACTCTTACAACATCTATGTCAACTTTAGTGTTTATATTACGAACAATGCAAAAACTCCCACTGATTCTTTTGTACATTGAGATTTACATGCAATTTTGATAAAGTCAATCGCCTTGACTGTCTCATCTAGTTGCATGTTCCAGCTTCGGGATACTGGTCTAGAATTATAGATTTACCTTTGGATTTAAATCCAATGGATATTCTTCGCAGTCACACGAAGCTTCTATGATTCGTTGTTTCCAAACGGATTATTTACAATCCACTTAGATCACATGGCATTTAAGCTATGTGCCCGAATCTATGTTATACATAGATATTTCGAAAGTTCTTGGATTACTATCCAATCGATCATATTCGTGAACGTACTGGTTCTTTTCGAATTCGATCGAATCTTCGAAATTTGGTGTACAAAATTTTGGTTCAGTAGGTTTGAAAATATACTCCCACTATTTGTAGGGATGTGTCCAAGTCTAGGACTTCATCAAGTTCCATGGTAAAATCCCATTTCTATTCGCGAGGGAACCACCCTCCAAGAATTGGGTATCCTTAGCAACAGACTCCTTTCGTTCTTAGGATCATGGAACAGGTATCCAATGGATTTCGTTGGATACCCTACAAATTTTCTCAATTGGATCCACTATCCAATTTTATCATTCATGGATGATATACCATACTTGGGTTAGTACGGTTTTCGTAGGAATTGACTTAAGAAGGTTACCATTCAAAGTATCCTTCTAGAGTCATGGGGTTGACCCCCAGAATTGATTGAGGAGTTTTAGCAATACTAATTTAAGGAATGAATCTAGTCTTTCATAGTTCAATTCCTTTATTAGATTTAACTTGCTATTCAAGAATTATATTCTCGATTCAGACAATTTGAGTAATTTAGGGCTTACGTATTAATCACTTCGATTAAATCGAATGATCATACTTTAATGCCCTTAATTGCTTCGGTTTTGGAATTCCTTTGAATCCTTTCAACATTTTCATACTTGCACCTAGTGCCTTTATGAAACACTTTGAACCCTTCAATCCTTTCCAAAAACTTGTACTTTCAAAGTACACATATCCTAAATGCCATTAGGATATTTTATGAAGCAATTAATTACTCGCACTAATGCTTTAGTGATCCACATGTGTGTTAATGGTTTTATCCATTAAAACACTTGGTATTTCAAAATACCTTTAATCGATTGATTTCCTATTCAGACAGGATTCGCATGTTTTGAATTCATCAATCTTCTATATTTCAAGATCCATGATTGAAAACAATTCATCGATTCCTTCTTTTAGGAATTTTGATCGAATGTGGATAATTATCTAATTTGTTTTTCTTTTCTTGATTTAGCATAATTGTTTAAGTTTTATCAATCCTTATTTCTTTGCTTTATTTACAACGGTAAAGCAATTATGTACGAATTAAAAGCTTTAATTAAAATAATTCCATTCATAATGGTAAAGCTAAGAAGTTTCGTACAAAGTTCGAAATAAATAGACAAAACTCTAACTAATGTCTAAATCCAGAATTAAAGAAAAACATATGCTAATAAGAAAAATCCAGATGCTCCTTGACCCATTCCTTGAAGTATGTTTCCCTCATGTGCAATTGAAACCCAGACTTGGTTACTTGCAGCACGTTCCAGTCATCCTCTGTAAACACTTTTACAGAAACCAGAAATGTTAGATGATTTACATCAAAAGAAAATCTTAAGATGTTTTTCATCAAAAGGAAATAACTTAGGTTATACCTTGGTCAAGTATGTTTCGGAATTCCTCATCAGTCATGTTACTCAGTTCCTCATTTTTCTTACATAAGGGACAATTCTTTCCTTCGATCAATCCTTGTCCTATTTCGAGGGCTTTCTCATATTTGTCTAACAATTTATGCAAATCATTGGTCTCAATTCCTTTATGGGGAACTTCACAATGATCGATAAAATGAGAGAATGATTCAGGCAGGCCATTTGTGATGATTACCATCTTATCATCTAGAGTCAATATAGCTCTAAGCTCATCGATTCGTTTTAGCCTCTTGATCAGGTAAGTGCAATATTCACTAATATTTTTGAACCTAGTCATGCCTTTATCGTGGAGTGATGATATCCAAATTTGCAATATAGTTTGTTCGCAATCGGCAGTGAATATTGGCATGGCTAAATATAAATAATAGACAACAATAAGCAGACAGATTTAAGATAATACTTATAATTAACGAAGATTGGTCTTTCTATCGAAAAAGTTCTCCCACTATTTTATCGAAACAATAAACCCCTTGCATTGTTCGGGAAATTCTATTTCCTAGTGGGTCTTGACGTCCCAGCAGACATTAATTGCACCCACGACTCGCGGTCATACAATTAACTCCCTAGGTAGGTATACTTTTACCAATTGTGTTACTCCACAACCTTCAAGCTATTTTGCCTCGATTTTCGCATTTATCTAGCACTGCTACATCATAAATGTTACTACTCGTTTAAGTCTAACCCAGTCAATCTTGATGAGAAACTGGCCCGGTCGTGAAGTCCCCGTAACTAGTTATCGGTCGATAATCACATCCCGACCAGTCCCCACCCTTGTCTTGTTTAGTTAAAAACAAGAATCAAGGAATTTCGTGTATTGTCCCTTTCTTCGACTCGGGTGCCAGACTCTGGATCACCTCTATCGATAAGTAGACAACATACACTAGTCCCTATTGATGGAAGGCTTGGATCTATAAAACATCATTTTATAGTTTACCCAATATGACTTAATATTTTAATTCGAGAGGGGATTTTCGGTTTTAGGAAGTTTGAGGTAACTCTCCTCGAGATCTCACCGCTTTAATTATGCTTTATTATTTATTTAGTGATCTAAGTTCTAGCGCGCAAGCCAAAATAAATCAACAAATAAAATAAAACATTCACACCTAGCATGCATGCTACCACAGTATGTTTTCGATCGGGAGCCTCCTATGCGGACCACCATCGAGCCAAAGACGATGGTCCTATTGGTCAATCTATTGGGTTTCATATAGACCTACTCTATTACACATTTTACCATGCATACATGGCCTTTAGTCTTCTTGGGCTCCCACCTTGCTTGTAACGGGCCTCCATCCTAAACTAATAAAACAGTAAAGCCCTATCTATTACAATGGCTCAAAGTGGCCCAAAAACTTAAGGCTCGCAGGCCCAATAAAACCAATAAGATTAAAATCAACCAATCACATCTAACCTAAAGGTCAAGGCTCGGCGCGATCGAAAACCACGTAAACAATTTCACGTTGAGCAAGAAACAAGCAAAAATTTAATTTTCTTATTTCTTATGTTATTCTAAAACTACCTTTTAAAATAACTTTAGATTCTAGTTTTAAAAACCCCTTTCTAAAACAATCTCTCAACTATCATTTTAAAAACCCCTTTTCAAAATGACCCTTTGATTTTATTTTAAAACCCCTTTTAAAATTAAATCACAATTTCTATTTTAAAACCACCTTTTAAAATATCTCATGGTTCTTACTTTAGTCCACTACTAATTATGAAAAATTAATCCTTCGGATAATAAAACACCTTTTAAAACATAATTCAGGTTCTGGAAATTTCAAATTTTGAAAATTACAGTTTGGTCCTTCAATTTTCGAAAATTACGTTTTGACCCCAAAACTTTCGGAAATGATAAATCAGCCCCAAAAATTCCAGAATTGCAAATTGGCCCAGAAAACAGAAATTAATATTTTTATTTCCAGAAACTTTTGTTAATCGCAAAACAGCCCCTGAAGTTTTCGTAAATTGCAAAACAGCCCCACAACTTACGGAAATTGCAAAACAGCCCCTATCGCTAGAAAAACAGATTTTTAATTTCAGCCCAAAATTTCCAGAAAAGTAAAATTTCAGATTCTGTCCAGATTTTATAAAAATCGTAAATTGCAATTTTAGTCCTGTAAAATTCGTAAATTGCAGATCTGGCCCAAATAAGAATTATGCTAATTATCCGAACACATAATTAATCATAATCAGCAAGATCCATGCATAGAACACGACAAATAAACATATTCACGAAAATTTGAAGTGTTCAGGCCTTTTTCATATGTGCATAATAAGTTAGGCTCTGATACCACTGTTGGGATTTTATGGGTATAATTTGTCAACTACAACAGTGCGGAATTTAAAATTTTTATCATACACCAAATCCCAGGGTTTCTTATTAGCACATATGAATAAAGGTTGAATTTAATTAAAGCATGCATATACTTGAATTAAATAAAAGTAGGTAAAAACAATTTTACCTCACCACAGGCAAGGTGGTGGTAATTCTCCGGTCTTCAATTGTTCACTAGAGCACCCCAAGTGTTGTGCCTCTAGAGATAGTCCACACCAGTTGAATTTGAGTGACTTCGCGAAATCCCCAGGCTCAGAACTAGGATTAAGGAATCGTCTCGTCAGGAATTGGATGCGGATCCGGAAGAAGACTTGGAGAAAAATCCTACACAGGGGTGGGGCGATTTTTGCACAGGGTTCGGTTTTCAGTAGGGGCGAGAATGAGGGCTGAAATTTTCGGCCTTCTTTGTTTTTCTTGTGTTGTGATTTTCTTTTCTTTGCTTAGAATAAATCTCTTAGGGTTTTCCAACTCTTTCTTAGATTGTGTATATCTAGTATTTATAGGTGTCTCTATTAGAAGACTCCTTCTCCTAATAGACATCTAACTCTTGAAAGAATATCTTCTTTTCAAGAGATAAGATATACACAAATCTTATCACATTAGGAAAGAAGATCTCTTTCAATCTCTTTCCTAGTTACACAAGAAAACACAAACTCTTTTAATCCCTATCATAATCCAACATAATCAACATTAATTTAAAGACTAAAACAAACAAGCAAAAATCGGCCAACCTAGTTCAATAAAATCGGCCCATGTGCTTTTAATTAGTCCTAAACTTAATTTGATCATTGTTCCCAAAATCAGCCCATGCAAGATTAATTAATCCCAGATTAATTTATCTTTACAATAATCGGCCCATATGCTTAAATTAATTAATCCTAGATCAATTAACTTTCATATGGATTTGCCCATGTGTTTAATTAATTAATCCACTATTAATTAATTAATCCTTTCCAATTAATACTTTAATTGAGGATTTAATCAATTAGAAATTCCAATTGATTCATTAATTAGTTATTTCTAATTAATGATTCTCCACTTTGAATTAACACTTTAATTCTCGATTAATTAATTAGTTACTTCTAATTAATTATTCTTCTTCATGAATTAATACTTTAATTCATATATTGATTTAATTCCTTAAATCAATTGATTCCTTCCAGACTGTCACTGTCCAACTGTATTGTGTGTGACCCTCTAGGTTCACCATCAATTGGCAGCAGGCCCACGACTTTCGTGATTTAATTAGTGAGCAATTAATTGCTCCGATCAATTAACCACTTTAATTGACCACTCCAGAATTAATTTCCTTATTAATTCAGGAGTACCCACACCTCATGGTCGATGTCTAGCCACAAGCCCATGAGGCCCAACTTCAGGTGAATTGATATTCGTGAACCTCCAACTCTTATAAATGCCATGTACATACGGTCCTTCTATCAACTAATTTCCCGATTGAGACCTAGGGTGTGTGAATTGGTCGGCACCTCTAATTATCTCAATTCTGTACTTTCTAATTCAGGATAATAATTCCAGTGTGACTGCTAAATTTGGAAACCCCTTTCCAAATCCGTCACCGACTACGGCCGTAGATTCCTCGGATTTATTATCTAAGAACGTACAGGAAATTCTCTCATCTTATCAGGATGAGTCGACAGATCCTATATTAGTACTAACTATCCGCGCACACGTTCATACGCACCCAAAGTAGTCGCACAATGACCAAGCTACGTGATCGGCTCCTAAATCAAAGTACGTATTCCCGTGTACCGAATCCGCCCTAGCACCTCAAGTCAAAGGACTAAATCGTACACTATTATAAGTCTTGAGAGACATCCCATTACCGATATGCTTAACGCACTTCCACGATGGGTCTCTCTGTTCGGGTCGTTCGATGCGTTCGATCCCCTATCGAACCACCTAGGCATATGCACTAGCATTCAATGCCTTGTTCATGAAACGACAACAAATTCACTTCATGTGAATCATGCATAATCCTACAAGTCTTGACGATTCATTCGATACCCCGTCTCGATATGAATCTATGACTTGGAACATTTTTGAGATCACGACCTTTGAGACTGTTTCATGATTAATCGCACCCAATACTGAAGTGAATAATCCCGTAGTCATGAGTGATCTCAGGGTTTCATCCAATCGCTTAGATAAGTTCGCGAGAGATGAAGGTGGCCATTGTTTAATTCACGTACTATGAATAAACGGGCGTATTATCTTATGAATCATAAGATTGCTTCTAAAGGAAGTTCCTTAACAAGCTTATATTTGTTGGCTTGCTGGGCACTATCCTATCATTTGCAAGACTCCTTATGGGCTTTAATTAATAGAAGCCCATGTCTTGCAATCCTCCATTTAATTAACTACTTTAATTAAATGCCCAGTCCAATTAAATCAATATTTCTTTTAATTAACTAGCAACTCAATTATTAATTAAGTTAGCCAATTAATTAATCTCCCACTTGAATTAAATACTTTTAATTCATTTAATTGATTTAATTACATTTAAATCAATTAATTCCTTTCATTTCCTTTTATAACAGTCACCGTCCAATTGTATTGTGTGTGACCCTCTGGGTTCACCATCAATTGGCAGCAGGCCCACGAATCCCTTGTGATTTAATTTATGAACAATAAATTGTTCCGGTCAATTAAACAACCTTTAATTGACCACTCCTAGAATTAAATCCTCTATTAATTCAGGAGTACCCACACTTCATGGTCGATGTCTAGCCACAAGCCCATGAAGCCCAATTTCAGGTGAATTGATATTTGTGAACCTCGTCTCATATAATTGCCATGTACATACGGTCCTTCTATCGACTAATATTCCCGATCAAGACTTAGGGTGTGTGAATTGATCGGCACCTCTAAATTTGTCTCGATAACTATACTTTCTAATTCAGGATAATATACCTTTGTGACCTTCTAAATTTGGAAACCCCTTTCCAAATCCGTCACCGACTGCGGCCGCAGATTCCTTGGATATATTATCTAAGAATCGTATAGGAAATTCTCTCACCCATTACAGCGAGTCAATAGATTCCATATCGGTACTAACCACTCGCGTACATGTCCATACGCACCCAACCTAGGCATGTTATGACCAAGCTACGTGGCCTATACCTAGATCTAAGTACGCACTTTCATGCACCGAATTCGCCCTAGTACCTCAAGTCAAAGGACTAAATCTTACACTATTATATTCCTTGAGAAACATCCCATCACCAATATGCGTCATGCGCTTCCACAATGGGTTTCTCTGTTCGGGTCGTTCGATGCGTTCAATCCTCCATTGAACCACCTACTCGTATGCACTGGACTCAAATTCCTTGCTCATGAAACACTACAAATTCACTCCATGTGAATCATGCATACTCGTACAAGTCTTTGCGATTCCTACGATACCCCGTCTCGTTCGGAATCTATGACTTGGAACACTTTGCTTGAGCTATCGCCCCGTTGTTGTCACAGAAGACGACTACAGGTTCAGCAATGCTAGGAACAACATTCAATTCTTGGATGAAGTTTTTCATCCATACACTTTCTTTTGCTGCATCTGATGCTGCGATATATTCTGCTTCTGTGGTTGAGTCGGCTGTGGTAGACTGTTTACAGCTTTTCCAACTGACCGCTCCTCCATTGATGCGGAATATGTATCCAGAGTTGGATTTGAAGTCATCCACGTCAGACTGGAAACTTGCATCAGTGAATCCTTCAAGTTTCAGTTCTCCACTACCACCATAGACCAAAAACATATCCTTAGTCCTTCGCAGGTACTTTAGGATTGCTTTTACGGCAGTCCAGTGCTCTTCGCCTGGATTTGACTGATAGCGGCTCGTTACACTTAGAGCGTGTGCTATGTCTGGTCGAGTACACAACATCGCATACATTATACTCCCTATAGCAGAGGCATAAGGTATGAGAGACATTCTCGTCTTTTCTTCGTCAGTTGTAGGGCACATAGACTTAGAAAGAGAGATACCATGTCTCATTGGAAGCAATCCTCTCTTGGATTCTTCCATCTTGAATCTTTTCAAGATTGTGTTAATGTACTGAGATTGGGAGAGTCCAATCATCTTCTTCGATCTATCCCTATAGATACGTATTCCCAATACGTAAGATGCGTCTCCCATATCTTTCATAGAGAACTGCGCGGATAACCACGCTTTAGTCTGTGCTAACATCTTGATATCGTCTCCGATCAACAAAATGTCATCGACGTACAAAACAATGAATTGTACTGTGCTCCCACTATTCTTCTTGTACACACAAGGTTCATATACATTTTTTATGAAGCCAAATGCCTTGACTGTCTCATCAAATCGTATGTTCCAGGTTCGGGATGCCTGTTTGAGGCCATATATTGACCTTTGAAGTTTACACAATTTGTGCTCACTTCCTTTGGACGCAAAACCTTCAGGTTGTTGCATAAAAATCTCCTTGTCAATGTCTCCATTGAGAAAGGCGGTCTTTACGTCCATTTGCCATATCTCATAGTCATGCCATGCGGCAATGGCAAGCAATATCCGAATGGATTTGGACATCGCTACGGGAGAGAAGGTTTCCTCATAGTCTATTCCAGGCCTTTGAGAATACCCCTTCGCCACTAAGCGTGCCTTGTGAGTTAAAACCTCTCCATTCATTCCAAGCTTACGCTTGAATATCCATTTGCATCCTACAGGGATAGTTCCCTCAGGTGGATCGACCAAGGTCCAAACCTTGTTGGAATGCATGGAATCCATTTCGGATTGCATGGCTTCGAGCCACGCACCCGAGTCTATGTCTGACATCGCTTCTTGATAGGTCCTTGGATCATTATCACCTCTTTCGTTTTCGTGAATGAAACCAAATCGCTCTGGCTCCTTACGAATTCGATCAGACCTTCGAAGAGTAGGTGTACTAGTAGGTTCAGTAAATTCTGGTTCAGCTCCTACTGTTTGTGAGGATGGGTCCGATTCCTGGACTTCATCAAGTTCTACGATTGTCCCATTTCGGTTGGAGAAGAAATCCTCTTCCAGGAAGTGGGCGTTCGTAGATACGATCGTATTACGTTCTTTAGGATCGAAGAACAGGTATCCAATGGATTCCTTTGGATACCCCACAAATTTGCACAAACTAGATCTACTATCTAGCTTATCTCCCTTCTTGTTCTTTACATACGCATGAGATCCCCATACTCGTAAGTACGAATACACGGGTGCCTTACCATACCATACTTGGTGCGGTGTTGTCGGCACTGACTTCGAAGGTACTATGTTCAGTATCTTCGATGCAGTTAATAGGGCCAAGCCCCAAAATGAAAAGGGAAGGTCAGCGAAGCTCATCATGGAACGAACCATGTCTAACAATGTTCGGTTCCTCCGCTCGGAGACTCCATTGAGTTGGGGAGTCCTAGGGGGAGTTCGCTGGGCGAGAATTCCATTCTCTTTTAGATAATCAAGGAATTCTTGGCTTAAGTACTCACCACCTCTATCAGAACGAAGTGCTTTAATACTATGTCCAAGTTGATTCTCAACTTCCATTCGAAACTCTTTGAATTTCTCAAAAGTTTCGGATTTGTGTTTCATAAGATACACATATCCATAACGACTAAAATCGTCGGTGAATGTTACGAAGTAAGAGAATCCTCCTCTCGCATTGACACTCAATGGTCCACAAACGTCAGTATGGATTAGATCCAATGTTTGCTTGGTTCGCTCAGGATTCCCTGTGAAGGGTGATTTGGTCATCTTTCCTTTGAGACAAGATTCGCAAGTTGGGAGTTCATCCAAGTTCTTTATTTCAAGAGCCTTAGAGGAAACCAACTTTTGAATCCTACTCTTGGAAATATGTCCAAGTCTAGCGTGCCAAAGTTGTGGAGTTTGACTATCATATTTTCTTTTTCTAGATTGAATGTGCATGACGTCGGATTTAACAGGTTCTAGGGAATAAAGACCATCTATCAAAGTACCACAAGCATACATTAAACCACCTTTAAATATGCTAAAAGCTCCATTTTCAATGGAAAAATTAAAACCATCAATGTCTAGCATTGGTATAGAAATGATGTTCTTAATTATTGTTGGTACGTACAGACAATCCCTTAAAACCAAAGTAAAATTTCCTAAAACCAATTCGACGTCCCCAATAGCCTCAGCGGCGATCCTAGCTCCGTTTCCAAAACGCAGGATTCTATCCCCGGGCTTCAGGTATCTTACTGCTCCCATCACCTGCAAATCATTGCAGATATGAGAACCTGCTGCGGTGTCTAACACCCACGATGCACAGTTAATAGAAATATTAACTTCAACCAAGAAAATACCTTTGGCTACCAGTTTCATCTTTAGGTAGTCTGGGCAGTTCCTTTTCCAGTGTCCTGCTTTCTTGCAGTGGAAACATTCGTCTTCTGGGCCTTTGCGCTTCTTTTCAACCACCTTGGTGATTGCCTTCGAAGAAACACTTTTCTTCTTCTTCTTACCTCTCTTAGGCTTTGCAGCCTTCGATTGGTGTGCAATCATTACCGGCTTCTCTTTCTTGAGAGTCGATTCCACCGTTACCAACAAATTGGTCAGTTCGTGAAGAGCGAGGGTTCTATCCTCCATGTTGAAGTTCAACACGAACTGGTCAAAAGAACGGGGCAGCGTATGGAGGAGGAGGTCAGTGCTAAGATCAGCGTGCAAGTCTACTTCAAATCGCCCTAGTTTTTCAACCAGGTTGATGAAACGCAGACAGTGATCCTTGACACTGCTTCCTTCAGCCATCTTGAGATGAAACAACTCCTTAGTGGTCGCGAACCTTTCGGTACGAGACCTCTCTCCAAACATCTGCTGGAGGTGGAGAAGCATATCTCTAGCAAGCGGTATGGCAGCATGCTGTTTCTGCAGTTCATTCGACATCGAGGCTAGCATGAGACATCGAACCTGAAGATCATCATCAACCCTTTTAGCATGGGCGGTTCGTTGTTCCTCACTAGCTCGTGCTGCGGGTGCAGCAGGCATGGGTGTGTCGAGCACATAGCTACGTCGCTCGGAGTCGAGGACGATTCTGAGATTTCTCAGCCAGTCAACAAAGTTTGAGCCATTCAATTTGTTTGCGTCGAGGATAACAGATAATGGATTCTTAGACATTGTACTTAATATCTACAAATGGAAAGAAGACAACATTTACCTAACTGATCTTATGTCTAATACTTATAATTAACGAATTTGGACTTGTTTTCGAAAAAGTTCTCCCACTATTTTATCGAAACAATCACCCCTTTGATTGCTCGGGAAATTTAATTCCTAGTAGGTCTTGACGTCCCAGCAGCAATTAATTGCACCCACGACTCGTGGCCATACAACTAATTCTCCAGGTAGGTATACTTTTTACCAATTGTGTTACTTCACAACCTTCAAGCTTATTTTGCCTCGGTTTTCGCACTTATCTAGCACTGCTACATCATAAGTGTTACTAATCATTAAGTCTAACCCATCAATCGTGATAAGCAACGGGCCCGGTCGTGAGTTCTCCGTAACTAGTTATCGGTCGATCCTCACATCCTGACCAGTCCTCACCCTTGTCGTGTTTAGTTAAAAACAGGAGTCAAGGAATTTTACGTATTGTCCCTTTCTTCGACTCGGGTGCCAGACTCTGGATCACCTCTATCGATAAGTAGACAACATACGTTAGTCCCTATTGATGGAAGGCTTGGATTTATATAAATACTTCATTTTATTTTAATCCAATATGACTTAATATTTAATTCGAGAGGGGGTTTCTGGTTTTGAAAGTTATGCTAACTCTCCTCGAGATCTCACCGATTCAGTTATGCTTTATCTTTTATTACGATCTAGATTCTAGCGCGTAGCCAAATATAAATCGACAAATAAATAAAAGCCATACAAGCCTAGCATGCATACTACCACAATATGTTTTCGATCGGGAGCCTCCTATGTGGGCCATCATCGAGCCAATGATGTTGGCCCAATTGGTCAATCTAAAGGGTTCTCAAACAGGCCCTATGCTATTACACATTGTACCATGCATACATGGCCTTCTTATCTTCTTGGGCTCCCACCTTGCTTGTAAATGGGCCTCCATCCTAAACTAGGAAAGCAGTAAAGCCCTATTCTATTACAAAGGCTCAAAGTGGCCCAAAAACAATAATAGGCTCGCAGGCCCAATAAAAACCAAGCAATAAATTAAACCAATCACATCTACCCTAAGGTCAAGGCTCATCTCGATCGAAAACCACGTAAACAGTTCACGTAGAGCAAGAAACATGTAAACATCTTTTACTTTCTTCTATCTTAATTTTAAAACATCCTTTTAAAACTAACTTCTATGATTCTTGCCTTTTAGTCACCACTAATTATGATAAAATAAATATCCGGGTAAACAAAAAATTAATTTTCTGCTCAATTTCAGAATCTGTTTTTCAACTTTTGAAAAATTGCATTTTCGCCCCTCAACTTTCGGAAATTGCACTTTGACCCCAAAACTTTTAAAAAGTTACAAAAACACCCCTGGGCAGTTTCGGGCAGCAGACCAGAAAATAAAATTTTGAATTTTGAAAATTTTCGATTTTTCAAATTGACCCCTCAAGTTTCGGTATTTGCAAAACAGCCCCTAAGTTTTCAGAAATTGCAAAACGACCCCAAAAACCGTGCGACCAGAATTGCAAGAACAGTCCAGAATTTTCAAATTTTCAGATTTCAAAAATTTCGAATTTTCAGCCCTAAAAACCCTAATATGCGATTTTTGCCTCAAAAAGTCCTGAAGTTTTCAAAAACTATAAAAACGCCACAGATCTTGAAAAGCAGTTTTACCCAATGATAGATCTAGTCATAACAAGCAAGAATCAACTTACAGAACATAATTATCACGTGTTCTCATACATATAATTAAACATATACGGTGAACACAATTATGTTCAGGCTTTTGTATAATAATAATGGAGTTGGCTCTGATACCACTGTTGGGATATGGCTCGATTTGTCAAACAACAAAGTGCGGAATTTAAAATTTTTCGAGTCATCCAATGGTCCCATAAAAGATGTCTCCACATTATGTATACAAAAGCAAGAACAAAAACGCACACAGTGAATTAACAAAGGGGGTTTTTGCGATATACCTCACCACAGGCAAGGTGGTGGAAACCTCCGGCTTCGTTTCTGAATCTGATCTGGTTCACAGGAGTGATCCAAGTGTCTCACCTCCAGGGATAGTCCACACCAATTGGATTCTGGCAACACCTCAAGATCTTAGGCTCAGAACTCGATTCAGGAGATTTGTTATTGCAGGATTGTATTAGATCTCTTCACAGATCAAGATCTAACACAATGGAATAAGGAGATCACGGCGGCGGCACCAAGGAACCCACGGCAGCAGAGTGGCGGCGGCTAATGGTGGCGGCGGCGGCCAGATAGGGTTAGCTTGGAGAGGGGGCGGCTACTTAGGGCAAAAGGAGGCTAGGGTTTTCTTTCTTAGGTGTTAGCTTTTAAGCTCATGTAGTTCCCCTTTTATAGACTCCTTCTGACCTAGGGTTTGCAAGACTCCTTATGGGCTTTAATTAATAGAAGCCCATGTCTTGCAATCCTCCATTTAATTGACTACTTTAATTAAATGCCCAGTCCAATTAAATCAATATTTCTTTTAATTAACTAGCAACTCAATTATTAATTAAGTTAGCCAATTAATTAATCTCCCACTTGAATTAAATACTTTTAATTCATTTAATTGATTTAATTACATTTAAATCAATTAATTCCTTTCATTTCCTTTTATAACAGTCAATGTCCAATTGTATTGTGTGTGACCCTCTGGGTTCACCATCAATTGGCAGCAGGCCCACGAATCCCTCGTGATTTAATTTATGAACAATAAATTGTTCCGGTCAATTAAACAACCTTTAATTGACCACTCCTAGAATTAAATCCTCTATTAATTCAGGAGTACCCACACTTCATGGTCGATGTCTAGCCACAAGCCCATGAAGCCCAATTTCAGGTGAATTGATATTTGTGAACCTCGTCTCATATAATTGCCATGTACATACGGTCCTTCTATCGACTAATATTCCCGATCAAGACTTAGGGTGTGTGAATTGATCGGCACCTCTAAATTTGTCTCGATAACTATACTTTCTAATTCAGGATAATATACCTTTGTGACCTTCTAAATTTGGAAACCCCTTTCCAAATCCGTCACCGACTGCTGCCGCAGATTCCTTGGATATATTATCTAAGAATCGTATAGGAAATTCTCTCACCCATTACAGCGAGTCAATAGATTCCATATCGGTACTAACCACTCGCGTACATGTCCATACGCACCCAACCTAGGCATGTTATGACCAAGCTACGTGGCCTATACCTAGATCTAAGTACGCACTTTCATGCACCGAATTCGCCCTAGTACCTCAAGTCAAAGGACTAAATCGTACACTATTATATTCCTTGAGAAACATCCCATCACCGATATGCGTCATGCGCTTCCACAATGGGTTTCTCTGTTCGGGTCGTTCGATGCGTTCAATCCTCCATTGAACCACCTACTCGTATGCACTGGACTCAAATTCCTTGCTCATGAAACACTACAAATTCACTCCATGTGAATCATGCATACTTGTACAAGTCTTGGCGATTCCTACGATACCCCGTCTCGTTTAGGAATCTATGACTTGGAACACTTTTAAGATTACGACCTTTGAGACTGTTTCATGATTGCACTCAGTACTGAAGTGAATCGTCCCATAGTCAAATGTAATCTAAGGGTTTCAACCAATCGCTTAAATGTATTCGCGAGAGATGAAGTTGGCCATTGTTTATCCTTATACATATATAAATAAACATGCGTATTATTATAAAATCAAAGATCGTTTCATACAGGATAGATCTATTACAAGCTAACAGAACTGGCTTGCAGGGCACTATCCTATCACACCTAAGAAGCATGCTGCTCAGGATGGTCAACTTCTTTAGTTCGATGGCCAGGGACGGAAGATCAAATGTTCCTCCATACGAATTGGTCATTACCAGCCAGATAGGTGGCAACGCCCATTCACCCACAGCAAAATACTGCTTTTACATTAGGAGTTGGCATTTTACTCTGAAGCAGCATCTCGCAAGGACTGTCGCGATAAGCACGTTTACCAGCCCACCCCGGTGATATATCACTCCGGAGGTAACATCGAAGAGCAGAGGTGAGTGGCAAGTATGAACCCTCCATGTGCAAACAGAAACCACGGACCTCAAATCTGTGAAAACAACATCTGAGGCCTCATGGGACCCGTTAGTACAAGGTAGGGCTTCCATGGGACCCGTCAGTACAAGGTAGAAGAACATCGAGCTATTACAGTATGAATCACGATAATGTGACTTTTTGAATATTATGGGATCTGAAGGCAAAATAAAATTTAAGGAAGCTGAGATCTCCATTCTCTTTGGGAAATTGCAAATGAAGAATGCAAACCACCACCCTATTTATAGGGATAGACCTAAGCAATCCAACGGCTGAAAAAGTATTTGATCAACGAACTTAAATGCGACCCTTTAACTCCCCGTAATAAATGCAAGTAAGTTGGAACGGCGCTATTCAGTCGACTCAACCAGTCGATAACCAGAAAGGCGTAGATCGAAGCGATCATCGTTCGGAAACCTAAAGGAGCTCCGGACCAAATAGACCGACCACAAACGAAGGCATACAAGTTTAAAATCATCGTGAAAAGATTACTTGCTCGATAAAAGATAAACGATGAAACCCTCCACCGTGCGAGGGCCGTCACTGCCTCATACGTCATATGGGTAACCATTAACTAAGTCATACAAGAACTCCTTTGGAGCCCAAGATATCTGACATAGAAATCAGGAGAATAGTCCTCCTTATCCGAAACTACAAAGAAGTCACTGCCTAACATACCAAAGAATTGCTGAAGGAGGTCTGAACAGGTCAGATCTGCCAAAGACTTCTACATTTTCCAATTCCTCCCATAACAAAGAAATGACGTAATGATATAACTAATTAATTAATCGAGAATTAAAGTGTTAATTCAAAGTGGAGAATCATTAATTAGAAGTAACTAATTAATGAATCAATTGGAATTTCTAATTGATTAAATCCTCAATTAAAGTATTAATTGGAAAGGATTAATTAATTAATAGTGGATTAATTAATTAAACACATGGGCCGATCCATATAAGAGTTAATTGATCTAGGATTAATTAATTTAAGCATATGGGCCGATTATTGTAAAGATAAATTAATCTGGGATTAATTAATCTTACATGGGCTAATTTTGGGAACAATGATCAAATTAAGTTTAGGACTAATTAAAAGCATAAGAGGCCGATTTCTTGTTAATTGATTGGGCCGATTTTTTGCTTGTTTATTTAGTCTTAAATTAATGTTGATTATGTTGGATTATGATAGGGATTAAAAGAGTTTGTGTTTTCTTGTGTAACTAGGAAAGAGATTGAAAGAGATCTTCTTTCCTAATGTGATAAGATTTGTGTATATCTTATCTCTTGAAAAGAAGATATTCTTTCAAGAGTTAGATGTCTATTAGGAGAAGGAGTCTTCCAATAGAGACACCTATAAATACTAGATATACACAATCTAAGAGAGAGTTGGAAAAACCCTAAGAGATTTATTCTAAGCAAAGAAAAGAAAATCACAACACAAGAAAAACAAAGAAGGCCGAAAATTTCAGCCCTCATTCTCGCCCCTACTGAAAACCGAACCCTGTGCAAAAATCGCCCCACCCCTGTGTAGGATTTTTCTCCAAGTCTTCTTCCGGATCTGCATCCAATTCCTGACGAGACGATTCCTTAATCCTAGTTCTGAGCCTGGGGATTTCGCGAAGTCACTCAAATTCAACTGGTGTGGTCTATCTCTAGAGGCACAACACTTGGGGTGCTCTAGTGAACAACCGAAGACCGGAGGAAACCACCACCTTGCCTGTGGTGAGGTAAAATGGCTTTTACCACCTATTTAATTTTAGTATATGCATGCTTTAATTAAATTCAACCTTTATTCATATGTGCTAATAAGAAACCCTGGGATTTGGTGTATGATAAAAATTTTAAATTCCGCACTGTTGTAGTTGACAAATTATACCCATAAAATCCCAACAGTGGTATCAGAGCCTAACTTATTATGCACATATGAAAAAGGCTTGAACACTTCAAATTATAAGTCGTGGGAGAACTTTTTCGATAGAAAGACCAACCTTCGTTAATTATAAGTATTATCTTAAATCTGTCTGCTTATTGTTGTCTATTATTTATATTTAGCCATGCCAATATTCACTGCCGATTGCGAACAAACTATATTGCAAATTTGGATATCATCACTCCACGATGAGGGCATGACTAGGTTCAAAAATATTAGTGAATATTGCACTTACCTGATCAAGAGGCTAAAACGAATCGATGAGCTTAGAGCTATATTGACTCTAGATGATAAGATGGTAATCATCACAAATGGCCTGCCTGAATCATTCTCTCATTTTATCGATCATTGTGAAGTTCCCCATAAAGGAATTGAGACCAATGATTTGCATAAATTGTTAGACAAATATGAGAAAGCCCTCGAAAGAGGACAAGGATTGATCGAAGGAAAGAATTGTCCCTTATGTAAGAAAAATGAGGAACTGAGTAATATGACTGATGAGGAATTCCGAAACACACTTGACCAAGGTATAACCTAAGTTATTTCCTTTTGATGAAAAACATCTTAAGATTTTCTTTTGATGTAAATCATCTAACATTTCTGGTTTCTGTAAAAGTGTTTACAGAGGATGACTGGAACGTGCTGCAAGTGACCAAGTCTGGGTTTCAATTGCACATGAGGGAAACATACTTCAGGGAATGGGTCAAGGAGCATCTGGATTTTTCTTATTAGCATATGTTTTTCTTTAATTCTGGATTAAAGCATTAGTTAGAGTTTTGTCTATTTATTTCGAACTTTGTACGAAACTTTTTAGCTTTACCATTATGAATGGAATTAGTTTAATTAAAGCTTTTAATTCGTACATAATTGCTTTACCGTTGTAAATAAAGCAAAGAAATAAGCATTGATAAAACTTAAACAATTATGCTAAGTCAAGAAAAGAAAAGCAAATTAGATAATTATCCACATTCGATCAAAATTCCTAAAAGAAGGAATCGATGAATTGTTTTTCAATCATGGCTCTTGAAATATAGAAGATTGATGAATTCAAAACATGCGAATCCTGTCTGAATAGGAAATCAATCGATTAAAGGTATTTTGAAATACCAAGTGTTTTAATGGATAAAACCATTAACACACATGTGGATCACTAAATCATTAGTGCGAGTAATTAATTACTTCATAAAATATCCTAATGGCATTTAGGATATGTGTACTTTGGAGGTACAAGTTTTTGGAAAGGTTGAAGGGTTCAAAGTGTTTCATAAAGGCACTAAGTAAAGTGTAAGTATGGAAATGTTGAAAGGATTCAAAGGATTCCAAAAATCGAAGCAATTAAGGGCATTAAAGTATGATCATTCGATTTAATCAAAGTGATTAATACATAAGCCCTAAATTACTCAAATTGTCTGAATCGAGAATAGAATTCTTGAATAGCAAGTTAAAGCTAATAAAAGGAATCGAACTATGAAAGACTAGATTCATTCCTTAAATTAGTATTGCTATAACTCCTCAAAACAATTCTGGGGTCAACCCCATGACTCTAGAAGGATACTTTGACTTGTAACCTTCTTAAGTCAATTCCTACGAAAACCGTACTAACCCAAGTATGGTATATCATCCATGAATGATAAAATTGGATAGTGGATCCAATTGAGAAAATTTGTAGGGTATCCAACGAAATCCATTGGATACCTGTTCCATGATCCTAAGGACGAAAGGAGTCTGTTGCTAAGGATACCCAATTCTTGGAGGGTGGTTCCCTCGCGAATAGAAATGGGATTTTACCATGGAACTTGATGAAGTCCTAGACTTGGACACAACCCTACAAATAGTGGGAGTATATTTTCAAACCTACTGAACCAAAATTTTGTACACCAAATTTCGAAGATTCGATCGAATTCGAAAAGAACTGGTACGTTCACGAATATGATCGATCGGATAGTGATCCAAGAACTTTCGAAATATCTATGTATAACATAGATTCGGGCACATAGCTTAAACGCCATGTGATCTAAGTGGATTGTAAATAATCCGTTTGGAAACAACGAATCATAGAAGCTTCGTGTGACTGCGAAGAATATCCATTGGATTTAAATCCAAAGGTAAATCTATAATTCTAGACCAGTATCCCGAAGCTGGAACATGCAACTAGATGAGACAGTCAAGGCGGTTGACTTTATCAAAATTGCATGTAAATCTCAATGTACAAAAGAATCAGTGGGAGTTTTTTGCATTGTTCGTAAAATCAACACTAATGTTGACATAGATGTTGTATGAGTGTTGAAACGCAGACGAAAGCGTGTTCATTCACGTAATTCTTCATTAAAGATTTAAGGGATACATCTCACGTATTGGCAGTACGTATCTATTGTAATAGATTAGAGAAGATGTTTGAAATCCCAAATCTTAGTACATGGACAAAAACTGAATAAAATCAGTATGGAAAGTCATAGAGAGGACAGTTTCCATAGAGATATAAAATCTCTCTCAAAGTCAATAAGCCCTACATTTGATGAGTAAAGAGGATAATATCTCTGAACACCTTCAATATAAAAGGTGGCATAGTATATGCAACGTCATGTACAAGACCAGACTAAACATTTGCTATGAGTATCATAAGCTGATGTTGGTCGAACACCAGTAAGGAGTACTGGTATACCGAAAGGAAGCATTCCTTCGAGAACTCTAGGAGTTCTAAGGACATATTGCTGGTCAACGGTAATAATGAAGAATTGGAACTCAAAGGATTTAGTGATTCGAGTTTCCCGTCTGAAGTGAATATAATATTCTGGTTTTATGGGGCAACGATGATTTGAAAGAGGTTCAAAAGACAATCGATGCTGGGATAACCACTAAAACAGAATATTTCGCAGTATTGAATACAGCGAAGGAAAGTGTTTGGACGAAAACTTCTTCCAATAAATTGGAAGTAGTACCTAGCATTGCGAGGCCTATAGTTATCTTCAATGATAACTTAAGGCAATTGCTTTAGCAAAGGAATCGAGATCTCACCCATGATCTAAACACAAATATACCATATGATCTGGAAAATCATAGGTAGAATAAGACGTGGGGGCACGTCAAGAGACAACATAGCAGATCCACTAATTAAGTCATAATCACAAAAGGGTTCGACGGACATCTGGAGTGAGATGGGCCTTAGAAACGTATGTGGTTGGCTTTAGGGCAAGTGGGAGATTGATAGGATAGTGCCCAGCAAGCCAACAAATATAAGCTTGTTAAGGAACTTCCTTTAGAAGCAATCTTATGATTCATAAGATAATACGCCCGTTTATTCATAGTACGTGAATTAAACAATGGCCAACTTCATCTCTCGCGAACTTATCTAAGCGATTGGATGAAACCCTGAGATCACTCATGACTACGGGATTATTCACTTCAGTATTGGGTGCGATTAATCATGAAACAGTCTCAAAGGTCGTGATCTCAAAAATGTTCCAAGTCATAGATTCATATCGAGACGGGGTATCGAATGAATCGTCAAGACTTGTAGGATTATGCATGATTCACATGAAGTGAATTTGTTGTCGTTTCATGAACAAGGCATTGAATGCTAGTGCATATGACTAGGTGGTTCGATAGGGGATCGAACGCATCGAACGACCCGAACAGAGAGACCCATCGTGGAAGTGCGTTAAGCATATCGGTAATGGGATGTCTCTCAAGACTTATAATAGTGTACGATTTAGTCCTTTGACTTGAGGTACTAGGGCGGATTCGGTACACGGGAATACGTACTTTGATTTAGGAGCCGATCACATAGCTTGGTCATTGTGCGACTACTTTGGGTGCGTATGAACGTGTGCGCGGATAGTTAGTACTAATATAGGATCTGTCGACTCATCCTGATAAGATGAGAGAATTTCCTGTACGTTCTTAGATAATAAATCCGAGGAATCTACGGCCGTAGTCGGTGACGGATTTGGAAAGGGGTTTCCAAATTTAGCAGTCACACTGGAATTATTATCCTGAATTAAAAAGTACAGAATTGAGATAATTAGAGGTGCCGACCAATTCACACACCCTAGGTCTCAATCGGGAAATTAGTTGATAGAAAGACCGTATGTACATGGCATTTATAAGAGTTGGAGGTTCACGAATATCAATTCACCTGAAGTTGGGCCTCATGGGCTTGTGGCTAGACATCGACCATGAGGTGTGGGTACTCCTGAATTAATAAGGAAATTAATTCTGGAGTGGTCAATTAAAGTGGTTAATTGATCGGAGCAATTAATTGCTCACTAATTAAATCACGAAAGTCGTGGGCCTGCTGCCAATTGATGGTGAACCTAGAGGGTCACACACAATACAGTTGGACAGTGACAGTCTGGAAGGAATCAATTGATTTAAGGAATTAAATCAATATATGAATTAAAGTATTAATTCATGAAGAAGAATAATTAATTAGAAGTAACTAATTAATTAATCGAGAATTAAAGTGTTAATTCAAAGTGGAGAATCATTAATTAGAAGTAACTAATTAATGAATCAATTGGAATTTCTAATTGATTAAATCCTCAATTAAAGTATTAATTGGAAAGGATTAATTAATTAATAGTGGATTAATTAATTAAACACATGGGCCGATCCATATAAGAGTTAATTGATCTAGGATTAATTAATTTAAGCATATGGGCCGATTATTGTAAAGATAAATTAATCTGGGATTAATTAATCTTACATGGGCTAATTTTGGGAACAATGATCAAATTAAGTTTAGGACTAATTAAAAGCATAAGAGGCCGATTTCTTGTTAATTGATTGGGCCGATTTTTTGCTTGTTTATTTAGTCTTAAATTAATGTTGATTATGTTGGATTATGATAGGGATTAAAAGAGTTTGTGTTTTCTTGTGTAACTAGGAAAGAGATTGAAAGAGATCTTCTTTCCTAATGTGATAAGATTTGTGTATATCTTATCTCTTGAAAAGAAGATATTCTTTCAAGAGTTAGATGTCTATTAGGAGAAGGAGTCTTCCAATAGAGACACCTATAAATACTAGATATACACAATCTAAGAGAGAGTTGGAAAAACCCTAAGAGATTTATTCTAAGCAAAGAAAAGAAAATCACAACACAAGAAAAACAAAGAAGGCCAAAAATTTCAGCCCTCATTCTCGCCCCTACTGAAAACCGAACCCTGTGCAAAAATCGCCCCACCCCTGTGTAGGATTTTTCTCCAAGTCTTCTTCCGGATCTGCATCCAATTCCTGACGAGACGATTCCTTAATCCTAGTTCTGAGCCTGGGGATTTCGCGAAGTCACTCAAATTCAACTGGTGTGGACTATCTCTAGAGGCACAACACTTGGGGTGCTCTAGTGAACAACCGAAGACCGGAGGAAACCACCACCTTGCCTGTGGTGAGGTAAAATGGCTTTTACCACCTATTTAATTTTAGTATATGCATGCTTTAATTAAATTCAACCTTTATTCATATGTGCTAATAAGAAACCCTGGGATTTGGTGTATGATAAAAATTTTAAATTCCGCACTGTTGTAGTTGACAAATTATACCCATAAAATCCCAACAATAAATACCTAGCTAATCATTGTATTAAACAACTCCGAAAACTCTGAATCATAAGGCAAATACGCCATTACATCCTGCAAAAACTGCACAACTCACTATTATTCAATAAGAAAGAGCTTTCTCTTCATATTGGTATGTTCTTTGCATTGGTTTGAGTGTTTACTTTTTGTTCTTAAGATATTGCTTTTCTTTGAGATTGATCCATCCTGAATAAAGTAACAGAGCCCTATAATATATATATATATATATATTGAAAACCCCCAATATCACAAATTCACTGATACCATTAACCCGACGAAATCCGGTTAAATCAGGTACCTAAATGAACGACAAACTGCGACTATACCGACTGCTTAACTCAACCAACGGCAGCTCCGACGACCTTGCTCCAATTAAAAAACTTTGCTTTGAAGTATGAATAGTTAAAAAGGGAACAGGACTATTTATAAACACAAACATCCAAAAGGTGCGCTCTTTCAAAATATTTTTAAAAAGACGCGGCGGTTGGGGAAAAGGTCCAATCAATAATTTAAAGGCCCAACGGGTTCCCTCGAAAGGTCCACCAAAAAATAAATTCATCAAATAAATTAAACGCAAAAATCAATTTATAAACATATATAAATAATAAGTGGCAACAACTGATCGCGAATACTCAACGATCACAGATCCGATGGCAAAAATTGAAACAAAATAAGTTTTATCATAACAGATAAAATAAATCTCGGCAAACAAAATACAAGTTCACTCGTCCTACTCATCCTCGGGTATCAACTTTCCGAACGATGGCTTCCTCCGCCTCCAAATCCGCAGCACTCGCATCGACTTCACACCTCTCGTTCAGCTCGGGACCAATGCGTTCCGGATCAAAGTCGCCCGTCAGAAAACCCCTGTGCAGACATTGAACGATCGTCCTCTCGTGCATACGTATCAACTCCTCGCCCTTCCTAGCATCGGCAAGGTAATTGAAGACCGCTGCGGAGCCTATCATTCTTCATCGTCGCCAAGCTCAATTGCTTCATGGCATCCTCGAGCTACCGATCCCTGGTCTTAAGAGCTTCCTTGTGCTCCGCCTTAGTTTTTGCCAATTCCTCTCTACACCTGTCCAGCTCTTTTTGGGCTAGCTCGGCTTCATAATAACCATGGAAAAGATATTGCATCACCTGCAAAATTGATACAACTAATCTTAATATAAAGGAGTCGATAAAAAATAATATACGTCGAGGATGATACTTACCCCAACGATCATCCGACCTCCATAATGCACGTTCTCTTGTATCGAGAACTTAGATAAAACCTCTGATCGCGAGGGTAGATGCTATGTATGAAGGTAGCAAAAGATAGTATCAAAGAATTCCGTAGAAGGACACAGGTGTTTTCCCCCAACTTAGCAGGGTGATCGAGCACAGACGTAAGCCACTCGGAAAGTTCCCAGTTGAGATCGACTCTCTCATACTCGGCGCTCCTAAACCTCTCCACCCTCGGCGGATTAACCGGATCAGCGACAGGGGAAATCTCAGGGTCAACTTCAGTCCTAAGTCTTTTCCCCAGCCTAATCTCTTGACGTCGGGCTTCAGGGTCCCCCCCAGTCGACCTACCCTGAGCATCACCGCCTTGTCGACTTCTGGAAGATGAGCTTGAGTCCAAACCTACTGCCTAGCTGCTCCAACATCACGCATTTGGTCCCCTTCGGAGGTACCAAAGCTCCAACAAGTACTTCATCTACAAATAATACAAATTAAGGAAATAGATATTTAAAGATAAAATCGACATAGTATTGTTTACCTAAGCTCGGATCTTCGATTTCGATAAACCACAAACACGGAGTCGAGGCTCCTCGATCAGTTTATTGACATCGAGATGATACTTGGATAGATTTTCGACGAACTTTTGTGTGAAGTGCGGTCTCGGTGGGTTATTAACGACGATGGGATCAATACGCCATGGAGCGGTTGTATTCAAAGTCCGCCCTCTCGGAGGAGTAATAAAAACATACCTCGATTTCCATCCTTTACCATGAGAACTCTTGGTATTGGTCAAAAAACTCCTATTTCCTCGAGATTTAACTTGATAAAATCTCGTACACGATTTGGGAGAGTCGCTCATTTTGAAGATATACCAAAAGTTTGCAAAAGAGGACCTTTGCCCAAAGGCTTTCATCACCACCATGAACGCAATTATCATCGACATACCGTTCGGCACTATTTGTGTCGGACGAACGCCGAGAGTATTTAAGATTCCAGCAAATTCAGGAGCTATGGGCACCCGAAACCCGCCCTCTATCGAGGCCTCATGAATGGCCAAAGTACCGTCCGGCGGCTCGTGCATCCTCTGGTTCTCGCCAGGAGTACTCATAGTCCAACCCGATGGTATCAAGAAGGCTGACAACATCGACCCCACAGGCTTTCTATGACCTCCGACTTGAAACTCGTAATACGCCTCCTCGGTCTTGTAACTTTTAGGATCTTCCTCGTCACCAGATTCCTCAGTTCTCCCCTCCACACCGATCGGGTGAACGTCTTCCCCTTCATCTCCTTCGACATCGGGGTGCTCGATCTGATCGTTATACACCTCATCGACAACAGAGTCAACATGAGCACTATCGGGACATGAAGGTGCGTCGGCTGACATCTTTATCGATACTTTGGACAAAGAAAGACTATCGACTACAAGCTTTAAGAGAGGTTATATTCGAGAACAAGTTCGATATTAAAATGTTTGCATAAAATTTTGTTTCGATTAGAACTTGACATCGAGTCCCACTGGGCGTGCCAAAATATTGTTTGCGATAAATTTGGCATCGAGGCGTGCCAAAATATTATTTACAAATCTGGCATCGATTGCCTCGACATGCAAATGGCTTGATGTGGTGTAAAATGAGTGCGGGCGTGCCAATGTTTGTGCGTGCAAACATAACGATTTAAAATTGGACATGTTGACATCAGTGTAATAATAGTTTAAATGTCCTGATAAAGACATGTTGATATCCATGTCCTGATAAAGACATGTTGATATCCATGTAAAATGTCCTTATAAGGCTAACTTCTAATCAATCGATTATGGCAGAGTAGGAAAACACTACCCCTAGTTCTTTTCCATGCCTGCCTGGCCCCAGGACTTAAATAATTTATGATAACCTCTCCGAAATGCCAAAGTTTTACAGCCAATTGATGGCTTACTCAAAACATCAATGAATTAGCAAAGCAGTTCAGCAAATGAGTTGACAATCAATCAGTTTAATATGTAACTTGACTTTAAAGACATAAACTTAACATACCAATGCATCAATGAAAATCCGTCGACGTAAAGCATACTTTAATAAAAATCAGGAAATACGGACCAAAATACTTCCATTAATTTATAAAAGAAAATCAGTGAGTTTCCCGATTCACATGTATTACAAAGATATGCAAAACGGTAAGAGATCTCCTGTATTAGCATGTATCTACCAAACGAGCTGATGGTTCTATTAAGTTCTGAAAAATAACTCCTTGATTGGCAGGTAAACCCACCAATGAGCTAATGATGTATGATAGTGCAGTTTGTTGACAGAATGTAACATTGATGGCAGAGAACCACCACCAATGGGTCGCTCAACCTTGGTAGATGACCACCAATCGGGCTCCTAACCAGCGGGTGGCCACTGGAAAGGGCATCAATTGAGCAGATGGCTACTCAACCGATGGTTGTCAAGCAAATTGCTTCTTGTCAGCGAGCTCATCAAGCAGATGGCTACTTGATAAGTTCGCCATGTAATTACGTGGGCACTTACATGACAGTTACAGCTTGCTACTTGCTTGCTATCGAGTGGTTTCGCTCGAGACAGTGTTGCTGACGGCGGAAGCAGCTCTGTGGCTTACTTTGAGCGGCGGTGCTGGACTTCAGGCGGTCATGTCCTCCAGGTGGCTGAGGATTGACGACTGATGTCAAGGAGTTGGTAGTGCTGACTAACTTGACAGAAACAACGTGCTATTCTGCTTGCTATGGAATGGTTTCGCTTGAGACAGCGTTGCTGATGGCGGAAGCAGCTGTGCGGCTTACTTTGAGCGGCGGTGCTGGACTTCAGGTGGCCATGATTTGCAGGTGGCTGAGGATTGACGATTGATGTCAAGGAATTAGCAGTGTTAACTGACGGTAGAAGCAGCGAAGGTTGGACTTCCGGTGAGGCGTTGAGCCGATTTCAGTGTAGACTGATTTGATTGATTTAGTTGTGTGTGTGTGTGTGTATGGCAGCCCTATTTGTATTTATAGATACTGGCCAAAATTGATCGGCTGATGCACTATCTCCACTACTCTTGTGTTCCTCCACTTTCTCCACTTTCTCCACTAATGGTGGTTATTTCTTCTTTCTTCCTTCTTCAATTTTCAGATTTGAATTTGTGAGAAGAAAACGTGTGTAGCCAATTACCTTGTGTAACCACCTTGAGATAAATTAGGAAGTGGTTGTATTTTAATCTATCTCTTTTGGTTAGAGATTTATGTGGCCACTACTTAACTAATTGGCCTTATCTATTTAATTAGCCATTATCTAATTAAATGGCCATTTAGTCCAATTTATCTTTATGGGCCAATTATTATTGTGAACCTTTAATTAATTACCTTAGTAATTAATTTAATTAAATCACTGGGCCGATTTCATCGGCTGGGCTTTGACATTCGGGCCATTAATCTTTATTTAATCAAATGTAATTAATTATCTAATTAATTACATGGTCTATTGGCCTTAAATATTGTATGGACCAATTATTAATCCTTGGCCCAATAAATTAATTAATTAACTTAATTAGTTAATTAATTCTCATTCGGCCGATATGACTTCTTGGGCTAATTGGGCATGTTCGTTTTTCACCATGGTTTGGCTCTTATTAATTAATTAATCACTTATGGCCCATTAATTAATTAATTAATCTATTAATTCATTCATATTGGGCCAAAATTAAATATTGCTTGATTCAGATTGGGCCTGCGACCCGTTCATCATCTTTACTTCAGTCGAGTCGACCTTCGGGCCAGAGTGGGCCCAATCCAATTTTGTCCTTCGGCCTTGTTGCTTTCGGCCTACTATTGCTCATTAGCCCATTATCGAGCCAATATTCCTCGATAAATTGAGGGTTTGGGTACATACAATGCCCCCCGTAAGTCGTATTCGATGTAATTAATTTAAAAATTAATTTAATCGAATTAGACGTATATTAAAGTTTTTCTCTCTCTTTTAAAGATGAGAAATTGGGACAATGCTTCATTTAATAACCAACTATCGGCTTTATAAAACCGAAACTATTTGTAGAAAATAGACCAAATTACAATGGCCTTGATGATGGCGGATCTCTCGATGTCAGACCAGTATGGATCTCTTTGATGTCAAGATAATATGGATCTCTTCAATATCAAGACATCTCTTGATATTAGGACACCTATTAATACGAGCGCGTCGATATCAGTGGGCCTCTCGACATTGAATAAACTCGATATCAGATACCTTATAGTAATATATCGGGGACTTAGTAGTTAGCCAAAACTTTGGCAGTTAACCAAATTCACTTCTTCAAGTGACTGGTCTGATGAACAAGGCCTTCAATTTGATTCAAGGCCTCGATGCTTATGGGCTCGATGTACCTCCTCCTGATGAGAGGTGTGTCTCGATATGACATGGGTTGATATTGAGGTTCGATCCCCTGCAATGGTATTTTAATTGTTGATTCGTCAACCCCTTCTCTCTTTCATGTTTGTCAAGACTCCTGATGGCTTTTGCCATTGACAATATGTCGTGGCTTTTTCAAGCCATCTATTATTTATCTCCAACAAGTTTGTTTATCGGGAAGATCAAAGGCTTTATTGAATGAAAATTGACCACTACTCTAGAAAATCACGAAATTAAAACTAAAAATGAAAAACTCCTAAGTTTCCTAAACTATAATATATAAAGGAACGGCGAACAAAGTTAATTGCGCCGTGTTTCAATTTCTCGCTCTTTGGCCGAGTGAAAGAAACCCATCATTTTTACCAATCATCCTAATTGCCCGATGGCGATTTTGGCGAAACGGGACGATAAGTGTCCTATTGTTGGTCAGGCTGTAAACTTATTTCACCATGATGGTGATCGTCCTTCGACCCTGCCCCCCGAGTCGTAGCAAGGGTACATATTTCATACTTCTAGATATCGCCTATCCAGTGGTGTGCAATGCAAAGTGGTCAATCGACCTGATGGATCTGTTGTCAGTGGCTGATTTGCCAACACTCTAAATGTAGACCATGTAGGCCATTGACTTTTATGGCCAGTTTGGTCCTACTATGCACCAACATCTGATAAGTAGCTTGATTTGCTTCATTAGCAATCTCAGTGACTTTTTCAGGGAAGCTATATCAGTGATATGTTGCGGCCTTATCATAGTCTTTCTTTCAAGTCAAGTGTCCTTGGTACAGGAGGATGACTTGATTCGACTTCCGATATCGGTGTCATTGATTTTGCCTGTCGGCCAGATGGCCTGATATAGACATCCTGATATTGAGACGCCTGTAGAATGGCATCGACATGGTACTGATCGACCTTTGATTCGGACCTGCCCCCCGAGCCATAGCGAAAGGGTTATTTTCTCGATGCATGGATGCATTGATCAATCAAGGTGCATCGTGGAACCGATCTGTTTGATGGCTCTTTTTCAGGGGTTGGACTGTTTTCATTGGCCATGACATAAACTTTTCTTTCTATCATGTTTCTGCAATAGACTGCCCGATGATCAGAGCATCATTCATATCAGAGAGTATATTCTGCAGGCCCTCAGCCAATGTGGCTCGTTTGGCCTCGATGTGTCTGATGATTTTGGGATGTCACACTTCCCGATGATCGGAGCATGCCTCGATATGTATATTATACTCAGAAAATCTAAAATCCAATAAAACTTCCAGAATTAGACCTACACTCGAACTCTAGAACTTGGGGGACTCTTGATGTACCAAGTCTTCGTCACAACAATGCACTATATCAACACTATATCGATAGTCGTAATCCGACGTCCTTGCCGAGATATTCGACGAAAAGAGCGAATCACAATACGTCAATCTCCATTGAACAGACTCATGGCGAGGACATCAACTTAGCTCATCGATATGATTGTTATCGACAAGCATAACCCTTTTTTGTAAAAGAGTCGAATTCATAAATAAGGTCAATACACTAACCCGAATGTCCTATCACGACCCGTCCACTATATCCGAAAGGTCTTGTCAGGATCTGACCTAATGACCCGAACGGAAACTATAAATAGCCCTCATAAATACAATAAGGATACGCACTCTAAAAGCATTAATTACCCATTTCGATATCACAATTGGATACTTACTTAAGCATCGGAGGGTTATCGCTGGGTCACCACCGGCACCAACCTAACGTAGTTCTCTTTGATTGCAGGTACAATCCCAGTGTACAAATCGAAGAGAGGCTTGTTTGACCTGCCTATCTTCACATTGACGAGAAGTGTTAATATCGAGACCCAAACCTTCGATACGACAAACACAATAATACACAGAAATCACTCTCATCGGCATAAATTTTTTATTTTCTTTTGTAATCACAATTCACGTGACCATGTGTGTTATTGCATGCATGTTGTTTTTGAGCTACCTCATTTTTTAAATTGCAATTTAATTTTGTTTATTGCAAAATGTTGGATTTTAGTCAACTTGAAGCCGAACGATTTACGGCCATGACATGGTGGTTTAAAATTTTCGTGGCAAAATCCTGAATAATCTTGGACAAATCTTGGAGATTTGGTTGTTATGGAATCTTGGATTAATCTTAGAGATCTAACTAGGAAACTTAGAGTTTCATTTAAGATAAAATATTTAATTAAAATTAATGTCTTCTATTTAATTACCAAGATTAAAGATCTTAGAGATATTATTATACAAGGAAACTTAGAGTTTCATTTCTGATAAGACATTTAATTAAAATTAATGTCTTCTAGCAAGTTACCTTGATTCTAGATCTTAGAGATCTTATTAAACAAGGAAACTTAGAGTTTCAATATAAGGATAGAGAATTAAATTGGATTTTATTTCTATCTTTAATTAACTTGCAATATGAGATTCCTTGATGCTCAAGCAAGAGCATAATAGTCCTTTTTAATATTGGACAATTCAAAATTAATTATATGGATAATATTTCAAATTAAAATTTAAAAGGCCGGTAAATTTACATTATTGCTCTTATGTGAATTTATGCATGTTCTTGCTTGAATATGTGGATTGATCGAATTGCCCTTAAGCCCTATGTAGTTTATTGTTGGTTTTTCATTATGGGTTGTAATTAAATGGGCCTGGTTGGTGCCCCTTCTTTGTTGAATTCAAATGTAATAGAATAGGGTATTAAGTTAGACTTAGATTAGGCTTGGAGTCCGAAAGACCTCGTGGAGGCTCTGGAGATCAACATGGAGGCCCAATTCTGAAAGATGGTGGACATTACAAGTGAAGGCCCATGTATGCATGGGAATTATTTTGTAATAGATTAGGTCATTTATTTTCACCATAGACTGACCAATTGGTCCATCACGTGGCTCGTGATGTATCACATAGGATGGGCTATCGATCAATCGTATATGCATTGCTAGGTGATGAATGTTTACTTTTTCGTAATTATTCTTTGATATATGAGATGCATGCTTAGGATAGAACAACGTAAACAAGATAATTGATAATCTGATGAGACCTCGCACTTGAACATTTCATAAAACCTGTAATTGAACCTAAAATTCAATTATAATATTAAATCGTAAAACGGGCGCATAAAATGGTGTTTATGGAGGCATGCATCTCATTAGACTAACCACTATATATCACGAGTTGTGGGTTGAGTTATAGGAAGATGGTATGTATATTGCCTCGATGCACAGTTTAGTGCCAAGGGAGGGGATAGCAAGGTTCTAGGCGTTGTCTCACGAGTTGTGGGGCGTCTAGGATTGAACTATTTCTCTTCCCGAGTACTGGACATGATTTAACGCTAGTAAGTATGGATGTCTCATGAATCGTGGGTCCATACCAAAAAATGAGACTAAATGAACTCAAGGGTTAGCTGCGATGGTTAACCGGCGATATATTCGCCCACCAAGTGGATCAATTGGTATGGCGAACGAGTCGTGGGTACTGAGCGATTGCATTTGGGCCTTGAGCCCATTAGGAAATACTTATTTCCCGAAGCTTATGTTGGGGCATAAGTATTCGATAAAAATAGTCGGAGTAATTTACAAATGAAAACCATGTTTGTAAATTATGCATTGATATTAATCTGCCGCGTATTTATTTCCTTTTATCGTCGTGTTTATGATAGTTTTTCATAGGTGATATATCCTAGAATATTTATCTTCATACTTGAATCTAATAAATTGACTGAACCCAAATGAATTTTGAATGACTTCAAAACATTAGAATTATTCTCGAGTCCAAGCAAGGACTCATCTCCTTACATAGATTTCATTAGTTATCCTTTCGAAGTTACGCTTCGACTAGAATGGTGATAGGTTTCACCAAGTTGCCTTTTTCGAAGTTATTCTTCAAATAAGAAAGGTGATAAGTTTCACCAATGGGTTGAGGATGGTTTTCAAGCCCAAATTTTCTTGAAGGCAAACATGAAACCTCCCTTGATTGGGAAGTAACATCTTGTTAAAAGGCCTCAAAAGGCTCGAGAGATGGAAGAAGAGGAATGTATCATCTCTGAAGGAAAATAGCCTTAGAGTTTTTTTATTTAAGGATGATAAGTTGAAAAGTCAATCAAAATGGTTCTTCCATGGATTGAGATCAAGGGAAAGAGAGAAATACGGAATTGAACAGACTCATCTCGTAAGGGATGATTAAATTTTATTGAACTTAACCTTATGGTTAATTAATGCATAAGGGTGTTGGACGCCCGATGAAGTACTCATTTATGCATTGAATGAATCTAAAACCATGAATTATTTAGATCGTTAGAATTTTCTTATATCATCCCTTGTCTTAAGGGATGTGATAGTTTCATAATGGTTGGCACTGATTGCGCTATAAGACTTATACGCAAAAAGGTATGCATTAGCAATGGGTGTGAATACTCATGTAACTGTTGGGATATTCTATCTAGGGGCTCGATTGTCAATACAACAGAGTGCGGAATTTAAAATTTTTCGAGTTCCCTATATGTCCCATAAAACTTTCTCCACAGTTATTTATACGAAAAGCATGAATCAAACACTTAATAAAACATAGGGGGTTTAATCGCAAATTACCTCACCACGGATTTGTGGTGGTTTCCTCCACATGTTTGGTTCGATCCACAGCTTGAGTGATCCATATGTCTCACCTCCAAAGTTAGTCCACACCAATCGGATTGTAGTGACGCCTACAAGTCTTAGGCTTAGAACTGGATCTCGCAGGTTTGTCAGAAAAGGATTTCAGATATGGACTTAAGATCTTGAACGAGATTAGGAGATACAGATGGAAGAATCGAATCACAGGGCTTGTGTGATCGAGCAGGGTTCAGCCAGGGCAGATCTGGTCGAGCTTGGGTTCGGCCGAGTTTGGTTCGGGCGACTTGGGGTTGGGGCGAAAAGTATTGGGGCGATTTTGTAGTTAAAAATTCTTGTTCGAAAAATCTGATTTTCTCTCTTGTAAAAGTCGATCTTTCTCAAATTTTCAGCAAACAATTTTTCTCTCAAAATTTTCTGAACTCACTTATTAATTATGAAGAGAAGAGAAGGAGTATATTTATAGGAGAAGAGTCCTTCTCTAAAAAGGATATCTCCTTCCCTTGTCTATCAAATCTTCATTCCTTATCAAGTTAGGAATGTGAGATTTGATAGATCTCTTCTAACATGCTCTCCAAGAAATAAAACTCTTTTCCTTCTTTTACAAAAATCGCCCACTCCCTATTTTTAAGTTAATTGCAAAATCAACCCCATAATTATCCAAAAATTGGTTAATTATATCTTCTTCCAATTAATTAATAACTTTAATTAATTTCCATAATTAATCAGATAACTCTAATTAATTAATTGAACATTAATCAATTAGATATCTAATTAATAATCTCCAATTGAATTAATACCATAATTCAATTACTTTGATTTAACAACTTTAAATCATTTGCTTTCCTTTAAGACAGTCACCGTCCAATTGTATTGTGTGTGACCCTCTGGTTCACCATCAACTGGCAGCAGGCCCACGACTTTCGTGATTTAATTAACGAGCAATTAAATGCTCCGATCAATTAAACAACTTTTAATTGACCACTCCAAAAAATTAATTTCCCTATTAATTTAGGAGTACCTACACTTCATGGTCGATGTCTAGCCACAAGCCCATGAAGCCCAATCAAAGGTGAATTGATTATTGTGAACCTCACCTCTTATAATTACCATGTACATACGGTCCTTTCACGATGATTTCCCGATCGAGACCTAGGGTGTGTGAATTGATCGGCACCTCTAATTATCTCGATACTGTACTTTCTAATTCAGGATAATAATTCCGGTGTGACTGCTAAATTTGGAAATACCTTCCAATTCGTCACCAACCATGGCCATGGATTTCTAGGAACATATTATCGAAGAACGTACAGGAAAAACTCTCATCTTATCAGGATGAGTCGATAGATCCTTTCTTAGTACTAACCACTCGCGTACAGTCGTGTACGCACCCAACTTAGGCACTTTGTGGCCAGGCTACGTGACCAGTACCTAAATCTAAGTATGCACACTTGTGTACCGAATTCGCCCTAGCACCTCAAGTCCAAGGACTAAATCGTACACTATTATAAGCCTTGAGAAACATCCCATCACCGATATGCGTCATGCGCTTCCACAATGGGTTTCTCTGTTCGGGTCGTTCGATGCATTCAATCCTCCATTGAACCACCTACTCATATGTACTGGCCTCAAATGCCTTGCTCATGAAACGCTACAAATTCACTCCATGTGAATCATGCATACTTGTACAAGTCTTGGCGATTCCTACAATACCCCGTCTCGTTCGGAATCTATGACTTGGAACGGTTTTAAGATCACGACCTTTGAGACTGTTTCATGATTGCACTCAGTACTGAAGTGAATCGTCCCATAGTCTATTGTGACCTTAGGATTTCATCCAATCGCTTAGATAAGTTCGCGAGAGATGAAGTTGGCCATTGTTCAATTTCACATACTATGAATGAACGGGCGTATTAATTATAAACCATAAGAAAATAGTACTTCAACAAGCTAATTAGTATTGGCTTGCTGGGCACTACTCTATCAATCTCCCACTTGCCCTAAAGCCAATCACAACATTTCTAAGACCCATCTATACCAAGATGTCCCTCGAACCATTTGTGAAAGAGCTTAATTAGTGGATCTGCTAAGTTTGTCTTTTTGAGATAACGTAGTACTTTTACGCGTCTCAGTTATCTTATGACTTGTTCAATCATATGATATTGTGTTCAGATCATCGGTGAGATCTCGTTTCCTTTTCAATGAGAAATTGCCTTGTTTAAATCGGTTAAGATTATAACAGGCTTTTGCCATGCTAGGTAATTCATCCAATCATTGGACGAATGTTTTTTCATCTAAACACCTTCTCTTGTGTGCAGCATCACAATGGTGCTATTATTCCGATTGAGTCGGCAATGGTATACTATTGGAATTTCTTCCAATTTACCTTCGCTCCATCGAGACAGAATAAATCATCCACTTCAGACGAGAAATCTCGAATCGCTAAATTCTTCGAGTTTTTCAATTTTCCACTACTACCACAGACCAGCATTATATCCTTTAATTATCTTCGAGGATTGCTTTTAATGGTAGTCCAGTGTCCTTTACTGGTGTTCGACTATCAGTAGCTCTTGAAAGATCAGAGCATTTTGATGAGTCAGGTCTAGTACAAGACTTTGCATGCTACATGCAATCCAAATGCTAAAGCATAAGGCTTCTTGAGACAGTTACTTATTTACTTATTAAATTTAGGGCTCATTAAATAAGTAAGAGAGTTTTGTCTCTTTGGAATTAATCCTTTCTTGGATTATCCTATATTGAATTTAATCAATATATTGTCTTTGTACTTCGATTCGGTGAATTGTAACATCTACTTCGCTTTTATCTCCATAAATACGTATTGCCAGTACGTGAGATGTAATTCCCAAATCTTATCATGGAAAATTGCGTGAATAACATGCTTTCGTCTGTGCTTCTCTGATATTCTTATATGGTACTTAATATGTAGATCAACATCTCGTTGTGTTGCGAATTTAACTATGCTCCCACTGATCCTTTTGCACATTTGGAATCCATATGCCTTTTGACAATTTCAACATTCTTGATTGACTTATCAAGTTGCATGTTCCAAGTTCGGGAAAAAGTCACAGATTGACCTTTGGATTTGAATAGAGATCTTCTCATCAATTTTCAATTGTGAGATGCAGAATTCATTTCCAACAGTCATTCTTCGGTAGTCAAAACCACCTTTCTATGGCTAATAGTTTTGAAATGGATTTTGACGTAGCAAACGGAGAAGGTACTTTCATTGGTCCTAGAAGGACTTTTGAGGAGTGACCTATCGCCATTAGGTGAGTCAAAGTTTCCACTTTGAATCTTATGGCTTCATGCCATATCCCTTAGTTCTTTTGTAATCTTGGATTAGAATCCAGTTTCTCAATTTCGTAAAATGGAATTTTGAGTTCCTTACGAATTTGATTAGATTACTAATTTGTGCATGGATCGGTTCAGTAGGCTTCGGGGTTTACTCCCACTGTTTGTGGGGATGGGTCCAGTTCTTGGACTTCATCAAGTTCTATGACGTTCTTATTTCCTTTGACAAGAGTTTTGTCAACAGAGGAACAAGCTTCTTACGAGATACTTTCGTTTCTCTTTGTCGTAGAACAAGTATCCAATGGGTTTCGTCGGATACCCCACAAACTTTATATGAATTAGATCTACCATCTAATTTCTCATATAAGGGTGTGTTGCTATGTCTTAAATGACATGGCAGTGTAAGAACTTACTTCAAAATACTAGACCAAGTATTTTTAAAGAGTCAGGGGAGGTTATCCCCTAATGTGAATATAGGAATTTAGCAAGATCACAGTCGAGAATCGAACTAAGTTTTATCAAAGCTCGATCTTCTTCTTTGATTTGCTTTGTTTAGAATTCTATTCTCCTTTAGATAATCGAGGATTTAGTTGCTTATGTTTCAGCAAGTTTGATTAGATCAAATTGCTTTTGACATAATGCATCTAATTACTTCATTTCCAAAACATCTATTGAATTACTTCAACAGTTTCAGAATTGTACTTCTTTTGAACTAGTGCTTTTAGTTCTAATTGGTTTGAAATGTTTGGAATGCCTAGCAATCCTTTATTTCGGTTATTATTCCTTTAAGACAAGATTTGAAAGTTCGGAGTTTTATCCAAGTTCCTTATTTCAAGAACAGTAGACAAAAACTTTCCTTTCGAATCTTTCTTTAGGAAGAATGTCCAAAATAGACATTTCAGTGAACGATTATCCTTGTTTTTCGATTCAGCATATAGTCTTCGAAGTTTTGATTTGTTTATCATTGTTTATTTCTATGTTTCAAAACATCAACATTTGTACAAAGTTAAATCGCTCTAATTAAATAAATTCCATTCTCAATGGTAAAGCAATAATGTCTTGTACAAAATTTGAAATAATACTCAAAATAAACTAAAACTAGAAACTCTTGCTAATACGAAAAACTTCTTCTTTTGCTAAAAAGTAACGTCTAGGTCCAGATGGCCCTTGACCCAATCCCTGAAGCAACATCCCCTCATGGTTCTTCGCACTTCTTGCATTTTCCTTTTAAGGAATTTCCTCCTTTTAGGTTGAGAGGGAATGCCATCATTTCCTGCAAACACTTTTACAGAAATGAAGGTTTATCAGATGTCTTACATCAAAAGAATTAACAGGTGTATAACTTTAAGTCATACCGTTGTTAAGTCTGTTCAGGAATTTCTTTTCAGCAAGCCTCCTTAATTTGTTTTCGTACTTACACATGTGGCAATCCCTTTCGTATAGACCCCATCCTTGCAGATGAATTTCCTCATATTTATCTAATAACTCATGCAAGTGTTTTGTTTTAATTCCATCAGGCGGAATAATACAATGTTGCATGAAATGAGTGAAGGTGTCAGACAAGCCATTGAGAGTAATTTCTATCTCATCTTCTAAAGACAATTGAGCTCCAAACTTTTTGATTCGTTTGAACATTTTGGTTAAGTAAGAACAATATTCTCTAACATTGCCAAACTCAGCCATGCTTGTCTCGTGAAGGTGATTGCGCATAATGGACCCCAAAGTTGGTTCGTTTATAACACGCACTATGCATCGTTTGAACGGAATAGTGGATGGTAAATGGCTAACAATAAAACAGACAACTATAAGCAGACAGGTTTAATATTAATACTTATAATTAACAAAATTTGGACTTTTTATCGAAAAAGTTCTCCCACTATTTTTATCGAAACAATAACCCCTTCTAGTTTCGGGAAAAATCTATTTCCTAGTAGGTCTTGACGTCCCAGCAGCAATTAGTTGCACCCACGACTCGTGGCCATACATTTAATTCCCTAGGTAGGTATACATTTTACCAATTGTGTCTACCACACAACCTTCAAGCTATTTTGCCTCGTTTTTCGCATTTATCTAGCACTGCTACATCATAAATGTTACTACGCGTTAAGTCTAATCCATTAATCATGATAAGCAACGGGCCCGGTCATGAATTCTCCGTAACTAGTTATCGGTCGATCTTCACGTCCCGACCAGTCCCTACCCTTGTCAAGTTTTATTAAAACTAGAATCAAGGAATTTCGTGCATTGCCCCTTTCTTCGACTCGGGTGCCAGACTCTGGATCACCTCTATCGATAAGTAAACAACATGCACTAGTCCCTATTAACGGAAGGCTTGGATTTTATAAAACCTCATTTTATATTTTAACCCAATATGACTTAATATTTATTCGAGAGGGGAATTTTCGGTTTTGAAAGTTTAAGGAAACTCTCCTCGAGATCTCACCGCTTCAATTATGCTTTATCTTTTATTTACGATCTAGATTCTAGCGCGCAAACACACAAGCAATCATAAATCGACTAATAAATAAAAGCCATACAAGCCTAGCATGGATACTACCACAATATGTTTTCGATCGGGAGCCTCCTATGCAGGCCATCATCGAGCCAATGATGTTGGCCCAATTGGTCAATCTAAAGGGTTTGAAAATGGGCCTATGCTATTACACAATGTACCATGCATACATGGCCTTCAATTCTTCTTGGGCTCCCACCTTGCTTGTAAACGGGCCTCCATCCTAGACTAGGAAAGCAGTAAAGCCCTATTCTATTACAAAGGCTCAAAGTGGCCCAAAAATAATAACAGGATCGCAGGCCCAATAAAAACCAAGCAATAAATTAAACCAATCACATCTAACCTAAGGTCAAGGCTCGGCGCGATCGAAAACCACGTAAACAGTTCACGTAGAGCAAGAAACAAGCAAACAACTTTTACCTATTTCTTTCTTAATTTTAAAACTACCTTTTAAAACTAACTTCCTATGATTCTTGCTTTTTAGTCACTGCTAATTATGACAAATAAATTCTCGGATAAATTAAAACAAGTTTTCTGCCTCAAATTAAGATTCTGATTTTTCAACTTTTGAAAATTGCAGTTCGGCCCCTATACTTTCGAAAATTGCACTTTTGACCCCAAAACTTTTGAAAAGTTACAAATTACCCCCAAAACAGTTTTCGGACAGAAGGACCAGAAAAATAAAATTTTGAAATCCAGAAAATTTTTTAATTTGCAAACTGACCCCTGAAGTTTCGGAAATTACAAAACAGTCCTTGAATTTTCGGAAATTGCAAAACAGCCCCAAAAACTCGTGCGATCATATTTTCATAAACAGCCCAGATTTTTCAAAAATTTCCAGAAACAGAAAATTAATTTTTCAGCCCTAATTTTGAGATATGCGATTATTTGCACAAAGAGTCCTGATTTTTCGAAAAACTATAAATTCGCCACAGATCTTAAAAGGCAATTATACCCAATCATAGATCCAGTCATAACAAGCAAGAATCAATCACTAGAACATAATTATCACGCGTTGTCATACATACAATCAAGCATATACAGTGAAAACACATTATGTTCAGGCCTTTTCGTATAAAAACGTATGGAGTTGGCTCTGATACCACTGTTGGGATATTCTATCTAGGGGCTCGATTGTCAATACAACAGAGTGCGGAATTTAAAATTTTTCGAGTTCCCTATATGTCCCATAAAACTTTCTCCACAGTTATTTATACGAAAAGCATGAATCAAACATTTAATAAAACATAGGGGGTTTAATCGCAAATTACCTCACCACGGATTTGTGGTGGTTTCCTCCACGTGTTTGGTTCGATCCACAGCTTGAGTGATCCATGTGTCTCACCTCCAAAGTTAGTCCACACCAATCGGATTGTAGTGACGCCTACAAGTCTTAGGCTTAGAACTGGATCTCGCAGGTTTGTCAGAAAAGGATTTCAGATCTGGACTTAAGATCTTGAACGAGATTAGGAGATACAGATGGAAGAATCGAATCACAGGGCTTGTGTGATCGAGCAGGGTTCGGCCAGGGCAGATCTGGTCGAGCTTGGGTTCGGCCGAGTTTGGTTCGGGCGACATGGGGTTGGGGCGAAAAGTATTGGGGCGATTTTGTAGTTAAAAATTCTTGTTCGAAAAATCTGATATTCTCTCTTGTAAAAGTCGATCTCTCTCAAATTTTCAGCAAACAATTTTTCTCTCAAAATTTTCTGAACTCACTTATTAATTATGAAGAGAAGAGAAGGAGTATATTTATGAGAGAATTTCACTTTTGATACCATAACTCAACCTACTTTAGGGATTTGATACAACAATTTTTTCTCCCGACTCATTTGATACCATAACTCAAATCAACTCGACACATTTGATACTTCCGTCAAATTGGAAACAGAATTGTCACGTGATTGTCACGTGGCCGTTAAAACTTTGCACATTTGATACCATAACTTATGTTGACTGATAATTTTACCCCATAACATTTCAGGTTACCAAAAAAGCCCCACATCTCCAAATTTAGTGACGATTTTAGTCCACATTGTTGCAAAATTTCCAAATTGACTCGAATAAGACCACGTGCTGACCAATTTAGAACTTTACACATTTGATACCATTACTTATGTTGACTGATAATTTTACCCCATAACATTTCAGGTTATCAAAAAAGCCCCACATCTCCAAATTTAGTGACGATTTTAGTCCACATTGTTGCCAAATTTCCAAATTGACTCGAATAAGACCACATGCTGACCAATTTAGAAAATTTTACTTATTTTATTTAAATAACTAATTTAATTTATAAACAATATTAATAAATTAAATAATACATTAACATACCAAAATTAAGAAAATATATTATTTTTAAATATTAAATTTATATAATAGAATTAATATATTTAATATTTATTAAAATAATAAATTATATAATTTAAAACTATTTAATATTTATTAAAATATTAAATAATAAATAATTTTAATTTTAAAAAAAAATCCCCACCCCACCCACCACCTCCCCAGCCTTCCCCCCTACCCCCCGATTCCCAGGCCGCCGGCGGCCTGGGTCTTCTGTCCCAGGCCACCGCCGGCCTGGGTTCTTCGATCCCAGGCCACTTCCGGCCTGGGATCTTCGGTCCCAGGCCGGCGGTGGCCTGGGACAGAAGACCCAGGCCGGCGGCGGCCTGGGATTCTGGGGGTAGGGGGAGGGGTGGGTTGGGTTGGGTGGGGTGGGGTGGGGATTTTTTTATTAAATTATAATTATTTATTATTTAATATTTTAATAAATATTAAATAATTTTTAATTATATAATTAATTATTTTAATAAATATTAAATAGATTAATTCTATTATATAAATTTTATTTTTAAAAAGAATATGTTTTCTTAATTTTGGTGATAGTTATGTTAATGTATTATTTAATTTATTAATATTGTTTATAAATTAAATTAGTTATTTAAATAAAATAAATAAAATTTTCTAAATTGGTCAGCACGTGGTCTTATTCGAGTCAATTTGAAAATTCGGCAATAATGTGGACTAAAATCGTCACTAAATTTGGAGATGTGGGGCTTTTTTGGTAACCTGAAATGTTATGGGGTAAAATTATCAGTCAACATAAGTAATGGTATCAAATGTGTAAAGTTCTAAATTGGTCAGCACGTGGTCTTATTCGAGTCAATTTGGAAATTTTGCAACAATGTGGACTAAAATCGTCACTAAATTTAGAGATGTGGGGCTTTTTTGATAACCTGAAATGTTATGGGGTAAAATTATCAGTCAACATAAGTTATGGTATCAAATGTGCAAAGTTTTAACGGCCACGTGACAATCACGTGACAATTCTGTTTCCAATTTGACGGAAGTATCAAATGTGTCAAGTTGATTGAGTTATGGTATAAAATGTGTCGGGAGAAAAAGTTGTGGTATCAAATCCCTAAAGTAGGTTGAGTTATGGTATCAAAATTGAAATTCTCTCGTATATTTATAGGAGAAGAGTCCTTCTCTAAAAAGGATATCTCCTTCCCTTCTCTATCAAATCTTCATTCCTTATCAAGTTAGGAATGTGAGATTTGATAGATCTCTTCTAACTTGCTCTCCAAGAAATAAAACTCTTTTCCTTCTTTTACAAAAATCGCCCACTCCCTATTTTTAAGTTAATTGCAAAATCAACCCCATAATTATCCAAAAATTGGTTAATTATTTCTTCTTCCAATTAATTAATAACTTTAATTAATTTCCATAATTAATCAGATAACTCTAATTAATTAATTGAACATTAATCAATTAGATATCTAATTAATAATCTCCAATTGAATTAATACCATAATTCAATTACTTTGATTTAACAACTTTAAATCATTTGCTTTCCTTTAAGACAGTCACCGTCCAATTGTATTGTGTGTGACCCTCTGGGTTCACCATCAACTGGCAGCAGGCCCACGACTTTCGTGATTTAATTAACGAGCAATTAAATGCTCCGATCAATTAAACAACTTTTAATTGACCACTCCAAAAATTAATTTCCCTATTAATTTAGGAGTACCTACACTTCATGGTCGATGTCTAGCCACAAGCCCATGAAGCCCAATCAAAGGTGAATTGATTATAGTGAACCTCACCTCTTATAATTACCATGTACATACGGTCCCTTCACGATGATTTCCCGATCGAGACCTAGGGTGTGTGAATTGATCGGCACCTCTAATTATCTTGATACTGTACTTTCTAATTCAGGATAATAATTCCGGTGTGACTGCTAAATTTGGAAATACCTTCCAAATTCGTCACCAACCATGGCCATGGATTTCTAGGAACATATTATCGAAGAACATACAGGAAATACTCTCATCTTATCAGGATGAGTCGATAGATCATTTCTTCATACTAACCACTCGCGTACAGTCGTGTACGCACCCAACTTAGGCACTTTGTGGCCAGGCTACGTGACCAGTACCTAAATCTAAGTACTCACACTTGTGTACCGAATTCGCCCTAGCACCTCAAGTCCAAGGACTAAATCGTACACTATTATAAGCCTTGAGAAACATCCCATCACCGATATGCGTCATGCGCTTCCACAATGGGTTTCTCTGTTCGGGTCGTTCGATGCATTCAATCCTCCATTGAACCACCTACTCATATGCACTGGCCTCAAATGCCTTGCTCATGAAACGCTACAAATTCACTCCATGTGAATCATGCATACTTGTACAAGTCTTGGCGATTCCTACGATACCCCGTCTCGTTCGGAATCAATGACTTGGAACGGTTTTAAGATCACGACCTTTGAGACTGTTTCATGATTGCACTCAGTACTGAAGTGAATCGTCCCATAGTCTATTGTGACCTTAGGATTTCATCCAATCGCTTAGATAAGTTCGCGAGAGATGAAGTTGGCCATTGTTCAATTTCACATACTATGAATGAACGGGCGTATTAATTATAAACCATAAGAAAATAGTACTTCAACAAGCTAATTAATATTGGCTTGCTGGGCACTACTCTATCAGTAACGTCTAAAGATAATATGCATAGTCAATAAAATATAAATAATCAAGATTTCACACACTTGAGTCGTTGTATAACCGATACTCGAGCACTAAAACAAATTTCCAAATTAAAGATTCAAAAGATTGAGCTCGACTAGGTCGAGCTTGACTGGGACGCTAGAAATAGTAACCGACTTTTGAATCTTGCTTAAAAGAAAATTAAATTTAGTAGTTGGTTGCTAGGCAACCAAGAGGGATAAACAATTGCAATGTATTTAATCCATTTAAAAGTGTGTAGAAACACTAAAGCATTAATGGGAGATATGTCGTCTTTTGTACCCTCATGGGTAAAATTACGTTGTAAAGTACGATCCCGAATTATTTTAGAATAAAGAAGAGAGCCTAATCAATGAAAGCATGTAAGAGATCTGGATCGATTCAAAATCAAACATGCATGGGCATTGATTATTTAACAGAGAATTAGATTCTCAAAATGTAAGACCTGCTCGAAGCATTGTCAGTTGTCGTGCATTCTGGACATCTAAATGTCCACTAAGAAATCTTACATGAAATTCCTTATTCAATCAAATAAAACTTGATCAAGAAAATCGAAGATACTGAGCTAAATATCTATGAAGCCAGTTCCAAAACATATCAAGTGATATGAGTTTTGGTATTGTACCTTCATTTGCATTCATGCGCTTATGGGGTCTCCCGCTTATGTGAATAAGCTAGTGGGAGATAAGCTGGAAATAAATCCATCTTATGCAATTCGTGGTGTATCCAAAATCTCAAGGAAACAACCTTTGTCTCAAGGAAAACTAACTTCTTGGAAAAGGATTTCTTCTTGGACAATAAAGAAAAAAACATAAAACAAGATGAGGTTCATGAAATCGACCCATCTCCACAGGCAGTGGGAGAACCTGAGCATGAAAATGAACCAACTAGTACACATGAACTTTGAAGGTCTTACAGGTATCGTAGAGAGCCCGAGAGGTACTACAGTCTGAGACTAATCCAATGACCTATGAAAAAGCTATGCAAGACATAGATTTGGGAAGATGACACAAAGCCATGGAATCTGAAATGGACTCTATGCACTCTAACAAGGTTTGTACCTTAGTGGATCCACCAGTGGGAGTAGCTCCCTTGGTTTGCAAGTGGATCTATAAGCGAAAGCTTGGAGTGAACGGAGAGGTTATTACCTATAAGGCACGACTAGTCGCAAAATGATACACTCAAATGTCGAGTATTGACTTTGATGAAATTTTGCATATAGCGATGTCCAAATTCATTTAGATATTGTTGGCCATAGCTGCGTAGTATTAGCTACGAGATATGGTAGAAGGATGTAAAGATCGTTTTTCAATGGAGAAATTGATAATGAAGCAACCGAAAATGATATACATCCAAGGGAGATGAGCACAAAGTTTGCAAACTCCTAAGGTCCAATATGGACTTAAGCAAGCTTCCCGAAGCTGGAACATATGTTTGATGATATAATCCAAACCTTTGGATTCGTTGAAAAAGTGTTCGAGCAGTGTGTGTACAAGAATGTTAGTGGGAGTACAATTAAATTTTTATGCTTTATGTTGATAACATTCTACTCATTGGACATGATGCAAAATTGTTATCCGAAAAGAAATCATGGTTTTCTACACAATTCTCGAAGAAGGATTTGGGAGAAGCATCCTTTGTACTGGGTACAAGGATCTACATAGATAGATCGAAAGGACTGTTGGGCCTCTCCCAAATTAAAGTACATAGATAAAATACTGAAGACATTCAGTATGGAAGAATCCAAGAGAGGATTGCTTCCGATGAGACATGACATTGCTCTCTGAGTCTGTGGTCCCAAAGACCACTGAGGAGAGAAGCAAGATGTCTAAGATACCACATGCTTCTGTGATAGGAAGCATAATATGGTATGTTATGTACAAGACCAGACATAGCGTACTTTCTGAGCATAAATGACCGCTATTTGTCTGACCCAGAAGACCAGCAGTGGGTAGCCGTAAAGTCTATTCTGAAGTACCTGAAAAGGACTAAAGAATTGTTCTTGGTATACTGCGGGGGAGAATTGAAATTGTAAGGCTATACTGATTCTAGCTTCCAATGTGATGTAGATGGTTTCAAGTCAATATCTGGATATTTTTGCCTCAATGGTGGTGTGGTGAGTTGGATACTACCGAAAATTCGACCACCGAGGAATAAAACATTGTAGCATGTGGAGCTGCAAAGAAATGTGATTGGATGAAAATTTTCGTCCAAGAATTGGACGTCGTACCTAGCATTGTCGAGCCATTACTATCTTCTGTGAAAATAATGGAGCTATCTCGCAAGCGAAGGAGTCGAGATCTGATTAGAAATCCAAGCACGAACTAAGACGATACCATTTGATATGTTATATCATTGGTAGAGGAGACATAAAGATGGAACGTGTCACCTAAAAGGATAATACCGTGGACACGCTAACTAAGCCAATGCCTCAAAAGGCATTTGAGAAACATCTATCAAAGATGGGAATCAGACATACGAAGAGTTGGCTTTAACACAAGTGGGAGATTGATGGAATAGTGTCCTGCAAGCCAACAAATTTGGCTGCATTTAATTAGTAATAATTAAAAGAACTATTCAATTTGATTAATAAATGAATTTCTTTATATGGACATCTTCATCTTATGAATAATTATCTAACATAAGGATGGAAGTCCTTAGATCACAGGGCTATGACACAACTCGTGGACTGATTCCAAGACCGTGATCTAAAACTAATTCAAGGGTCGTAGAATTCATTTGAGATGGGACATCAATGTATTCAGTTAGACCCTCACGAGTGTGTATACTCCGATGAACTGGAGGATGCTGGGGTCCACGATCATGATTGGGATAGTTGATACACACGAGTGGGTGGCTTGCTGGGATGGCAAGCGCACCGAATACCCCACCTAGGAAATAACTCCCCATGGAAGCGGTAGTCGCATATCGGGGATAAAGTTATTCCTATTTACAATAGTGTACGAGGAACAATCCTTATTACTTGAGGTGATAGGGTTTATCTGGTGCACGAACGTCTATGCTTTGATATGAGTCCCGACTGACTGAAATCTACTTCAAGGTCTCTGTGGATTCATGTTGGGTATAGAGGAACATGTATGCAGGTTCGTAACATCAACAGAGGATCTGTTGACCTGACTTGATAAGTTGGGAGCTTCTCCTATGAATCTCTGTGAGAAACGTATTCCGGTAAATCCTTGGCCAAGGTATCTGATGACTTTATGAAAGTAGCTCAAAAAGGTTAAGTCAAAGGGAATAGTTTCGAGACCAAAAGGAAACCGATGAAAGTCCATAACCTTAGTCTTGACTGGGAGACCAACTAATGGAAAGATTAAGTCTTACATGGTAATTGTAAAGGTAAAAGGTTCACTGAACTAATTCACCAGTGATTGGGCTCCACGGGCTTGTGGCCAGACATCGACTGTGGAGTGTGGGAGAATTCCCGAATTAGCAGGGGTGCAAATTTTGGAATGATTAATCGACAGAGTGCTCGATTGATTTAGAGTATATCTTTACTCGAATAATTAAATGCACATTTAGTTATAACCCGCTGCCAATTATGTGATGGACCTACAGGGACATACACAATACAAATAGAGCGAAAACAAGTGAAATGTAGAAAGGTTGGATCAACTGGGTCGACCCATGCGGGCGGGAGATAGTCCAGCTAGATTGGATCATCCTATGAACTAAATTGGATTTAATTTATAGAAGTGGATCTAATTAAATGGACTTGGTGTCCAAATTAATTAAATGTGAATTAATTAAATGGGCCAATTAATTTGGAGATTAATTGGAGCCCATATTTAATTAATAGACTAGGCCCTTGAATTAATTGCAAGATTGTTCTTGCAAATTAATTAAGGCCTAGCCCAATTAAAATAGAAGGCTTAGTCTTGTTGGGCAAGTAATAGAAGTCATTTAGTGTGAACATGGTTTAACAGATATTTAAGGAATCTGATCTTACGCGTTTTCGTTGGAGATCAAAATAATTTAAGTTGAGCATGCAAGATATGCTATGATATGAGATTGAAGATCAATAAGGTATATTTTGAATATGAGTGTACATATTACAAGTAATGAGGGTCCTATTTGAGCATTATAGGATGCCGTACAAGCTAGAGGCTAAGTACATACAAACTAAGGTGATTTAATCTAGCCCAAGAGGAAATCCGAGCAGGAGGCTTCGATCAAGGAGCAGCCCCCAAAAATCCCTTTTTTTTGTGTCATAAATGCTTGGGGTATTTATAGCTGAGGATGGGGATTGGCCCATGGGCTTGGGCCTGAGGTTGGCCCAATGATAGATTCGACCATGAGCCCCTCTGCTGGCGATCGGACTGAGCTAATTGGAGTTCAAAGCTTCGGGGTTGGATATATGCACCCAGGGTCGAAATTAGGCCTTCAAGGTCGAAGTTAGGCATCCCAGGGTTGGAAATATGCACCCAGGGTCGAAATCAGGGTCTTCAAGGAGCTTGAGGTCGAACTGAGGGTCCTCAATGAGCTTGAGGTCGAACTGAGGGTCCTCAAGGAGCTCAAGGTCAAAATTATGCCTCCCAGGGAGCTCAGGGTCGAAATTATGCCTCCCAGGGAGCTCAGGGTCGAAATTATGCCTCCCAGGGAGCTCAGGGTCGAAATTATGCCTCCCAGGGAGCTCAGGGTCGAAATTATGCCTCCCAGGGAGCTCAGGGTCGAAATTTGGGCTCTTTGATCCAGCATGAGCTCCCAGAATAAAGATTCCAAAGTACCCCTCATCAGAATCTAAGATTCCTAGCATCTATAAATAAGACTTATTAGTCTTGGAAACTAAGTTACACTTTTTAGTCTTCTACTCAAAATTGAAAACAATGAAAAACCCTACTCACTCCTAAGCCAAAAACCGCCCACCCTGTGCAAGAAGTCAATCGATTTCTTGCTCTTCTTGTCTTCAGTTTCTCGTCTGATTTATCTATGTTCTAGCCGATCAGATCAATTAGAGTATTCGTGTAATTGTGGTGTAGAGGCGCAACACATGGGGCGTCTTACAAAAGTTGCAGGTCCACTTTATGGAGAAACAAATGGGGCGATTTTCTGTCAAAGTTCTGCATAGATCCAGATATACATAGTGCCTTGGAAGTGCAAGGAACGAGGTATAAACTAGATCTGCTTATATGTTCTTATTTTATATAGTTTAAATATATTCGGATTGTATCTTGGCAAGATTCCCAAGGAGTGCCTAAAAGTTTTATATTTCCACTGCCTGAGGCTCGTTTTCCCGTAAGAATCCCAACATAGACTTGGTATAAGTCTTTACAAAGAGGGTCATATGAATACACCACAAAATGCACCGAAGCCGCCCGCCGCCCGCCCAACCCGACTCGACTCGGCTTGGATCTGATTTGATCTGAAATGAAATGAATTGAACTGGACTGGGCTGGGCTCGGCCGTTTGGGCGAATTGTCTCGTCTCGGACTTATCTTTTTGGAGGAATTCTGAATTAAAATGTTTTACAAATTTTATTTGAAATTTTTAACTTACTAAACATTTTTTTTAATAATTCAATTTACAAATATTAATTCTGGATATTTAAATTGTGTAACTCATTTCAGTTACGGAAATCAATTGATGAAAAACGTTTTCCAGTTACGAAAATTTATGTTGCAGAATTAATTTTGAAGCCCACTCCCCACCTACATATATGTATATTTTCTGATTTCAGAAACACACCAACACACCTAAAATTCTAATTCTCACCATGGTCGACCAGCAGTGGTGATAGAAAGCTCTCTTTAATTGTAGAAAACACAACCCAATCTCTCTTTTCACTCGCTACATCTCTCTCTCTGCATCACATAGATCTCTGGTAAGTTGAAATGACATTTTCTCTCCATCCTGAAAATTCCTTCTCAACTGTTGAAAGCTCCCTGTTATTTGTGTCTAATTATTAATCCTTTTGAGTTAGTTTTACACAAAAAATTTGGGTTTAGTTTGTTTCTTTTGAATAATGAATTATGTTTGTTAATTTAGGGCTTCAATTCGATTTAAAAAATACAAAGGCAGAAAAAACTTGGGCGTTACTTCCTGATAATGGGTAACTTGGATCCCATAATCTCGACTCTACGGATGGGAACTCGAGCTCAGGACGAAGTAAAGGTAACCGGGTCCATTGGATGCAACCACTGATTGAACGTTACTGTTGGGCCGATCCCAGGCCCATGACTATGGGCTGATCCTTACTCTCGGCTATAAATACCCCAAGCATTTATGACAGCACACACGCTTTCCCAGGTGCACTACGCTCGAAGCTATAGCTCGGATAGATTAGCTCGGCCATTTTATATGTATTTCACCCTATAGCATGTACGGCATCCTGTAATGCTCGAATAGGACCTACAACATTTGTAAATTGTATCTCTACGATCGGAATATATATATACATTGATCTTTTCTCAATTTTATAGCGTTATTTGTGTTTATTCTGTTAATATCGATCAGATTACGAATTTGCGTAAGATCAATTGGCGCCCACCATGGGGCCTTATTTGGGTGTTAGATCGAAAAATGCTTACTACGAGGAGAAATACGTATAATCGAGGAGAGCCATCCCACGCCGCGGGGGTTCAGAATTCAGGTAATAATGAGCCCAATAATCTATCCAGGGCGGCTCAGCAACTAGAAGTTCCGTCGATCCTTCTATAAGACAGTGCTCCGACCCTCGGAGCCCTCGCCAATTTAAGGTCAAAATTAGAGTTGTACCATGCGCCAACTAGATTACAACCGTATAAAGGAGCTACCGACGTCGGTAAAGATATCGACAGTCTTTATCATTATAATCTTTATTCGAACATTCCGAGGGATCCCTACGGTAAAATCATACATCGCCGTCGAGAAGATTGCTCTCGAAAGATCGGAAAAACTGCTATCGAGCTCTATTTTATCTTCCTTTGAACCCAATTTAACAAAAAATCATGGTTCGGAAATGCGGTATAATGGACAGACAAAACTACTCACATATCTCTATTTTATCCACTATCTTATCGTCTCGTTCTGTCCTCGCTTATCTTATTATGTAAAAGGATTATCTATCTTATGGGCGTCTTCCTCACGTATGGAAGTCTTATTCACGGTTCGGAAATGTGTTATTATACACAATGAAAACTATACACAATTTTCTGGAATATCCGCCATCTGGTTATCTCGCTTTGTCTACGCTTATCTTATATGGCAAAGGATTATCTATCCAATGGAAGTCTTATTCGCCAGAAATAATATTTATTCGTCATATTCAAGGAAATTATTGTGGCCAATCTTTATGTCTATTGATCAAAACGACTAAGGGTGAAAGCCGTTGCTATGCCCCTTAGATCGAAATAAATTAAAGGGTGAAAGCTGTTGCTAAGACCCTCAGGTGAAAGTTGTTGCTATGACCGATCAAAACGACTAAGGGTGAAAGTCGTTGCTATGCCCCTTAGATCGAAATAAATTAAAGGGTGAAAGCTGTTGCTAAGACCCTTAGGTGAAAGCTGTTGCTATGACCGATCAAAACGACTAAGGGTGAAAGCCGTTGCTATGCCCCTTAGATCGAAATAAATTAAAGGGTGAAAGCTGTTGCTATGACCGATCAAAACGACTAAGGGTGAAAGCCGTTGCTATGCCCATTAGATCGAAATAAATTAAAGGGTGAAAGATGTTGCTAAGACCCTCAGGTGAAAGCTGTTGCTATGACCGATCAAAACGACTAAGGGTGAAAGCCGTTGCTATGCCCCTTAGATCGAAATAAATTAAAGGGTGAAAGTTGTTGCTAAGACCCTCAGGTGAAAGCTGTTGCTATGACCGATAAAAACGACTAAGGTTGAAAGCCGTTGCTATGCCCCTTAGATCGGAATAAATATTAAGGGTGAAAGTTGTTGCTAAGACCCATAGAGTGAATTTTCGATCTTCAAATTGTTGGTTTTATTCTCCAATTGTCCAGTTCCTTTATTCCATTATTGGATTTGTTTTCCTAAATTAATCAATTCTCTATTCATCAAGGATGTAAATTATTTATGCATGTGAAAAGCTTCAAGCAGTGGAACGGTGATACATAAATGAACAAGAAGAAGTTTTACGGATATCTTTCTCAACTAACCAATGCAGAGATAATCCTCGATTTGATCATCAGTTAACAACAATGGATTATGAGAGTTTTTGGAGTTACAGCCTATTAGTACTCGGGATTTATTTTTTTTCGATTGTCAAATTTAGTAATCTCGGAATAATTGTACGAGTAAATCACGATCGGAATTTATTTTTCCGAGCGTCGGGTTCGACAACTTCGGAATAATTATATAAATTATTTACTATCATCCCGGGTTCATTCACGATCGATCACGTAATTTATGTAGATTATTTATCTGATTATCAGATACTTCACTCGATCGGCTGGGACAGAATTGATTTTGTTTTCTTGGTTAAGGCTATTTCTAAGTGGAGTAGATCCTGCAAATAAAATATCAGTAAAGTCTGTTGGTACAATGGTAACAAATTATATAAATCCTCGAAGTTGCAACCTAATTTGGACTACCGTTCGACTACCAAGGAAAATTATGATTCCGAAGGAAAGGGTTTGATAACTTCAAGTTAACTACGTAAAGTTGCAATCAATCAAGTTCCAACTAATCTCACTTATATTCGACCAAAGAAATCGAGAAGATACCAAAGAATAAACGATGAAATTCGAGCAAAAAACAAAGCTTTATTATCATTCTTCGAACAAGTTACAAGTGAAGCCTCGAGTACAATATTAAAATCCGGGCTCAAGAAATACAGTACAATCACTCCCACCCTACTACAAATTCAACGAGTAAAAGATAGACATGTTCGATCCACATTCCCGAGATCGCTCCAGATGCAGAACTCAGCAGTGATTCTTCATGGCAGTCACTCGCCATGTGTCGCACATCCGTCTCAGAGCGGGATAAAAGCTGGATCGGAGCCCATCTCCAGGTCTTTTAACCGACCTTAGGTCCTCATCTGTAAATAATGATTGTTGGGTACAATCATTATCCACGACCTAATCCGATCCAGAGCAGCGGAGAGTTACCTCAGCGGAATTACTCCATGCAATCTCGAAGGAACTATACTTCAAGAAAGCCCTCGAGGAAGCCGGTGCTCAAGATTTAAAGAGCTCCTTTAAGGTTAACCAACTGCCCGACCAGATGCTGCGCTAGAATACTGGAATTTTAACCCGTCTCAAATAGGGTATATCTGATAAAACAGGTTGCCTGCCGGTATTCTAGGCTTAATTTCTTTTGCCTGTAGATATTCTAAGCGAAAAAGATTACAGACCAGGATCGGAAAACAGGGTCCGAATTCTAATCTCAAACTCCTTTATTTTAGAGGTAATACGAATCATTTTTAACAAAGGTAAAACTCGATCCATGGTGATCGGACGAAGCATAGAGGCAGAAGTGAAGAATGTCGCATAAACAAATTGGAACTATTTATAGCAGCGAAGGATTTGAACCAACGGCCCAGATAACAGATCGCGGACGATTATGATGTACATAATAAATGAACTGACCGATACATTTCCCAAGAAATAGGGTCCTGTTTGGTTAGAGGGAACAATCTAAAGGGCGCATAAAGGGGGGCTTGTTCGAAAGAATCAGTCAACAAATTCTTATCCATCATCCTATCTGTAAAGCAAAGTCGGAATCAGGAGTATTTGTTCAAAATTCAACCCTTACGCGCCCGCTATTGAAAATATAAAATCAATTTGGAAAACTCAGTGTTATTATCAAGGAATAGCGATTCGGACACCGGCTCGGTTTTCAATCATTTACGTTTAACTAATGATGTTCGAGTTAAAAGAAATGCTATGATCTGTCCAGTCCTTCAATCACAATGAGCCGAACATCAGAAACGATTCAAGGGTTATTGTATATCTAAAATAATGATTATCGGACAAATAATAATCCGAGCGAATAATACTTATTATTATCAAGGATTTACGATCGGTTAAAGACTCTCGAATTGAAGAGCTCGACCAACTTTGGAAATTTGGCACTGCCTAGGATCAATTGAATGCTAATACTTAGAAATTTTCAAAGGAAGATTAATTAATTGGTTATTAGAATGCTTGTTTGTTACTCGCTCGAGAAAACGTTGTTTGATTATTCCCCTATTATTTTAAGTGTTCGAAATCGGGTTGTTGAAGTTGAGAATTTGTCTGATTATACTTTACTTTATCAACAAGGAAAAGAAAAAAGGCATTTATGAATATTATTACAAAGATACAAGAGTTCAAAGGAAAAATATTGGAGATACATTTCGAGCATAACACAAACTAATATGTTACATAGGAATCCCATTACTTTCTACAATCCTATGAAATTTTCGGTCTCCTCTCCTATCGTTTATTCGGAGTAACTTGGCTCCGAGCATGGAATCTCCTTTGGACCCGCAGGCTTTTAACTTTATTTGCGATCCTCCGAAGACGAAGGGGCGAGCGCACGGTTTGTCGGGTAAATGTATACTTCGTCGTTCCCTCCCCAGTATGTCTTCCTAAATGCATTGTGGCAATAGGTCCCTAATCGAAGACCTACGCGATAACATGCGGACTCCAAGGATTTGGCTTATTGGCCTTCCAGATGGAGATTATATTTGTCTGTCGATATTTTAAGTGGGGTCAAAAGTAGTTCGTCTTCCGCTCGAAAAATGTTCGAAGTCTGAGCTCAAAAAGTTGAATAAATTGAATAATGATCTTGATCACCATGATCGGACAAATAAAGTGCCAGTACGGTGAATGAGATAATTTCAAGGGTATGACAGCCTTTTATAGCAAAAAATGAAAGGAATCCAACGGTGGACAATCCGTGAAACGAATGGATAGGATTTGACGACCGTTGCAATTCCCGATAAATGAGGAACCGTTTGGAAAGTTCAAACTTACCAAAATTTGGAGCATATACACAACAGCAAAAAACAAAGAGCATCAGATCAAACAAAGCACGAGCCTCGTGAAGAATATTTGAATAAGTAAAAATTACATTTCGATCTTATTACAAGCCATAAGAAGAAGGTTTCGTTTCTATTGCAGCTTACAAGAAGAAAATCTCGATCCTATTACAAGCTATGAATCCTATTATTGACTAAGCCCAATCCAGTTGATCCAACTTCCCTAGCTAGGAGGTCGAATAAGCTCTTCTTTAGGCTTGACAAGTGGGAGCTACCGAGCTCCTTAATCCATTAATCATTATTATAAGGGGAAAATTTGCGATAATACCCTTACTCGAAAGATTTACAAGGATAACGAATATTGGGTGTTGGTTGATAATCGAAAGGGAAAGTTGAAGGACTAGTTCGATGCTTGAGATCGAATAGCTCTGTCCGAACACCAACCCATTTATTTAATTTGCACCATCCCACACACTTAGCGGACTTTGGGGCAACAGCCTCCCCATGATGAGAACCGTGCCGGAGAAATAATGGCTTACTTTTCAAATAACCAACGGAATTATCAGGGTCGTGGATGGTCAGCAATGCACCTTGTTGGCCTTCAAGGTCGAATATTTCTTCGTCTACAGATATCCTAGCCGATGATAAAATACTCAGTACTTTGTGATTTGCAAAATACGTTCTAACTCGAATTTCAAAGTCTTGGGATGAAGAAGAATATTCCATGATCGACGTGATCGAAGAGAACCCTTCTAAAAGGAGAAGGATCCATCTAAGGAAAGAGGAGGGCTCATTTATAGGAGCAATTTTACGAAATCCAACGGATGAGATGTAAAAATTTATACGGTCTGGATTAAGCAACTGTTTATCTTCCCGAGGAATAAGGTAATGTTTGGAACATCGTGCAAACTATTATGAAGAAAAAGAAATTGTCAATACGGCTCATTATCTACTCGAAAATTCAACCTTCCGCTTGACCAACGATATTTTCGAACGCAAATACACGGGACACTACCTTTTCAAAAAAAAAACAGAGAGAGAGAAAAGCCTATGGAAAGTTATGTTCGAAAAGGTCAATTTCAAAGAACGTATGAAAACAGCTTGAAATGCAACCCCACGATTCAGCAAGCATCATGAGCTCTAAAAAGATTTTCGCTGTGGGAACAGGTAAAAGAAAAGGGAGTTGGATCGAAGAGTCTTTCGCTTAGACTTTTCAATTGACATAAGAAAACATGCAACACGCCTGGAGATCGAATTTACGGCACGATCGAAAGAGCCCCGATCCCAACATTTGATATTACAACAAAGTTGATTTAACCGGATTTCGTCTGGTTAATTAGGTATCAGTGAATTTGTGATATCGGGGGGTTCTCGATATTTATATATATTTTATAGGGCTCCGTTACTTTATTCCGGATGGATCGTTTACAAAGAAAAGCAGTATTTATGAACAAGAAGTAAAACCACAAAACAAAGCTAAAAACACACCGATATGGAGATCAAAAGCTATGAATAATATTGAATCTTATTCAGTTGTGCTGTAGTAAGCAGTGTATAATTATGTATCCTTGGAGTTGAGGGATTTCGTAGTTGTCTAATACAATGATTAACTAGGTATTTATACAATGCTAAACCTAGCGTTATAAGGAAACATAGTCCTAATAGGACTCGGCCCAAATATCCTTCATGGGTCCGGAGTATCGTCCTTTGATCGAAGAGAACTGCACTCGGCCTGGTCGATGAGATGATCTTTAAACAGCCTGATTTCGTCGATCAGATCTCAATGTCGTTAGTCGATGGTACAGTATGTAGGGTGCGAAATAGCCCCCATCAGTACTCCCTCACTTCTTCGAGCGTATAGATAATAGAAGCTCGTAGAAGTAGATAGATCTCTACGACTGTTTGTTTTCTATGAATGGAGCCTCGTTAAAAACCTTACTTAAGAAAAAACCCTGTGGGAAAAAATCTTAAATAAGGAAAAGAGTGCTTCATATCATAGATAGTCGTTTTCTCTGTCCAGTTACGGATCGCCACGCGTCTATTCCGGAAGCTTTTCGTATCCTTCCATTTTTGGCGGGAATATGAGTAGCCGCAATAAGTTCGAAACGTCTTTTCTCATTTTCTTATAAATAGGTGACTCTTAAGTTCGCCATTCTTCTTTTATACTTTCCTACAATTCGTAGTTATTTCCTGCTTGGTCGTTCATCACGCTAAATTTTTCCTTTTATCGACCTTCATTTTCCGAGAACTAGAATACATGGCTTCTGCAAGAAGATCTTCTTCTAGAGAGATTGTCGCCCCCGATAATGAGGAGGAGTTGCATTCTAGTCAGTTGGGCGAACAATCTAGTGTAACTGACTTCGTCGTCCCTGTAGAGGATACCTTCAAGGTACGAATCCTTACTGACCCGGATGTGGCTGCCCGAACCAAAAAGGGCAAAGGTACTGTTCCTCAGATTTCTGAACCTATTGAGGATGTAGCTTGCGCATATACGGCGGAAACATTCCCGGAGGTTGTGAATAATTATACCAAATATTTTCCGGAAGGTTCTGAGATAATTCTTCCTTCTTCTACTGATAGGGTCACATCTCCCCCGGAGGGATGTCGAGCCTTTTATACGGCTCACTTCAATAGCGGACTTCGTCTTCCTTTGTCTCCCCTTTTTCTTGAAGTTTTGAAAACTTTTAGTGTGTGCTTGACACAGCTGGTTCCTAATTCCGTTGCTTTTGTAGTTTGCTTTTCTGTTTTGATGATCGCAAAGGGGTTTAAACCTTCTTTTCGTAATTTTACGCAACTTTTCCGCTTCAATATTTCTAGTTCTTCAAATCGTGGATACTTCTTCGCTAGTCAGCGACCTAGTCGAGCGATCTTTGACGCCCCTGTTTCTAGTAATCCTTCATGGAAATCTCATTTTTTCTTCGTTCGTCCTCCGTCTAATCTTTGCTTGGCGGACGGTTCGAGCGTGCCTTTTTCATGGGATCATGGTTCCCGTTGGATTCCGGGAGGTCGCTTACCGACAGGCGAACTGGTTCCCGATGATGCTAAGTTTATCGCTGATATCTTCGAAATGCGTGCAAACAAATATCAAAGTGCTCTTTTGATCGGGGAAGCTTTCCTTCGTAAGGCGGGGTTGAGTGTTCACAACTTTCCGATTAATTCATCATCTGAACTTCTTGGTTAGTACTTTATTTTAGCCTGGCGTTGTCATGATACCGTTTATAGGGAAGGTAAATGACTTATGATCTATTTCTTTTTCAACTGATATGGTAGAAAACTCTCGACACTCTTTGAAGGGAAAGATGGTGCTGTCGAAATCTTCTAAATCTGCAGAGAACGCCCCTATTGAGCAGAGAGCGTCACGTAAAAGGAAGTTGGAGATATGTCATGAATCCGAGGAGGATAGAGAGGAATCTTCAGAATCTCCTCATGAGCCCCCTATTCGTCAGGGCACGGGATCTGGTTATCCTCCTCTTCATCTTAGAACATCTTTGGGTGTTCGAGGATGTCGCACCTGGTCGATGCCTCATCCCACTAATAATCCAGTCGATAGAAAGAGGAGTTATTATGGACGCTCTGGCCAGGATCTTTCTTTAGTCGGAGAAAAACATCCAAAACCTACCCTTGTCGAAATGATCGAGGATCATTTAGAGGGAAAGAGGGCCGCTGGTTATTCCGAGAAGGACTCTCTTATCCACGATGATAATGAAAATGCGATTGATAAGGCAACCCGTGTTCTTTTGTCTGGTGTTTTTACTCGTGATCTGAATAAACTTCTTCATAAGGATCCTCTGGAGAAATTCCAGCGAGCTTCCCTTTATGCTGAAAAGGTGATATCTCTTTCCTTTGATCATGCTAACAGATAATCTTAAGGGTCTTCCTCAATTTACTAATCCATCTCTTTTTCTTTCTCTCTTTGTTTGTTCAGACTAAGACGTGTCTTGCGTCATACGCCTATGAAAATGCACTTTGGAAACAACAGTGCGAGTTCCTGGAGGAGAAGAATAAAGCTTTACTTCGTAAATCCTCCGGTTCAGAGGTTGGTCCCTCAACATCGTCTTCCGTTCCTGCCATAGAGACTCCTGCCACCGGGACTGAAGATCAAGAAATGATGAACAGGGTGATGGAGGTTTCTCGTGCTCAAGAGCAGGGCAACCAAATGGCTAGAAAGTTAGAGGAGTTCCAGTTACAGAGCACGGCTCGAATTAGTGAGCTCGAATCTCAAGTGTCAATCCTTGAAACTTCTCTAGAGGAGTATGAAACGGATGTTCCACTCAGTGGACTTAGGGATCGATACGGTAGGAATCCCGACGAAAGAGTTGTTCGTGAATTCCTCAATTCTCCTGTGCATACGGCGTTGGTATATCAGATGGTTGGTCCTTTACTTGAAAATACTTTTAAGAAGGCGATTCATCAGCTGGTCGCCTTAGAGATGATCGATGACCGTCGAAAGGAGTATTTCAAGGCTGCTCATATTCGGTTGAATCGCCATGGTGAAGTTTATTCTCCTTCCGAGGTTCCAGATGTTGTATATCAAGGTTTTCCTTTAGCTCACCTTGTCGAAGAATTTGGAAATCCATTGCCGATTCCTCCTTCTGATGTTAACGAGGAGCTCGATAAAACTTTTATCGATCCAGAAGACGAAGAAGAAGAAGAAGACGATATTGGCATGTGCGAGGACGTCGGTAGTGATCAGAAAATTCCGGATAGCGACCAGACTTCTTGAAATAGTGATTTCTTTTTTGAAATAATCTTTGTAATTATCCACTCGTAGGTTTTAATTGTAACTTTAGCTTTCCTTACTTTGTATGCTAAACGCTTCATATTCTGACAGTCGTGTCTTTTCATATTCGCCGTAATAATTCAGACAAGTCATTTAATTTGCCGTAATCATTATATGTGTGTCTTTTCAAATTCTAGCGTTTGCTCCGAGGTCAGTTTTTCTGTTTCGCGCCCTTTCTTTAGGTCTGTCGCGTCTTTTCGTGTAGTATAAATACGAAAGGTAAAAACTTGACTTGTTTTTACTGCTATACTCCTCTCTTAACAGAATACTCTTTCTTTAGCTAGTCGATAAACTTTCTCGATATTAATTTGTATTTTTCCATAATCCGACCATGAGCAACCTTTTTGGTAATACTTCGAAGCGACCATCCCGTGAGGGCGCTCGGGATAATAGATCCAAAAGATCTCGAAGAGATGGGCCGTCGATGGATCCTCCTCGTTCGTCCCAAACAATTAGGTCGGAGATCGATACTGGTGTTATTGCTTCCGAACGTCTCTCCGTGGTAAACTCGTCGTTTCCAGAACCAATCTTTTCTGCTTCCACTCAAGTAGGAAGCATGCCTTCCCCTGGTCGAATCGCTTTTGGCGATATGTCCAACGAGGAACTGGCTTATAATATAGCTGTTAGTTCAAATGCTCCTTCCTTTGAGCACGTTTTCCATGGAGGGGATTTTGCTATTTCCCTTCCTTTGTCTGTTTCTACTGCCCCAATCGCCAGCGGAGGGCAAACTGGCGATGATTTATTTGTCAATCCTTCCGTAACACAATCTATTGTGCAGGATTGTCCTGAATATTTGTTTCATGATACTACTGTAACGGCTACTTCTTTTGAATCGGGAGGACCTTCTGGAGATCGGACCAGCTCCAGGTCTGGTCGTCGGACCGTTATTTCTGCTTCAGGCAAGGAGACCTCCGTTAGCCCCGATGAGAGGGGATCTCCTCGTCTGTTAGATGATCGATGTATCTTCGAGCAAGTCAAAGACATTATGCTGTCGGAGACTCCTCGTTCTGATGGTGTCCCTTCCAATAGCGAGTTGCCTGGCTCAGTTGAGCCTGATGCTTTGTCATGGGATCTGGGTTTAAGCACCATTCTACCTGGTGAGCTAAAAAAGCTTGAGGATGCCTCCAACGTACGCCTTGTTCAATCACTGGTGAAGATATATGAACAGGTGGGCGAGTCTTTTCATTTTTTCATTTGTTTTAAGTTTTGACTTCCTTCTTACGTAAGGATTGATTTCTTTTTTCCAGGGTAAGTACTTTGCACTCCAGCTGGGTGTTCAAAATGATGAATTGTGGAGAAGTAAAGATGCTTATCGACGTCGTTTGGAATCGGAGTTGGCGAAGGTTGCTGGGCAGTCTCTCGAACTGCAGCTTGCCAATGATTCTCTGAAAAAATTGCAGGAGGAAAAGTCCGCTTGGGAGAAAGAGAAAAGTGACTTGGTTCAGGCTACTGCCTTAGCGGAGGAGTCTCAACGGCGGTCCTATGAGGAAGGATATGACGCTGGTTATCTAAAGCGTCAAGAAGAGTTGATGGCTTTTGCTGGCAATATGACTCCTCGGAAGGCTGTTTCTGGTAGTCGGCCTGCTGACCGTTCTTCTCAGTGACCTTTGCTCGACCTGGCAGGCCTTGGACTGTCTCTTTTTTTTTTTTTTTTTTTTTTTTTATTTGATTGCCCGACTTTTGAGCATTTATTTGGGCTGAAATTTTTGTAATGGGAGAAGCTGTAAATTGGAAATCATTACCTTTTGTAGGCAGATTCTTGCCTTGATCAATCTTCTTCAGTAGACATATTCTGTTATTCTCGTTCTTCCTTTGTGCATATATATAATGTTTGCTTCAGCAAATCAAATCTTTATACAATGTTTGCTTCTGCAAGTCAATTCTTTTGTTGATCAAATCCAATATATTCCTTTGGTTTACACGCACTAGCATGTTTTACGTCATAATTTAGACGTTAGTTTATTCATATCGATAATGCCTCTCATCTTGGTCGATGCTCAATCTAAGCCTTGTACTTTTGTCTTTTTGTGACTTAAATCTTATATAAAGAGGCCGTTGTCACTTTGTTGAACTTCGTTTTTCTTTACGTCAACCTAAAGAAAAATGTCCCTTTCAATCTTTCCCAAACCCTTATATTTCCCAGCATCAATTTTGAACAATATGTTCCTTGGCTAGTGTACCATTATATCACTTTCTTGATATGGGAGGAATTGGAAAATGTAGGTGTTTTAGCCAGATCTACCCTGTTCAGACCTTCTTAAGCAATTCTTTGGTATGTTAGGCAGTGATGTCCTTGCCGTTTTGCATAAGGAGGACTATTCTCCTGATTTCTATGTCAGATATCTTGGACTCCATAGGAGTTTCTGTACAGTTTAGTCAATGGTCATCCATATGATGTATGAGGCAGTGACGTCCCTCGCATGGTGAAGGGTTTGGTCTTTTATCGAGCAAGTGTCCTTTTCGCTGTGATTTTAAAGCTTGTATGACTTCGTTTGTGGGTTCTAGGTTTTTGAAGCCATCGACCATGAAGTATGATCGTTCCGGTATGTCTGGTCCGGAGTTCTTTTAGGTTTGCTGGTGATCGCTTCGGCCCCCAACCTCTTTTATTGTCGACTAGTTGAGGCGATTAGATAGTGTCGTTCCAACTTATTTGCATTTATTACGGGAGTCAAAGGGTCGTATCCATGTCCGTTGATCAAATCACTTTTTCTGCCGTTGGATTGCTTTAGATCTACCCCTATAAATAGGGGGTGCTTTATATGCTTCATTTGCAATTTCCCAAAAAGGATGGAGATCTCAGATTTCTTAGATTTTATTCTACCCTCTGATCCCATTGTCTTCAAAAAATCACATTACTATGATTTGTTTATTCAAAATAGTGAAATCATTCCCAGTCTTGTATTGACGGGTCCCATGTCAGCCCTACCTTGTATCGACGGGTCCCATGAGATCTCTGCATTGGTCTTCATCATGTTAGAGGTCCGTGGTTTCTTGTTTGCACATGGGGGGTTCATACTTGCCAGTCATCCCTGCTCTTGGATGTTACCTCAGGGGAGATGGACCACCGGGGTGGCTGGTAAACTTACCGTTTCACGACGGTCCCGAAGAGATGCTGCTTTAGGATAAAATGTTTTATGGATAATGTAAAAGCAGTATCTTTTGCGGGTGAGCGAGCATTGCTAGTTATCTGGCTGGTAATGCTCATTTCGTCTGGAAGAACATTTGATCTTCAGAGCCTGGCCGTCGAACCAAAGAAGTCGACCATCCTGAGCAGCATGCTTCTTAGGTGGTCCATTATAATCGACGAGGTACTAGGGAGGAGATTGGTGTTTCCGTGGACATTGTCGTGAAGATCGCCGATCTCGGAGGATCATCTTATTTAAATCATTGTAACGATCTTTAAGTAGCATGTAGATCTTTTGTAACGTGGGATTTTTGTATGTAACTGATTTGATGAATAAAATATTACTTTTATCCTTCGCATCTTCCTTGTCGTTAATTCTGTCATAATTTATTTATGAGTAGCATTCTCCGAGTAGATGGTTTTACACTTAGTCTATCTTCAAAATTTCAAGAGTATAAATCGTTTAGATCGTTAGGAATAGAGCAAGGAGTTTTTATTGAGCGGATCAATGTTTACTCAACTTGTCGTAATTTAGACTTAGGTTTTTAACCCAAAAATCTTTTTGATCGTTGAATATTTAACGAGGAGTGTTTATTGAGCGGATCAATGTATACTCGACTCGTTTTTAATTTAGACTTAGGTTTTCAGTGCCCGAAAGTCTGTTTGATATATCGAGGAGTTTATATTGAGCGGATCAATGTTTACTCGACTCGTTTTTAATTTAGACTTAGGTTTTCAGTGCCTGAAAGTCTTTTTGATATATCGAGGAGTTTATATTGAGCGGATCAATGTTTACTCGACTCGTTTTTAATTTAGACTTAGGTTTTTACCCCAAAAGTCTTTTTGATTTATCGAGGAGTTTATATTGAGCGGATCAATGTTTACTCGACTCGTTTTTAGTTTAGACTTAGGTTTTTACCCCAAAAGTCTTTTTGATTTATCGAGGAGTTTATATTGAGCGGATCAATGTTTACTCGACTCGTTTTTAATTTAGACTTAGGTTTTTAACCCAAAAGTCTTTTTGATATATCGAGGAGTTTATATTGAGCGGATCAATGTTTACTCGACTCGTTTTTTAATTTAGACTTAGGTTTTTAACCCAAAAGTCTTTTTTATATATCGAGGAGTTTATATTGAGCGGATCAATGTTTACTCGACTCGTTTTTAATTTAGACTTAGGTTTTTAACCCAAAAGTCTTTTTGATCGATGATTTTGAGCGAGGAGTTTTTATTGAGCGGATCAATGTATACTCGACTCGTTTCGTTCTAACTTCTATCAATACGACAGTGCGATTCTAATGAATGTTAACCGATATAATCGATATATAGAAAATGCCAAAGAGATCTTTAATAATTGAACTGTAGGCTAAGGCCTTTATTACAAGGATTGAAACTTGATAAAGTAAAAAGTAAAACAATGCAGTATAGTCTGCTAAAATTTATTTACCATAGTATCTTCTAAGGTTGACAGCATTCCAGGTTCTAGGTAAGGCTGTTCCATCCAAGTGTGCAATTTTGTACGAACCTTTCTTCCCTACACCAATGACAATGTAAGGTCCATCCCAATTTTGTTGTAACTTTCCCACATGCTTGGATACTTCCACCTTTTTCAAGACTAAGTCTCCTTCTTTGAAGGTTCGGATGCGTACTTTTTGATTGTATGCTTTCTCCATATTAGCTTTAGTGGCTTGTAGGCGCACAACAACTTTATCTCTTAAAGCTTCTGTTAAATCAATGTCATTTTCTCTCAACTTTTCATTTTCTTGATCATCGAACATCTCTATTCTTGGCGTTGGGATTAGGGTTTCCACAGGGATAACCGCTTCCGACCCATATACCAAGCTAAATGGAGTTTCCCCAGTTGAGCTCCTGACTGTGGTCCGATTAGCCCATAGTACTCCTGGGAGTTCATCAAGCCATTTTCCTTTGGCAGCTCCTAATCTTTTTTCCAAAGATTTTATTATCTCTCGGTTTGCTACTTCCGTTTGTCCATTTGCTCGAGGATGTCCTACCGAGGTAAAATTTTGTTGAATTCCAAGTTTTGTACACCATTCTATTATCTGTTTTCCCGCGAATTGAGTTCCATTATCGGAGATAAGTATCCTTGGGATTCCGAAACGACAAACTATGAATTTCCATAGGAAGTTGATAACTTGGAATTGGGTTATTCGTGTGAGGGCGACGCATTCTATCCATTTGCTGAAGTATTCTACAGCGACCAGGACATAGGATTTCTTAGATCTAGCTGCTGGGAATGGTCCCACGATGTCCATTCCCCATTGGTCGAATGGCCAACAAACTGGAATAGGGTGCATGTTTTCCGCCGGTCGATGACATATGTTAGCATGGATCTGGCAGTGATGACATTCTTGGACATATTGAGCGGCATCTTTATTGATGGTTGGCCAATAGTAACCCGTCCTGAGACATTTTAATGCCAATGCCCTTGATCCGCTGTTGTTTCATGCATCCCCATCATGTATTTCTCGTAGTATATCGACGGTTTGCGATTCAGAGACGCATTTCAGAAGAATTCCTGATACCGATCTTCGGTAGAGTTTTCCTTCTATAAGTGTATACTTCGGAGCTCGATATCTTATTTTTCGAGCTTCATTTTGGTCAGGTGGTAGTTTTCCTTCTCGAAGATAGTCTATCATCGGGGTCATCCAGTTTTCTTCGGCTTCTTCGATTTCCATTATATCGACTACTGGTGTTTCATCGATGTCGATTGCTGGTGTATTAGAGATCAACCAGTTGATCACCCGTTCGGTCTTTCCGTCATGGGATCCTGTGAATCTTGATAGCTGATCGGCCCATTTATTTTCCGAACGTGGGATGTTCTGGATACTGAAGCTATCAAATTTCTCAGCTAGTGTTTTCACTTTGGCGAGGTATTTGACCATATTGAATTCTTTAGCCTCGTATAGGCCTTCAATTTGTCTTTGCACTAATTCTGAATCAGTTAGTACTCTGAGACTTTTTATGTTGGCTTTGATCGCCATCTCCATTCCCGCAATCAACGCTTCATATTCAGCTTCATTGTTTGTTACGACGAAGTCCAATGTTATTGCGTAATTCAAATCTTCTTTATTTAGTCCGGTGAAGTTGATTCCGGCGCCTCCTCCTTCTCGGCATGAAGCACCGTCGACATGCATTAACCAAGTTTATTTTTCTACGATTAGGATATCGTCGTTGAGGCAATTCGACGATTCAGTCGTCTGTGTTGGAGTTTCTAGTATAAAATCAGCCAATACCTGAGCTTTTATGGCGATTCTTGGTTTGTACTCAATTTCGAACTGGCCTAGTTCGATCGCCCATTTAATTAGTCTTCCTGATGAGGGGTACTTTGGAATCTTTATTCGGGGAGCTCATGCTGGATCAAAGAACCAAAATTTCGACCTTGAGCTCATTGGAGGCCCTGAGTTCGACCTTGAAGGCCTAATTTCGACCCTGGGTGCATATTTCCAACCCTGGGATGCCTAACTTCGACCTTGAAGGCCTAATTTCGACCCTGGGTGCATATTTCCAACCCTGGGATGCCTAACTTCGACCTTGAAGGCCTAATTTCGACCCTGGGTGCATATTTCCAACCCCGAAGCTTTGAACTCCAATTAGCTCAGTCCGATCGCCAGCAGAGGGGCTCATGGTCGAATCTATCATTGGGCCAACCTCAGGCCCAAGCCCATGGGCCAATCCCCATCCTCAGCTATAAATACCCCAAGCATTTATGACACAAGGGAGAGAGAATTTTGGGGGGCTGCTCCTTGATCGAAGCCTCCTGCTCGGATTTTCTCTTGGGCTAGATTAAATCACCTTAGTTTGTATGTACTTAGCCTCTAGCTTGTACGGCATCCTATAATGCTCAAATAGGACCCTCATTACTTGTAATATGTACACTCATATTCAAAATATACTTTATTGATCTTCAATCTCCCATCATAGCATATCTAGCATGCTCAACTTAAATTATTTTGATCGCCAACGAAATCACGTAAGATCAATTGGCGCCCACCGTGGGGCCTTATTTGGGTGTTGGATCGAAATATGCCTACTACGAGGCAATTCACGTACGATCAAGGGGGAATCTTCTTATGCAGGAGGAGCTCGAATTTTTAGACCTCCAAGGTCGAATTTTTGGAGCTCCATGGTCAAATTATCAGATCTCCAAGGTCATATTCTCCAGCTCGAATTTTTAGACCTGCAAGGTCGAATTTTTGGAGCTCCATGGTCAAGTTATCAGATCTCCAAGATCATATTCTCCAGCTTTAATTGTTAGACCTCCAGGGTCGAATTTTCAAATCTCCAGGGTCGAATTATCATGTCTCCAGGATCAAATTCTTTGTTCTCCAAGATCGAATTCTTGGGTCTACAAGATCAAGTTCTATGATCTTCAGGATCAAAATTTATTATCTACAAGATCAAACTCTCAGATCTCCAAGGTCAAGTTTCCAGGATCGGGTTTTATGATCTCATGGTCGAATTTATGATCTCATGGTTGAGTTTTATACTCTCTTGGTTGAATTTTATACTCTCTTGGTCGAATTTATGCTCTAATGGTCGAATTTCATGCTCTCATGGTCGAATTTTATGATCTACAAGATCAAACTCTCAGATCTCCAAGGTCAAGTTTCCAGGATCGGGTTTTATGATCTCATGGTCGAATTTATGATCTCATGTTTGAGTTTTATACTCTCTTGGTTGAGTTTTATACTCTCTTGGTCGAATTTATGCTCTCATGGTCGAATTTCATGCTCTCATGGTCGAATTTTATGATCTACAAGATCAAACTCTCAGATCTCCAAGGTCAAGTTTCCAGGATCGGGTTTTATGATCTCATGGTCGAATTTATGATCTCATGGTTGAGTTTTATACTCTCTTGGTTGAGTTTTATACTCTCTTGGTCGAATTTATGCTCTCATGGTCGAATTTCATGCTCTCATGGTCGAATTTTATGATCTACAAGATCAAACTCTCAGATCTCCAAGGTCAAGTTTCCAGGATCGGGTTTTATGATCTCATGGTCGAATTTATGATCTCATGGTTGAGTTTTATACTCTCTTGGTTGAGTTTTATACTCTCTTGGTCGAATTTATGCTCTCATGGTCGAATTTCATGCTCTCATGGTCGAATTTTATGATCTACAAGATCAAACTCTCAGATCTCCAAGGTCAAGTTTCCAGGATCGGGTTTTATGATCTCATGGTCGAATTTATGATCTCATGGTTGAGTTTTATACTCTCTTGGTTGAGTTTTATACTCTCTTGGTCGAATTTATGGTCTCCATGGTCGAATTCTATGATCATCGAATTTTATTATCTTCAATCTACGATCTTCAGGATCAAAATTTTATTATCTTCAATCTGTGATCTCCAGAGATCTTATTATTTCTATTGCATGCTCTTGCAAGTATCATCGAATCACGATTGACCTCTAATCTATTATTCAAATAGGGTGAAAGCTGTTGCTACGACCCTCGAAAATAAATTGACCAAGGGTGAAAGCCGTTGCTATGCCCCTTGGATTCAGAAAATGGGTGACGACCCTAAAAAACGACTAAGGGTGAAAGCCGTTGCTATGCCCCTTAGATCGAAATAAATATTCCGGTGAAAGCTGTTGCTATGACCGATAAAATGACTAGGATCGGCTAAAAATGTCGATTATCATCAGTCAAAACGACTAAGGGTGAAAGCCGTTGCTATGCCCCTTAGATCCAAAATTATCAAAATGGGTGAAAGCCTCTGCTATGACCCTAGGGCTAAAAATGCTCTGAAAACGACTAAGGGTGAAAGCCGTTGCTATGCCCCTTAGATCGAAAATTATCAAAATGGGTGAAAGCCTCTGCTATGACCCTAGGGCTAAAAATGCTCTGAAAACGACTAAGGGTGAAAGCCGTTGCTATGCCCCTTAGATCGAAAATTATCAAAATGGGTGAAAGCCTCTGCTATGACCCTAGGGCTAAAAATGCTCTGAAAACGACTAAGGGTGAAAGTCGTTGCTATGCCCCTTAGATCGAAAATTATCAAAATGGGTGAAAGCCTCTGCTATGACCCTACCTTATGCTCTTTGAAGACCTAAATTTCGACCTTATGCTCTTTGAAGACCTAAATTTCGACCTTATGCTCTTTGAAGACCTATATTTCGACCTTATGCTCTTTGAAGACCTATATTTCGACCTTATGCTCATTGAAGGTCCTATATTTCGACCTTATGCTCTTTGAAGACCTAAATTTCGACCTTATGCTCTTTGAAGACCTATATTTCGACCTTATGCTCTTTGAAGACCTATATTTCGACCTTATGCTCTTTGAAGACCTATATTTCGACCTTATGCTCATTGAAGGTCCTATATTTCGACCTTATGCTCTTTGAAGACCTATATTTCGACCTTATGCTCTTTGAAGACCTATATTTAGACCTTATGCTCTTTGAAGACCTAAATTTCGACCTTATGCTCATTGAAGGTCCTATATTTCGACCTTATGCTCTTTGAAGACCTATATTTCGACCTTATGCTCTTTGAAGACCTAAATTTCGACCTTATGCTCATTGAAGGTCCTAAATTTCGACCTTATGCTCATTGAAGGTCCTAAATTTCGACCTTATGCTCATTGAAGGTCCTAGATTTTGACCTTATGCTAATTGAAATCATGTGTGATCAAACACTAGAAAATCCGACCCCGAATGCATAACTTCGATCCCTAATACATTTTGGAGTTTCTAAGATATGCACTCTTTTTCCCTTGTTCGGTTTTTATCCCACTGGGTTTTTCCGAGCTGGGTTTTTAACGAGGCATATCCGAAACACTAAAAAAGTGATCCTCAAGGATTTTCTACTTCTCCGAGCTTCAACTTCACTTTACGCTCGAAGAAGTGGGGGAGTATTGATGAGGGGTACTTTGGAATCTTTATTCGGGGAGCTCATGCTGGATCAAAGAACCAAAATTTCGACCTTGAGCTCATTGGAGGCCCTGAGTTCGACCTTGAAGGCCTAATTTCGACCCTGGGTGCATATTTCCAACCCTGGGATGCCTAACTTCGACCTTGAAGGCCTAATTTCGACCCTGGGTGCATATTTCCAACCCTGGGATGCCTAACTTCGACCTTGAAGGCCTAATTTCGACCCTGGGTGCATATTTCCAACCCCGAAGCTTTGAACTCCAATTAGCTCAGTCCGATCGCCAGCAGAGGGGCTCATGGTCGAATCTATCATTGGGCCAACCTCAGGCCCAAGCCCATGGGCCAATCCCCATCCTCAGCTATAAATACCCCAAGCATTTATGACACAAGGGAGAGAGAATTTTGGGGGGCTGCTCCTTGATCGAAGCCTCCTGCTCGGATTTTCTCTTGGGCTAGATTAAATCACCTTAGTTTGTATGTACTTAGCCTCTAGCTTGTACGGCATCCTATAATGCTCAAATAGGACCCTCATTACTTGTAATATGTACACTCATATTCAAAATATACTTTATTGATCTTCAATCTCCCATCATAGCATATCTAGCATGCTCAACTTAAATTATTTTGATCGCCAACGAAATCACGTAAGATCACTTCCTGAGGCTTCTGGTTTCGCTAAGACTTGTCTTAGCGGTTGATTTGTCAAAACCACTATTCTATAGGTTAAAAAGTAAGGTCGAAGTTTCCGTGCAGCCACCACTAAGGCCAGCGTGAATTTCTCAATTTCCAAATAATTCTTCTCAGCTCCCTGCAATAATTTGCTTAGATAATAGACGGGCTTATGTTCTGAGTCTTCGACTTTAATTAGTACTGAACTAATTGCTACGTCGGAGATGGAGATGTACATATACAATGGTTCCCCTTCCGTTGGTTTTGCCAACATCGGAGGTGTTGTCAAATATTCTTTGAGTTGCTCGAAGGCCTGATCGCATTCTCCGGTCCAAACAAAGTTCTTTGCCTTTCGGAGAGTTTGGAAAAAAGGGAGGCTTTTGTCTGCTGACTTTGATATGAATCTGTTTAATGCTACTATCTTCCCCACTAAGCTTTGTACTTGGGAGATGGTTTTGGGAGGTTTCATTTTAGTTATGGCTCGGATTTTTTCTGGGTTGGCTTCTATTCCGCGTTGGTGAACTAAATATCCCAAGAATTTTCCTGATTTGACACCAAAGGTGCATTTTGCGGGGTTTAACTTCATACGATATTTTCTTAAGATCTGAAAACATCGATCGAGATGTTTTACATGATCCGCTTCGTTCATACTTTTGACCAGCATGTCGTCCACGTAGACTTCCATCAGCTCTCCGATTAATTCTTTGAACATTAGGTTTACTAATCTTTGGTAAGTAGCTCCGGCATTTCTTAAGCCGAATGGCATTACTATGAAGCAATATACTCCCTGCTTGGTTACGAATGCAGTCTTTTCTTGGTCCCGCTCATCCATGTATATTTGATAAAACCCTTGAAAGGCGTCCATCATGCTAAATATAGCGAAGCCGGTGGTCGAATCGACCAATAGGTCAATCCTCGGGAGGGGATATGGGTCGCGCGGGCATAACTTGTTAAGATCAGTAAAATCATTACACATTCTCCATTTGTTGTCCTTTTTTTCCCCTTTTGCTACCAGGACAACATTGCACAGCCATTCTGAGAAGTGTATTTCTCGGATTTGTTTCGCTTCAAGCAGTCTTTCTACCTCGGCTTTAATAATCTTATCTTTTATCGGTCCATGATTTCTCTTCTTCTGTCTGGCGGGTTTCGCCAAAGGATCTATTTTAAGGGAATGCTTGATTATTCGAGGATCGATTCCTTCAATGTCATTTGCGCTCCAAGCGAAGACGTCGGCATTGTTTCTGAGGAAGTCGATCAGCATTATTTCCCCTTCTTTGCTCAGTTCTGTACCTATTCTCGTTGTTTTAGACGAGTCCCCTTCTACAAGAATTATATCCTTATGTTCTGGAGGTTTTAATGATAAATCTAGCGGTTCCTTTCCTTTTTTATCCACTCGATCGGTACTTGGGATTTCAATTTTATTTCTGTTGAGATCTTCTTCGATCTTTCTTTTACTCGGAGTAATCGATTTTGGGTGTTCTTTCATAGTTAACGAAGTACTGTAGCAGTCCCAAGCCATGCAATGGTCGTTTGTTATTTCTCCGATGCCTCTATCGGTCGGAAACTTTATCTTCTGATGATAAGTAGAGACAACAGCTCGGAATAAATTGAGAGCTGGTCGTCCCAATATTGCGTTATAAGCGAAAGGGGTTTCTACCACTAGAAATTTCACTAGCTTCACTGTTCGGTGGGGTATTTTTCCGAGCGAAACGCTTAAGGTTATAGTTCCGCTGGGGATGATTTCGGACCCTCCGAATCCTATTAATGGCGTAGCTACTTTCTGCAAGTTTATCTGTCCCAAGTCCATTTGGGCTAAAACTTCTCGGGAGATGATATTGGCTGAGCTCCCATTATCGATCAGGATTCTCTTGACATTGTAGTTCGCTATTTCTAGCGAGATTACCATCGGGAAGTCGGGGTTATCCTCTTTTGCATCCCAGACAATATTTTTAGGTGCTTCACCCTCGTTAAAGCTGATCGGCTGATCGTTTGATGGCCTGCTTTCCAGGGTCCAAATTTCTTTTGGGTATTTTGAGTTTCCAATTAAGGATCGGGCTGTTCTTCGTCGGGCGTTACGACTATCTCCACCCGCGGGACCACCGGATATCGTATGGATAGTTCCATTGATTTGGTCGTGATTCGATTCATGAGTAGGTCGGCGTTCAGGTGACCTTTGATGAGAACTTCTCCTTTGATTACCGTCCCGAGGGCTTCTACTTCTTTCCCTCTTGCGATTATCTCGCTCTAAGTATTCGTCAAGCTTTCCTTGTTCGATTAGTTTTTCAACTTCTCTTTTAAGGTGAAAACAATTCTCCGTTCGATGTCCATGTGCTCTATGGTACTTACAGTATTGATCGTAGTTTCGAGACCCTGGTCTCGGCTGCGCGATTTTCCTCGCCTCGGGAATCCAGTTATTTCTTTCTAGAACTTCCAATATTTCTTCCATTGGAGCATTTAACCTTGGGTGTTCTACATGATTCACCCTGCTTCTGATTGGTTGTTCATGGTTTCTTGGTCTTTGGTAGAAATTTGGTTGCCTATCTTGGTCGGCTTTGTTGTATTCCAATCGCTGGAAAACATTACCTCTCCTGGAAGATCGCTCGTAATCCAAAGATTTTTGGGCAGGAAACCTGTCATGCCGTTTGGAGCCTGAAGTTGTGGCTTTGTTTTTGTTTTTATCCTTAAAGGAATTCATCTCTTCTTGGGTCATATACTTAGACGCCAAGCTCATAATGTCGGCAAACGTTCTCGGTTGTTTTCGACTGAGGGCGTTTCCAAACTGCCTATTTTTAGTGAGGTCAAAGAGGATAGAAATTATGTAATCGATATTCGGAGAATCGATTTTGAGTAATTCCACGTTGAATCTCGCCAACCAATTTCTTAGGGACTCTCCCTCTTGTTGGTGTATGGTTCCTAGGTAGCTCATCGGAAGTTTTTGTCTCTTCTGACTGGCAAACTGCTGCGTTAGTTTATTGCATAATTCTCGGAAACTGAATATAGAGTTGGCCGGCTGTTTGGCAAACCAATCCAGCGCGAGGCCTTCGAATGTCGTCACCATTAACTTGGCGGTGAATTCGGCGGAGTGGGCATATAAATTCATTATGTTCGTAAAGCTAAAGATATAATCGTCCGGGTCGGTGGTTCCATCATATCGGGGTAGTCTTCCCGGGACATGTCCCGCGGATTGTGCCTCTTTTATTTCCCTGCAGAAAGGAGAGCAAGCCGCAAGGCTTTCCTGGAGTTCTGCAGTCCGGGCCCATGGGTTTTGAACAGATCGTAATCGCTGTTCGAGTCGCTCCTGTACCATCCTTTCAATTTCTCTTTCTGAGAATTGAGTCGCTCTCGGTCGATCTGGGATTGCATCATCTACATCATCTTCGATTGGGATGATCGTTCGTTCCTTCGATCCGCTGCGACCCGCTTGTGGTAATCTTCGACCAAGTCTTCTTCGAGGACGGTTATCGGAGGGTTTAGAATTGACCTGCTGTGGGCTGTGTAGCGAGCGTCGCTCACTTGCTGGGCTGTCAGCTTGTTGAGAGGTCCGTTCGTTCGGCCTTGGCATTCCTGGCGCAGGAGTTGTCCTGGGAGCCGTAACGTTTCGAGGAATTTGGTCTAAAACTAGCAATTCTTCTGGAGAGAGTGATTTGAAGAGCATTGCTATTTGTCTCAGTTTTTCCTGAGCGCCTGGGAGAGGAACGGGTATTTCGGGAACTTCCGGTTCTTCTTGTATTGCACCGGTAAGACCTCCTTGGTGTTCCTGCTGACGGGAACGGGTATCTGGGAGATTTTCATTGGTGTTGGGAATGTTGTTATCGTTGTTGTCTTGTGGATCTTCCGATGTGTTATGGCCGGTGGTTGTATTGCTTCTCGCTCCAACACGAGCACTTTTCCTTGGGCGAGCCATGTGTCAATCGAATAATTAACCTAGCCCCTCGGTGGGCGCCAACTGATTTAACCGGATTTCGTCTGGTTAATTAGGTATCAGTGAATTTGTGATATCGGGGGGTTCTCGATATTTATATATATTTTATAGGGCTCCGTTACTTTATTCCGGATGGATCGTTTACAAAGAAAAGCAGTATTTATGAACAAGAAGTAAAAGCACAAAACAAAGCTAAAAACACACCGATATGGAGATCAAAAGCTATGAATAATATTGAATCTTATTCAGTTGTGCTGTAGTAAGCAGTGTATAATTATGTATCCTTGGAGTTGAGGGATTTCGTAGTTGTCTAATACAATGATTAACTAGGTATTTATACAATGCTAAACCTAGCGTTATAAGGAAACATAGTCCTAATAGGACTCGGCCCAAATATCCTTCATGGGTCCGGAGTATCGTCCTTTGATCGAAGAGAACTGCACTCGGCCTGGTCGATGAGATGATCTTTAAACAGCCTGATTTCGTCGATCAGATCTCAATGTCGTTAGTCGATGGTACAGTATGTAGGGTGCGAAATAGCCCCCATCAAAAGTAAGGAAAAGCGGCCTCACTATTCGGTAATAAGATCATTGCTCTCATCAAAACATCGATGCGACTGAAAAAGTAAGGAGCAAATATACATATAGTTTAAGTCAAGACATCAATTCGATTGAAGAAGTATAGGAGCAAATATACATATAGTTTTAAAAACAAGAGTACATGAATCTACAAGATACGAATTCAGAACAAATAAAGTCCTACGATGACTATCAATAATCAGATTTTTTGATTCGAGACCCTTCTCCATCTACTCATCTCCTTCCTCGGAATCACTTTCCGAGCTATCATCAGAGGTGCTGCTTGAACTTTCATCCCCTTCGCCGCTGCTCTGGTCGTCAGGACTGGGATCATTTGTCTTGGGAGAATCAATTTTCTCCCCTTCTGGCTCATCGGATTCGCCCTCAATATCGACATCCTCATCCTTCTCCTCCGAATTCTCCGTTTCAAGCATATCGGGATTAGGCATAGGAACACCAAATTCGATAAGGAACGGAGCGAACTCATGATTGGCTAAGCCTTCGAGCTTGGGAGGAAGAGAAGAAGCCTTATAATTTTTCCCGAAAATGTTCTTATAAGGGTCCATGAAAGGAAGATAATCATCGATAGTGCCTTGAACCTTTCCGGCTATGATGAGCTGCTGAATTCCTTTATAATAGAAGGTTTGGTTGACTTCGCCCGACCGCAAACGAACCATGGTATCGAGAAAGGGCGACTTTAAAAATTCCCTTATAGCAGGTAGTCTGCCAACTTCTCGACCTCGAGCATACGCCTGATCGAATAATGCCTTAGCTTGCTCAAGATCCAAATTTAATTTGGCTACCTCTTCCTCGAGGGCTCTCTTTCCTTCAAGATCTTTCCTGGCGTCCTCGAGTTCCTTTTCAACCTTTGAGAGCTTAGCAGAGGACTCCTTCAACTCAGCAGTTTTAACAGCTTCTTCTTCCAAAATACGGAGAAGAGCATTGTGGGTTTGTCGAGACTCCTCCTCCAGAATGGCCATTCAGTAAGTCTGATGAGTGAATAACTCACCAGCCTGCAAAAGAAAGCTGACTTAGGCAATGAAACAAGTTTTCGGAGAAAGGCTAGCGCAATCAAAAGAAAAGGATACCTTTTCGTGCACATAGGCATAATCGCCCATAATTTGGAAACCATCCCTCCGGAAGAGCTAAATGTTGTCATCTTTAAATCTTGCGGCCATTAAGAGTCGGAGGGATTTGTCCACTGTATGCTCACCATTGGGACCAAGGTCAGCTTGGATGGTTCCATCTTCTGGAAACCCAGCGGCCCTTGGACCACAAAGGTGATCCTCGATAAAGTCTACCAACTCAGGCTCTGAGCGGCCGGGTCGACATTGAATTGACCCTAGATTCCGACCAAATGGTCTTACTTTTCGAGAAGATTCGGAATCCTCACTACTCCTTTTTCTTGCCATTCGAGCTTCAGCAATCTCCTGGGACCGAATCTCCTGCAGCGTATAATAGCTGCACCCCGCAGCACTAGGATTAGAAGAATTGGTAGGAAAGACTGATCGAAGGGGAGCACTAGTTGGAGCTTGTAAAGTTCCCCCAGCAGTTATTTGAAGAGGGCCTGTAACCGCATTCGGAGCAGTAGAATCATCAATTCTAGCCTTGGTTGCTTCTATCATTAGAGTAGCTCTCGATTTCTTCTGTTTGCAAGGCAGACCTTGAGATTCCGTAGAAAATGAAGCAACAACAGAGCCAGCAACAGAAGTTCGAAACTTCTCGACAATTTCAGCTGAAAAATTGACAAAGGTTTATTTCAAGTCGAGAAAAATGAACTAAGTTCTACGAGAAGAGATAGTATACCTAAAGTGCGGGGAACAGTTACAGTCGAAGCCCCCCCATCAGTTTGGGCAATTGGGACGGCTGGGTCGTCAGAAATCGTGAAGGAAGATTCTCCGAAACTAAGGGGAGGGGCGGGGTAAGAGCATGAACTATGCCCTGCCATTCTCAAGACTCTCTCTTGAGTCAGTAAAGCGGTCTGATAAATGTCGGAACAAAGGGATTGCAGAAATGCGTCTGGAAGCTCCTGACTCATCCGCCCCACAAGGTTTCGCCTACCGTAAATCCAAGATCGCACTCCAGGCCACTCATAGGGGGTCGATTCGGGTGACTCGGCGGAGGGGGTAGTAGAGGGGCCTCGAACAAAAAAGAACTCTTTCTTCCAGCCTTTAAGATTGCTCGAAACTGTGTTCGACAATATCGACCGATTAGGCCGCTGCGAAAAGTATACATAACCTGCGTTCGAAGACGTGGAGGAGCTCACTTGAAAAACCCTCCAGAAAGTTTGGAAAGCTGCCTTTTTCCCTTTGGCCTTCATTAACACGCTGAAGGCTATGATATACCCGATCGAATTCGGGAGGATTTGAGATGGAGACAGGCGAAAAGCCTGTAAAACGCTACGAATCAAAGGAATGAAGGGTATCCGTAAGCCATAAAAGAATTGCCTGGTGTAAAAGGCCTGACACCCCGGGGGAGGATTAGTAACCCAATCTTCGGGAGTCGGGACGACGATCGAAAATCCATCGCCCAAAAATTTACCAAATTTGGCCTTCAAATCTTCTAGGTGCTTTTCAGTATAACGACAAATGGTTTCGTCGGCTCTCTTCTTGGTTTTGTTAAGTCGGGTGCTGGTCGAAGGCTCCGACCACTAGAAAATAGTAACAACAACACCACTACCGATTACGTATCTGGCCTACTCGTTCTTTCCTAAAGGAAGAGCATCATCCTCCGTGGCCTCTTCATCAGTGCTCTCGCTCGAAGAATCGCTTTCACAACCCTCGGAACTAGGGTTAGATTCCTCTTCTCTATCAGAACCAGGGTTAGAGCTCGGAACCCTTGTGTTTTTCCCACCTGAAGAATGGACAGTCTCGATCGGCATCTCGCCTGAACCACTCTCTGGCTCTTCCACGACCTTAGCTTTACCCTTGGAATCGCTAAGACTAGACATTATATTTTCGGAATGATCGGACAAATGTTGGAAAAAATTTTATCGATCTATTTGCTTCGACCAGGGGTTACTTCAGGGATTGTATGCGGAATAAATATCCCACGATCAGGCTATATATATATAAAGACAAAACGATAAAATTGCAATCCAGTCCCCGAGAAGTCGCGACGATTGAACTCCCGGAAGGCGATTTTAAAGCCTATTTTTCTCTGATTATTGCGTAATATACCCCTATACGGATCTAAGGGCCGCGGCCCAACACGAAAAGAAACACAACGCCCGAATATCAGAGATTTATTCACGTCTCTGGATCAATGTGTTGCTGTACGATCGAAAAAGCAGAGTCAAGAAAGAATGTAGGGTGATACTCTCAAAGCAGTACCCCAGAATACAAATTAAATACTTTAGAATAATTCTACAAGTCATCATCAAGGCAGAATATTTACGCATCACCTAGAGCTCATTAAATTTTAGTGATGTGCACTCTTTTTCCCTAAATTGGTTTTTATCCCAAAGGGTTTTTCCAAGTTAAGTTTTTAACGAGGCACATCCTTAACAAACCAACACGTGATCCCGTCATCTCGATGTTCGAAATGAGACATACTTCTTCGAGCTTAAGTTTCTCTTTACGCTCGAGAAGTGGGGGAGTATTGATAATGGGTAACTTGGATCCCATAATCTCGACTCTACGGATGGGAACTCGAGCTCAGGACGAAGTAAAGGTAACCGGGTCCATTGGATGCAACCACTGATTGAACGTTACTGTTGGGCCGATCCCAGGCCCATGACTATGGGCTGATCCTTACTCTCGGCTATAAATACCCCAAGCATTTATGAAAGCACACACGCTTTCCCAGGTGCACTACACTCGAAGCTATAGCTCGGATAGATTAGCTCGGCCATTTTATATGTATTTCACCCTCTAGCCTGTACGGCATCCTGTAATGCTCGAACAGGACCTACAAAATTTGTAAATTGTATCTCTACGATCGGAATATATATATACATTGATCTTTTCTCAATTTTATAGCGTTATTTGTGTTTATTCTGTTAATATCGATCAGATTACGAATTTGCGTAAGATCACTTCCTCTACTGGAGTTCTATGGTTCTTGTAAGGTATTTAATTATCTCATAATCAGTAGTTTTACTATGTTTCCATTCTTTGAGATATGTGTATAAAGTTGAAATTGAAGGTTATTTGAATAATTTCATGTTGGTGGTAGTGTGCATGATTTAAGATAATATTTGTGGTCAGATACAATAGAAAATTTGTCCTATTGTAAGACATTTGAGTTTGACCTTGTAGAGGTGTCTAGGGATTTATTTAATGGAACTATTCATTTACATTAGCATAATTACATGAATCATTGTATGAGGTCATTTGCTATGTTGATGTAGTTTTCTGCCCAACTCGTTTATGAAATGGATTAATGATGTAATTTTCTTTTTGGGCTGTTTTTCATAAACAGACTATATGAACATGTATGAACCATTTTATTAAAGTGTGAAAGAGAAGGGGTGTGAATAGGAAGCAAATGGGGATTGACTTGGAAAAGTGTTAGACAAAATAGTCATATAAAATGCCAATCAATTTTCTTTTTTGGGTTATTTTTCATAAACAGACTATATTTTTTTTTTTTTTTTTTTTATAATCTTTCTGTCCATTTTCTTATATTCTTTCGAGTATAAATGAATGGAGTAGAATTGTTAAACTTAATTTGATTTTCTTATCTGTCACATAGCAATAAGTTCTTTTTGCAATAGTATTAATTACTTTTATTTCTTTAACTCAGGATCAGGTTCTATTTTAGTGAATCCAAGCTTAAGATAGTTCTGAAGCATTAATTTCAGGTAATTCTTTACGTGTTCAGTTATGGATAAAAGTTGGATGAATTTACCAAGAACACATAATTTACACAAGAATGGTGTCAATTTATTCCTTGATTTTGCATTTGGTCATGCAACTATTGATGGAATGATATTATGTCCTTGTAAAAATTGCGGTAGTGGATTGTGGGTGTCAAGACAAGATGCATTTGAGCATTGAATATGTGATGATTCATTAGAGGTTATATTAAATGAACAACAAATGGTGAATCTTCACTTAACACTACACTTAACTCTAATAGTCAAAGAGTTCCAAATGCAAACGATGATATGGAAGGGTTATTACGTGATGCTTTTGGAATGCCAGATCTTGATAATGAAATAGAGGATGATGCCACAATGGATAACTCAAGTGAAAATACTAAATCATTTTGTAAATTGATAGATGATTCACAACAACCTTCGTTCCCATGATGTGAAAAATACACAAAACTCTCATTCTTGTTCACTTACTTAATATCAAGTGTCTGGGTAGCATGAGTGATAGTACATTTACAAGGATACTTGACTTGTTGAGGGATGCATTCCCTAGTGGTGTGCAATTACCTAATCATATTACGATACTAAAAAATTCATCAAGGAAAAGGGTTTTAGTTAGGAGAAATATGATGCTTGTAAAAATGATTGCATGCTATATTGGGGCCTGAACAAAGACAAGGAGCAATGTGATATTTGTAAAGCACCTAAGTGGATAACACCGGTAACCGAAGCTTCACATGAAATTGGATGTAACAATAATGCACATGAAAATAGTAAGAAAGACCACAAAGTTGCAGCTAAAGTTTTATGGCATTTTCCTTTAAAACCTAGGCTCCAAAGATTGTTAATATCATCAAATACTGTAACTTTTATGAAATGGCATGCTGAAAGTCGTATAGATGATGGTAAAATGAGGCATCCAGCTGATTCTCCAACTTGGAAAACTTTTGATTTTGAAAATCCCCAATTTGCAAAAGATCCTCGTAATGTTAGATTGGGACTTACAGGTGGTTTTAATCCTTTTAACAATATGAGCACTAATTACTATACATGGCCAATTGTTTTGATGCTGTATAATCTGCCACCAGATATGTGTATGAAACAACCTTTCTTTCTGTTATCATTGCTGATATCTGGACCTACAGAACCTGGAAATAATATCGATGTTTACTTGCAACCTTTAATTGCTGAGATAAATAAATTGTGGTTAGGGTTGAATACTTTTGATGCTTCAACCAAGCAATCCTTCAATATGCCTGCAGCACTTTTGTGGACTATAAGCGATTTTCCAGGTCATGCCAATATATCTGGTAGGGGCACCAAGGGTTATTTAGCATGTCCAGTATGCCATGTATTTACATGTTCTTGTCGTTTAGACTACTTATGTAAGAATGTCTACATGGGTCATCATATATTTCTTGAAGAAAATCACTCTTATAGATTTGACAGATCTTTCAATGGAGACTTGATGTTCCACCCCCAAAACTCACTAGGTCTATGATATTATCTGACTTGGAGGGATTTGACTTTAGATTTGGAAAATTGGTTAAGGATAATTCTGTGTTACCTCATAATTGGAAAAAATGAAGTATATTCTTTGATTTGCCATATTGGGAAAAAAAACTTGATACGTCACAATCTTGATGTTATGCACATAGAAAAAAATATTTGTGATAACATTATTGGAACATTACTAGATATTAGTGGAAAAACAAAAGATCACATTAATGCTCGTCTAGATTGCCAGCAAAGAGGAGTGAGACCATAACTCCACCCAAATGAAGATGGTAGCCTACCTGAAGCTTGTTATTCACTAAATCAGAAAGGAAAAGGGAAATTTTGTAGCATCTTAAAAATGTTGAACTTCCAGATGGCCATGCATCGAACATATCTAGATGTGTGAAAATGAAACCCCCAAAGATTTTTGGCTTAAAGAGTCATGACAGCCACATTTTGATGGAACAATTGCTCCCACTATGTATGCGTAAAACACTACCAAAGAAAGTCAAGTCTCCTCTAATCAAGTTATGTCGATATTTTAAAGACTTATGTTCTAAAAATATTTGTCCCCGTGATTTGGTTTGACTTGAGAGTGAGATAGCCTTAACTCTTTCGGAACTTTAGTTGATCTTTCCACCCTCTTTTTTTGATGTCATGGTCCATTTTCCGATTCACTAGGCAACGGAGGGTAGGATGCCTGGCCCTGTTCATACCGTTGGATGTATCTAGCTGAAAGGTAATTTATTTATTTTTTAGTATTTATTTTATACTTTTATACTTTTTGTTATATATTACTTTTTAATGTTAAAATAAAACTATTTTGCAGGAACTTATGTACATTGAAATCTTATGTCCGTAATAGAAGTTGGCCAGAAGGTTCAATTGCAGAGGGTTATTTGGCACAAGAATGCATGGCCTTTTGTTCCTACTAATGAGGTGGATACAAAGTTTTACCAACTTGGTAGAAATGAAGATAATGGTGGTAGTATTAGAGAAGGATTATATATTTTCTCAAGGATAGGTCGTCCATTAGGAAAGGCTACGCCTAGAGCACTAGATGAAGAAACCTTGGCATCGCTACATACTTTTCAACTATGATGCAATTTCAACGTATATTGAGTAAGTTTTTATAATGAATGATTTACAAGTGATTGAAATATTGCTATTATTCATGAAAATTAATTATGATGTAGGAAACATAGCGAACTTGTTGAAATGCAATACTGTCGGTTGAGGAAACATGACAGAAAATGCATCCATAGTGAAACATTTGCAGCTTGGTTTTCCACGTGCCTAAGCACAAATGAACTAATATATATATTTTATTCAATAAAAATTTAAACTTTCTTTCTAATACTAACAGATTTTCCTAATCAATGTTAGGTTGGAAAACTTCTCAATACTGAAGATGATCCAACTATGGAAGATATTAAATATTTGGCTATGGGATCTAATCATATTGGAATAGAATATAAAAGGTTTATAGTTAATGGTGCTAGATTTCATGTAAATGAATGGGAGAGGTAGAGGAAGACACAAAATAGTGGGTTAGTGGTTAGTGCAACAACATCCAGTTTTTCAATTACTAAAGATGACAATCCCATCTCTAGTGACTTGCAATATTTTGGGGTCTTAAGAGATATCATTGAACTAGATTATAAGGGAGGAAGAAAGATTGTGTTGTTCGAATGTGATTGGGTTTCCAAGAGTAAGAGATTGAAGATAGATGATAATGACCTCACATTAGCCAACTTCACAAACATCAAACGCCAAAATGAGCCATATGTTCTTGCGTCTCAAGTAAAACAAGTTTACTACGTGGAAGATTCTAATGAAAAAGGGTGGCATGTTGTAGTGAATCCAAAATCCAAGGGCTTATAATTTTGATGTTGATGTTGTTTGGATTATTTAGTATTAAATGTGAAAGTTGTAATGACATTTATAGTTTTATTTCCTTTTGATGGTCTATATTTGATTTTCATTTTGCATACTTTTTTCCTTATTTCTTATTCATTAAAGTCAACTTTACTTATTTGACTTGTTATATGAAAGTTAATGGTTTTCTAAAGAACTTGCAGGAAATTGATTTGCACTGATGGCTCGTACAAGTAAAAGGAAACGACAACAACCGCTATTTCCACCGACCAAGTTGCTAAACCATTGCCAAATAATTTACCTCGAGGTTTAAAAATAACGATTTCGGTATCATTTTTTAATGAATTATTATCTATAACTTGTTTTACCATTTCTGCTGTTACGTTCATTCATAATTAAACTCATCGATTGATGAGTACATTCATATTATGCGTAGATATTGATGTTACCAATAAAAAGGCGTGAAGTGCAAATCTCTTTGATGGTGAAGATAACCGAATTGTGGTGGAGTTTAACGAGAGAAGACAGCCAATTGGTAACAATAAAAAAAATTTGTTATGTTTTTGGGTACATTAGCTAGGAATGGAGATCTAGCTCCTATTGATGTTAGAGATTGGCGTAAGGTGGAACATAAGAACATAATGCTTGATAATGTGAAGGTATGAATATGATATGAATTGTCATTTGCATGATCTGGATTGTTAGTTTCTTTAACTTGCGTATATTAACATTGAATTTGCAGAAAAAGTTCGTAATTCCAACAGCATGCCATGCATGGACTTTGCAAAATATAGGCAAGAAATGGAAAAATTGGAAAGCAAGAGTGAAACAAGATTTTTATGATCCAAATGTTTCAATTGCACAACAAAAGCTTGTTAGACCTTCGGACAAGCGTATTGTATTTAGTCAGTATAAAAATCTGTTGGATCAGTGGAATGAAGAAGACGATATGGTAGGTGTTAAAACTTAATGATTTTATAGAAACATGTATGCTTGTAATTTTTATTTCATCAATTTTCTTTCAGGATCGAAGCATTAAAAATATTGAAAATAGAGAGAAGAAGACAATGAATCACATAACAGGGCAAAATAGTTTCGCTGAAGTTGAAGATAAAGAGGTATTCTCGTCTCTTCATGGCCTTAAAGTGAATTTAAATTCTATTTGATATATTTATATGTGTGTGCATAGGCTATAGAAAAGGGAGAAAAACCTATTCAAGCAATATTATATGATAAATGTTATGCCGTGAATGGAGTTCCATCGAGTAATGAGGTAGGAGAAAAATTGGTAAGTACTTATGCATCGATATTTGCTATATTAAGTTTTAATCATTTTCTTTTAACAAATTATTGAGTTTTAATAATTACAGGAAAATATATATTTGTTCATTATGTAGCTAACTTGTTAAAATTCATGGGTATTTTTGCTAGACTCAAATGAAGGAATTGGCTTCTCAACTACCCGAGGGTACAAAAGATACTTATGATCCTGATGATATATATGGACAAGTAATGGGAGAAAGAATAGGTGGAAGAGCAAATTTGTTTGGCTTCGGTGTTTCTCAAAAGGATGTGTGGGGTTATGCTCCAACTCGAAGACAAAACTATCGCATTATCTCAGAGTATGAGAAAAATATGGCAAAAATACAAAAGGAGCTTTTGGAAATGAAAGCAAAGATGGCTAGCATGGAGCAAATGTTAAAAGCTAGTACTTCAACTGAAGTGCATAGGGCTGAATTGTCACCCTCAAACCAGTTTTCATCAACCAATACGAGCGCTCAAATACTGCGGGTAAAATATATATAAGAATAATTCCTCATTATTTTCTAATTTCACTTATTTGTTTGCTTCATTTTTTAATTTTTTTTAAGTGATACTTGAGCATTTATAATCCATGTTAATTATAGAAATTAAAATTCTTGTTGAATATTTAAGAGATTTGGCAGTTGTTGCTTAATATTTTCATCTATATTAAGTTCGTGATAATGAGCCCAAAATTCTTAATTGTTTGTTGAATTGAGCCTTAAATATTTGGTGATGTTGTTTGTATGTTTGAATAGAGGAGATAGGAAAAAATCAAATGGAATTTTTCGTTGGTGAATTAAGGGGAACCTACTTTCACTAGTATAGTACAAAATATATAGTGTACTTCAACTTAATATGTTAGTCTAAGAAGTTTTTTGTTGGTTTTTGTTTGATTGCAATCACCATGGAATTTATTGTAGGTTGGAGCTCGAGTTTCTATAAGAAGTTTGTTTGATTCCTCAAAAATTGTGGCAACCGGAAGAGTTTATGGATTAGACCCAAGTCTAAAGGTTTGCAGTCAATTGCTTGGACCAAATTGGTGTGAAGTTCATATTCAAGTTGCTATTGAATGTGGAGAAAAATTGCCAAGGCCTTATGCCCTTTTCAAAACTGTCAAACATCCCGAATGAGCAACAATTGCATGACCTTGCCACTTGGTATGGTATCTTTACGAATTCAATACTTATGTCTTCTTTTTTCCATATATAGCTTATTTCTTATTAAATATTATGTGGTTTAATATTGTGTAGGTGATGGTAGAAGAAGACTTAGTTGAAGAAATGACTTTGTTGAAGTACTACTCTTTTGAAGAAGTTGAAGAACTCCTTTGACTATATATATTAGACTTGCAAATATCTTGAAAAGAATGTTGTTTTGAGATTTAATGAATTTTCTTTTAGAATTATGTTATTTTGTTTGTGGAATATAAATTTTTATTTTTATTTTTATTTTTTTGATTTATTTTTAGTAACAAAATTATAGGGGTGTTGATTATGTAATGGTACAACTTTTGAGGTGCTTAGAAGTGTAATTAGAGATTAATCCGGATATTTTATGTGACACTTTATGGTGTATCAAAATAGAAATATAGTCCCACTATGAAAAGCCTCAATTTGTTCATGTTGAGACACTTAGGATTGTCTTTATTTTATTTTCATGGATACTATTTGTGACCCTTATAAAAGTCGGATCTAACTTTTGTTCTGGCGCTATAAAGCGCCTTATCACCAGCCATGTTAAGATGGGGCGCAATAATGGAGCATCTCAATAACTTAAGTGTCACAACAATAGTACTGTGGAGACGCTTTTTGGGGCCTCAATAGGCAATTTTTGTTGTAGTGAAAATCATCTTTTGGTTACTTTGCTTCTGAGTGCTCGTCGAGGTGGAATTTTTGCTACTGTACAGTGGAGGAATTCCTGTAGCCAAAATTATCCGGGAAGAAGTGTTCGTGATTTCCAATTGCACCGAAGGTGGGTCGATAATTTATTCAAGGCAAGTAGACTTATTTCTGCGATTTGGTTGGATCAATTCTGTTACTATACAGAATTGTGAGATAAGTTTATTTAAATTTATTTGTTCGGTTATTTAACTGATTGTATTTGCTTTTACTGTCCAAATTGGTTTGTTTGTATTAGTTTCGATTTATGTTCAGATTTTGATCATTTTAAAACTGATTTTTCCAACAATCTTGAATAAATTATCAAATTGGTCGATGAGTCATTATTTCTGCTTTATCGAATGTACTCTTCGACGTATACTGTTCTGATACATATAAAACGAAGTCTCTTCGGGACAAATTGGACAAAGTGAACCATGTAAACCCCAACTCCAAATCCATAAATAAACCTAAAAACAAAAATAAACCAAAGGCAAACATACCATGATGGACTTGTAGACAGCTGGATCACTGGGATAAGGAGTGTCCTACCAAAAAGTCCAGAGCCACATCTGAGTCTACTACACCTGCTATAGTTAACATGTTTGTGGAGATATTGGTGAAACTAGAGCTCCGGCTATGGTAAACATGGTTGTGCGAGATACTAGTGAACCTAAAGCTCCAGAAAATTTTGTTGATGGGTATGCTTCCTTGAAACTTGAAATTCTTACTATTTATGAACCATATGATTGGCTAATAGACACTAGGGCAAATGTGCGTGAGTGTGCTGATAAATTGTTATTTGTGTCTTATCAGCTTGTTGATAGAAAATTTGAGACGATGGGAAATTCAAGTGGCACCAAAGTGTTAAGGATAGGACGTGTGGACTTGAAGTTTCCTTCAAGGCGCATACTATCACTACAAAGGGTGCATCGTGTTCCTACGATCAGGAGAAACTTAATAAGTGGCTCTGTAATAGTGAGGGGGGGTTACAAAATGAACATTAAGTTCAATAAAGTCGTACTTATGTATTATGGGACTTTTGTTGGTAAAGGTTATTTAGATGATGATTTATTTAAATTAAGAGTTGGAAATGTTGGTTCTAATAAATTTTCTGAATTTCCTGTTGTGAATGCAATTGCTCTAGCATTAGGAGTTTTGCTCTGACTATATCAACAGCCTTCCTTAAAACACTTTTATAATGGATCTGATATCTAAACATTTAAACCACATTAATTTGATTTGTTTACGGACTTATCCAAATTAGTTAGATCATTTAATTTTAGTTCATTCAACTTAAATCTACAATAACACAGAGTTAATAATCTTTCTTCCATTACAAATTACGAAACAAAATCTCCTAAAATCGGACATTCTAGTTAATCTTAGAAATTGCTTATTAAGCTCATTGTTAAGGTTGAGGCCTCGAGATTAAGAAATATTGAGTTCAATTTTCACTCGTGTTTTTCTTCTAAATTAAGACTACTGTTTGGTGATGGATTATTTTGTAATTTGAAACCTACTGAGTAATGATGTTGGATGAAGATGAAGATAGAAGTACAAGGAATTTAAAAGTTAAAGGGATGTTTTGATGATTTCCAAAATATTAAGATCAGCTAAGGAAGGAATGCTTAGTGAAAACCCTTAGAAGAATTTTGACGAACTTAAAGGCAAATCAGACAAGTCAAAATTCCACCTGGTCCAAAAGACTACTGATCTGCTGAAGGAAGTAATCAGTTTGGTGAAAATCAGCCGACTCAAATCAGATGGGTTCTAACTGAGATCAGCTCAGTACATCATCAGACGAGAGAACTTAATCAGCTAAGTGAAGAAGATCAGGAAGTCTCCTCAATGATAATAAATGCACTTGGATTAATAAATGCTGAAGAAGGAGGGTATTTATGGCAAATGATTGAAGAAATCTTCTTATCAGCTTGGTGCATTAAATACTGCTGACAGAAAGTACAGCAGACTGTATTGCAGCAGTCGCAGAGAGCCGTTTTCAGAGAATAGGGACCAGTACTCGAGGATTTGAATCTTGTCTCTCTTCAACGGACATTTTTTCAAGCTGAGAGTATAAATAGTTTAAGAGTTTGTGAGAAGAAGACACACAACAACACATTTTCTGAGAGAAACTTTCGAAGTAGAATTCTTCTAAGTCTCAAGAACTCAAGAACATCTCACTCATCAGCTTAGTCATTTGTTGACAAAAGGCGAAGTTGAAGATCAGAAAAAAAAACCTACAAATCTGAGTGATTTCTTTTAGAGAGTGTTGTGAGGAATTTTATCCATCTTTGTGAGAGATAAAATTCTGTAGATTAGGTCATCTTAGTGATTTCCTAGTGTGAACTTGTGGCCTTTTCATTTGTTGATTGGCACAAGCAGTGTATACTGTTAAACTTTGTGTTTTCTAGTATAACCCAAGATCTAAGTGACTTGGAAAAGTGGACTAAATGATTTAAATCCATATAACCACTATAAAAATTCATGTGTTCATTTTTGCATAAGTTTTTCTAGCATACTTTAAAATTGCATAAGTTTACACTTGAACCAAACTGTTAAATATTTTAAAGGAGTTTTAAAACTGGGGATAAAATCTTTAAAAGACTTAGTTTATTTGTGAAAATTACTTGAACATATCCACTGCAAGTAATCTGATTTAAAACTGATTTTGCTAAATTCAGCTAAGTATTTATCTGAAGAGTGGTCAACTCTGCAGCTCAAACATTGTGTGCGATCAGCTTAATCAGCTTACTGTTCACGATCAGCTTAGTCTGCTAACGGACAACTGAAAAGTTTTTATGTCCAAAATTTTTAGAGGTCTATTCACCCCTCCCCCCCTCCCTCTATAGACCTCATCTGACCACTTGGGACCAACAAGTGGTATCAGAGCAGGTAATTCATTTGAATCAGCTGCCTGATCAACGAGCTTGATCCGAGTGTTTTTCAATGGTTTTTAAACTTTTTCAAAAGAGCATATTTTTGAAAAATCAAAAACTTTTTGAAAATGGACTGTATCAGCCATGTTCCCCACATTGGTGGTGTGAGTTTTGAAGACTGGAAGATCATAATGGAGATCTTCTTTGCTACTTACAACGATAACATGTTCACATATATCATTAAGGGTCCATTCAAATTCACCAAGACAATCAAGGTCGATGAAGTAGATATCATGGTGGATAAAGATCTTCAAGAGATGACAGCTGAAGAAATCAAGTTGTTCAACCTTGACAAAGTTGGTCGTTTCATCATGACCAAAGCCCTGGACAATGACAGGTTTGACAAAGTCAAGCATTGCAAGACTGCAAAGGACATGTGGGATAAGGTTCGTGACATGAGTGAGGGAAACGACACCATAAAGGAGCACCAGCTGAGTGTTGCTCTAGAAAAGTTAGACAACTTCAAGATGAAGTCTACGGAAACCATTGATCAGATGGATACAAAGTTTACAAGGATGATGAATGAAGTTCTTAAGCTGGGAAAGACCTTCACTGACAAAGAGATCACTGTCAGAGTACTGAAGGCTCTGCCTCCAAAGTTCAACATGAAGGTGACAGCCATGGAAGAATCAAGAGATTTGGGAAAGATCTCTCTTACCGAGCTGTTCTCCGTACTCAAGGCATACGAGTATAAACTGCCAAGAATGGGTATTGAAGAAACCTCAACTTCAGGCCCCACAGCTGCACTAGTTGCTGCTGAAAATCCAAGAAGAACAGCACACAAAAGCAAAGAAGTGGACTCATCTGATGAAGCCACACTACTCAACAAAAAGGGGTACACTGCTGCAGACGTTGCATTGCTGATGAACAACTTCAAGAAGTTCTATAAAAGAAAAATGAAGAACAAATACAACAATGCTTCTACTTCTAACCCTACTTCTTGTTCTCATGATAAGGATGCTTATAAATCCGAACTATTGTGTTACAACTGCAGGAAATTGGGACATTTCATCAGAGACTGCCCATATCCTAAAGCTGAGAAGTACACAGAAGAAGAGAACAAAATCATAAAGGAAAGAAAACATCAGAAATGTAAAGTGCTGATGGCTAAAGCAGATAAGCTTGCTGCTATCTGCTCGTCTGATTCTGACTCAGATACCTCTGAAGAAGAATCTACTGAAGATGAGAACCCTGCTCTTATCTGTCTGATGGCTAAAGAATCTAATGACTCTAAGGATGAGGTAACTCCTCTTGAAAATGAATTATTTAATTCATTTGAGCAAATGGTAGTCATTAATACTAGTCTTGTTGATGCATTTGCAAAGCTTAAGGAAGAGATGATATTGCTAAGAGAGCAAAACAGTTCACTGAAACTTAAGGTTGAAAAACCAAAAGAATCAGTTAAATACAAACTGCTTGAGCAAGATAATGAATCTCTGAAAGCTGAATGTGAAGTATATAAGGGTAAAACCATGGAACATGAAAAAGTCATTGAGTCTCGTGATAAATCATCTTTTACATCCACTCATATGTCTAGTAAACAGAAGATACCTTTAGAACAGGATAAGCTAGAACTGAACCATACTGAAAAGTTTAAATCTGCTGACAATAGTAAGGTCATCTTGTATGTTCAGACTACTAAACCTGTTTCACCTGAGAAAGAACTAAAGGAGAAGAAAGCTCCTAAGGCTAAGAAGAGCAAAGACCCAAAATTAGAGAAACAGACTGGTAAAAATAAACAGCAGAGTCCTAGGAAGTCTGCTGATAAGAGTAAAATCAATCAGACTAGTAATAAAACTAAGTAGTATGTTAATGAGCAAGCATCTAGTAAACCAAATAAGCATAAGAATAAGAAAAATGAAAATGCTTGGTATGGAAATGAGTCATCATATTATGCGCAACCTGCTGCATATTCACTTGTATATCATGCACCTCAATTTCCAGCTTACTATGCACCTTACCCTGCTCATCCAATGCATGCATATCCTGCTTATCAAGCACCTTATTCTGCTTATGAACATCATCCTTATCATACTGATTATCAACATAACACATCTGCTGAATATGATGAAGATAAAATCGTTCATGCTCCTGTCAAATCTCAGAAGCCTAAGACTTCAACATCTTGGGTTGTCAAGGGTGGAACTAATCCTCCAGGACCCTCTCAATAAAGGGTACCTAAAATAATTTTACTTTGTTTTGTAGGTTAGAATTAGGAGTAGGAGTATAGTAGAGAAAATAATCAAAGGCAACATTGAGATATCTGACGTCTCTTATGTCAAAGGCCTTAAATACAATTTGCTGAGCATAAGTCAATTTTGTAACAAGGGATTTTCAGTTATCTTCTCATCAGATAAGTGCTATGTTGAACAGATCGGTACAAAGAATGTCATCTTTTCTGGAAGACGACAAGGAAATGTCTACATAGTCGACTGGAATTATGTGGACAAGAATTCAAATGTTTGTTTGGTGGCATCTACACCAAGTGAAGTTATTTGGCTATGGCACAAAAGAATGAACCATGTGAATTTCAAGACCACAAACAAACTAATCAAGAATGATCTGGTAGAAGGAATTTCAAAAACAGTCATGAGCAAGGATAAGATCTGTGACGCCTGTCAGAAGGGTAAACAAATCAAGTCATCTTTCAAGAGCAAGAACCACCAATCTTCTACAAGGATTTTAGAGATGCTACATATGGACTTATTTGGACCTATTGATCCAATCATCAATGGTGGAAGAAGTATTGCCTAGGTGTTGTGGATGATTATTCAAGATACACTTGGGTGATTTTCATAAAGAAGAAAAGTGAAACCAAGGAGCATCTTACTAATCTGATGGAGCTGATCCAGAATGAGAAAAGCATGAAGATATTAAAGATCAGATCAGATAGTGGGACTGAGTTCACAAACTCAACTGTAGAAGAGTATTGTAACATCAGAGGCATCAGTCATGAGTACTCTGCTGCCAGAACCCCTCAACAAAATGGAGTTGCTGAAAGGAGAAACAGAACTCCAAAGGAAGCTACCAGAACTATGATAGCTGAAGAAAAGATGCCCCAAAGATTATGGGCAGAAGCCACAAATACAGCCTGCTTCACCCAGAACAGTTGCATGATAAAAAAAATCAAAACAAGACTCCATATGAAGTTTGGAACAACAGGAAGCCAAATATTCATTACTTTAAAATTTTTGGTTGTAAATGCTTTGTGTTAAATAATGGGAAGAATCACCTTACGGCTTTTGCATAAAAGGCTGATGAAGCAATTTTTGTAGGATACTCTACTGTTAGTAAAGCTCACAGAGTCTTTAACAAAAGAATTTTACTTGTAGAAGAATCTATTCATGTAGTATTTGATAAACCAAACCAATCTTCTGAAAAGAATCAAAGCGCTAATCCAAATCTGTCTACTGATTTTCAGAAATTGAGTGCTGAAAGAAATGAAGAATATGTTCCCATCATACTACCTGATCTCAACTCAGCTGTAAACTCAAATGCCGTTCAAAATTAGCCTGCTGATTGTCAAACAGACGAGTTGCAAACAGCTGATAGACCAGAGACTGTTCAACAGACTTCTACTGGAACTCCAACAGTAGTGTTGCAAGATCATTTTAGAGGACAACATCTAGATTTACAACCTGATCTCAGATGGCTCAAGAATCACCCACCAGAATTAGTGATTGGTGATCCTTTGGATAGAGTAAAGACAAGAAAAGTTGCTGCAAATGATGCAATGTTTGTCAGCTTCCTATCCCAAATAGAGCCCAAACAGATTGAAGAAGCTCTTAGTGATTCCAACTAGATTGAAGCTATGCAAGAAGAGCGGAATCAATTTGAGAGGAATGAAGTCTGGTACTTAGTTCCTAGACCAAGTCATCAAAAAGTAATTGGCACTATGTGGGTATTCAGGAACAAAATGAATGAAAATGGTGTTGTCACCAGAAACAAAGTACCACTAGTGGCCAAGGGTTACTGCCAAGAAGAAGGCATTGACTTTGATGAGAAACTTTTGCACCAGTAACAAGACTAGAAGCAATCAGACTGTTTCTTGCCTATGCTGCTCATAAGAACTTCACTGTCTATCAGATGGATGTGAAGTCTGCCTTTCTCAATGAAAAATTGCAAGAAGAAGTATATGTTGAACAACCACCTGGATTTGAATCATACAAAGAAGAAGACAAGGTGTATCGTCTGAAGAAAGGTCTCTATGGACTGAAACAGGCTCCAAGAGCATGATATGATACTTTATCTGATTTTCTTTTAATCAAAGGATTTCAAAAAGGTAAAGTAGATAAAACCTTGTTTACTGTTGAATGGGAGGATCATATATTACTTGTGCAAATATATGTAGACGATATTATTTTCAGTTCAACTAACCAACAGATGTGTGACAAGTTCTCCAAGCTGATGCAGAACAAATTTGAAATGAGCATGATGGGTGAAGTATATTATTTTCTTGGTTTGCAAGTTAGATAGTTGCTTGATAGAATATTCATCAACCAAGCTAAATACACAAAAGATCTGTTCAAGAAATTTGGTATGGAAACTAGCTTTACTGTTAGTGTTCCTATATCTACTGGACTTCGTTTGGATAAAGATGAAGATGGCAAATCAATAGATATAACCAAGTACAGAGGCATAATAGGGTCACTGTTATATCTAACAGCCAGCAGACCTGATATTATGTATTATGTTGGGGTTTGTGCGAGATATCAATCAAATCCTAAGGAATCTTATCTCCTAGCTGCCAAGAGGATACTCAGATACCTTAAAGGCACTCAAGAATTGGGATTGTGGTACCCTACAGAATCTGGATTTGAAATTGTAGGTTATTCTGATTCTGACCTTGCTGGCTGCAAGATTGATAGGAAGAGTACTACTTGATCTTACGCTATTTCGTAGGGGATCAAGATAGGAATGTAAATAAACGAAAAGACAATTATATGAAGGAGAAGATCAATAATGTATATTTCGAATGTGGGCGTACGAATTACAAATAATATGGGTCCTATCCGAGCATTATAGGATGTCGTACAAGCTAGAGGTTAAATACATACAAGAGTGATATCTAATCTAACTCTCCAAGGTTGGTCCGAGCAGGAGCTTCGAGCTGGGAGCACCTGGGAAAGCGTGTCTTGCGTCATAAATGCATGTGGTATTTATAGTTGAGGCGGTGTGCAAGATGAACCGTTCGTAGGGGAGCATTTCTTAGCCCAAAGGCCTGGGCCTGAGGTCGGCCCAACAGTTTTTTCGACCCAGAGCTTTTGCTTGAGAGATCGTACAGGGCAGACCAGAACTTGTGATCGATACCCTATCTTCGAGGTTGGGATTTATGATCTTCGATCTAGCGTAACCTATTTTCGAACCAGCATGATTTCCTGAATGTAGAGAATCCAAAGTACCCCTCATCACTACTGGTGCCTGTCAATTTTTAGGTAGTCGTCTGATCTCATGGATGAGTAAGAAACAGACTTCAGTATCTATTTCTACTGCTGAAGCTAAATACATTGCTGCTGGAGCATACTGTGCACAGATACTCTGGTTGAAGCATCAACTAGAAGATTACAACATAAAGATCAGTGGAATTTCAATCTACTGTGATAATACAAGTGTCATCTCTCTTACTCAGAATACTACAAGTAATTCAAGGACTAAGCATATTGAGATCAAGCATCATTTCATTAGAGATCATGTGGAAAAGGGATTGCTGACATCTTCACCAAACATTTAAGTGATGCAAGGTTTTCAACTCTAAGAGCTAAACAAGGACTACTAAATTTGGATGCATAAGTTGAGGGGGAACTCATCAGAAGACTTGAGTTTATCAGCTTACTCATCTTATTATCTTCAAGGTTAACTCTCAACAGACTAGTTAACTTATGGATTCTTAAAGTCAGGGGGAAACGTGTAAGACTAGCGGTACTTCTGATTAAAAGATGAAATTTGTTGATGACAGTTAGTGATGTACCAAGTCTTCGCTGATCAAGAGTCCACATCGACAATCGATTGCCATGTCCTCAACGAAGATCAATTACTTATATTGTATATCGAAATACGTCGATCCAGTCATCTGAAGACATCGAGAGACGTCGATCTACTCATGAAAATACCTATTCGTCTCCTTATCGATATCTCATCTATCGACATGGATAACGTCGACGTCTGCCATACTATTCACTCATTAAGGGTCGAATCAAATACAGATGATCCGATCCTGACCTAAAATGTCCTATCACAACCCATTTGCTATAACCGAAATGTCTTGTCAGGATCCGATCCATTGACCAGTGCGAAAAGCTATAAATAACCCTCATTAATTACAGAACAGAGGTATGCATTCCCTTACCCGAGTATTAAATACCCATTTCATCCATCTCGAACTCGACACTTACTTAAGCATCGGAGGGTTATCGCCGGGTAACCACCGGCATTAACCTGACGTGGTTGTCTTTGATTGCAGGTTTCGATCCCCGAGAACAAGTAGAAGAGAGGTTTGTTCGATCTACCTATCTTCATATTGGAGAGATGTGTTAAACCTGATACCACCTCACTCGATTATACTAAATATTATAATCCAACCAAAACACACTCATCAAGTGGCGCCGTCTGTGGGAATCAATAACTCTGAATCGAATAAAGATGACTACGTGTTCGATGGCCGCTCTTGCTCAAGAACGGAATGGAAACCAAGACCAACTCAGGGAGGGTCAAGGAGATAGCATTCCTCCTAGGAATCAAAATCGTTTATCGGGGGAAGATGGAGAAACATCCAAGCCCCCTGCACCCGAGATCGCCCAAATGACTGGATGACTTGAGAGCTCTGCTCAATGAAGCTGAAAAAGAATGGATAGCTCGAGCGGATGAAGGAAATCTCGATTTTCCTCAATGACAATAAAAGAGAAGGATTAATCGCAAAAGCAAAAGTCGGCTTGGGGAAAGCCAACAGCAGTGAAGATCAAAACGATGAACGGGCTGCATTTCGAGAAAACATGGAATGGAAGAAACCTCGGGAAGTTCTATACTCGAGATTGCCCTACGTTTGTATTTTGATAAGTCTTGATGAAATTCCTTACTTTATTTTGATCTAATCCATGAGTTCTGTTGAAATTACATATGTTGCAGCAAATCGACATATGGGATTAATAAGCTCACTTCCAGCACTCCTCGAAAGCCGTGGGCATCGAGTCGAGATCAAATATGAAAGCTATTAATAAGCTCACTTCCAGCATTCATCGAAAGCCGCGGGCATCGAGTCGACATATAACGAAAGCTATTAATAAGCTAACTCATAGCACTACTCGAAAACCGCGGGCATCGAGTCGACATATAATGAAAGCTATTAATAAGCTAACTCCAAGCACTCCTCGAAAGTCGCGGGCATCGAGTCGACATATAATGAAAGCTATTAATAAGCTAACTCCAAGCACTCCTCGAAAGCTGCGGGCATCGAGTCGACATATAATGAAAGATATTAATAAGCTAACTCCAAGCACGCCTCGAAAGTTGCGGGCATCGAGTCGACATATAACGAAAGCTATTAATAAGCTAACTCCAAGCACTCCTCGAAAGTCGCGGGCATCGAGTCGACATATAACGAAAGCTATTAATAAGCTAACTCCAAGCACTCCTAGAAAGTCGTGGGCATGGAGTCGACATATAATGAAAGCTATTAATAAGCTAACTCCAAGCACTCCTCGAAAGCCGCGGGCATCGAGTCGACATATAATGAAAGCTATTAATAAGCTAACTCCAAGCACTCCTCGAAAGCCGAGGGCATCGAGTCGACATATAATGAAAGCTATTAATAAGCTAACTCCAAGCACTCCTCGAAAGCCGCGGGCATCGAGTCGACATATACTGAAAGCTATTAATATGTTAACTCCAAGCACTCCTCGAAAGCCACGGGCATCGAGTCGACATATAATGAAAGCTATTAATAAGATAACTCCAAGCACTCATCGAAAGTCGCGGGCATCGAGTCGACATATAATGAAAGCTATTAATAAGCTAACTCCAAGCACTCCTCGAAAGTTGTGGGCATCGAGTCGACATATAATGAAAGCTATTAATAAGCTAACTTCAAGCACTCCTGGAAAACCGCGGGCATCGAGTCGACATAAAGCTATTAATAAGCTAACTCCAAGCACTCCTAGAAAGCCGTGGGCATGGAGTCGACATATAATGAAATCTATTAATAAGCTAACTCCAAGCACTCCTCGAAAGCCGCGGGCATCGAGTCGACATATAATGAAAGCTATTAATAAGCTAACTCAAAGCACTCCTCGAAAGCCGCGGGCATCGAGTCGACATATAATGAAAGCTATTAATAAGCTCACTTCAAGGTAAGCTAATTGTTTGAAAGATTGACAATTACAATAATAATTGATAGAGAAGTCGACAGAAACGATTGAAGAAAAAATAATATCAATAGAGAATAAGTTTTATTCCATCTCAGAAATCGATACAGTTACACGGGTCGAATATATTACAATCGAGATGATTACAGGAAACTAGAAAAAACCTATTACAATATATTACAAATTTCAAACCAAATAAACTTCTTCGTCGATTATCGGACTGTGGAGGAGCTCTCGAATGGATTCCTACATATTCGGCAACCAAACTCCTCTGATGTAAGCTCAATGAAGGCCTCGGATGACACCAGGGGACGTCTTCCTCATTGCACCGATCAATGAGAGATAAAGCTATAAACAGCTTTATCTCTCACTGACCAACGCATTGCGGAAACGGCTCCCGGGTTATCGATGGTCTTAGCGAAGGCCAGGGGAATCGTCTTCCTTTCAAGGTAGCAGCTAGCTCGAGAAGACACATCATCTCAGTCAATGTTATGACCATGGGTGATGAGTCTCTCTGCATTGACCGAGAGATAGGAGAGGAAAGAAGCGCTTATGGATATTTTGGCGCTATAAGTCCTCCACCATCTGATCGGTGCAATACCTTCTACCTCACCCCTGGCTCATCGAGTACGTCGCTACCTTGAGACATCGACACTCAGATACAAGACAAAGAGTATCCGAGAGGCGACACACCGAGATACCACCGACGCTGACCTCGTCGTTGTTAACGATCCCACCCAATCGAACGACGAGGCCGACCAATTGGGCAACCCCTTTTACCGATACCACCCAGTCGAAATTAAAATTAATCCCTTCCTCGATCAGGAGGTCGGGTGGGATGAAGAGGTGCGAAGATAAAGACAGCACCTTTCAATAGGTTGAAGATGGAGAGGTTATCGAGGACCAAATTGGTCGGATAACAGGTTAAAGGAAACATGCTTGGCTATTTTTGGTATGGATAATGATAGGCGCCCCCCAATTATTTATAGCATTGGCTGATCAGATTGGACGGTTCAGACTTGTCACGATCTACCGCCCAGATCTTAGGCATTAAATAGGCCGACTCCTACCCAAGGAAGCCCACGTGGACCGCATCCAACGGCTCAAAAAGGCAGCACGATCAACGGCTAAGATTGACCCTATTAAATGCGCCAACTGCCTCTACAACTTCGCTGATAGGATCGACTGATCGTTAGTCGGAAGATCAGCCCACCAGTGCCGAAAGACATTCTCGTGCGTTGACCTGAAATGGCACTTCTTGTCAAAATCGACACAATAAGGCTAGCTTTGTGCGTCTCGATAATCCGAGGTCAACAAGTCGGCGCAAAGAATGATTTCAAAGGACCCGATCAACTGCTCGAACATATGATGCTTTCCAATTACTCCCATATCAAGATCTGGAAAATCAAGGGGTAACAATAACCTGATGAAAAACAAAGATATAAGGGAAGTCATTTCAAAAGGCTTGTGCTTGCTTATGAAATTTCATCCCAATGAAGCAAGTATTTATAGACAAAAGTCTCTCATCCGATGGTTCAAAATCAAACTCAACCCTAGGGATCGGTACCTGCTCAATGGACAAATACTGACAACTAGGACCACATGCCTATGATAAATACTATACAGGAGTCAAGAATGACAAATATTCAACAGATAAATGTTATTACATAACCATATAGGAAAAATATTCAATCATGCCACTCGGGCCTGACTCGACGACGCATCGTCGAGATTTAAAAGCACGAATAACAAATAGACAAATTAAAATGATCACATAGAGCCAGGGCCGTAGCGGGTCTCATAGTCGAGCTTGTCCAGATGGGTCGACTCCTTCAAAATTTCGGGGACATCCTGTTGAGTGGCCTCAACCTTCTCAGCTTTCTCGGCTTGAACAGCAAGGAGAAAACCAAACTCATGTGTCTCGGGGTCTTCCTTATCGCCCTCTACTAAAGGGATCTCCACCTCTTTGTCGTCCTCATCTAGAGCATGATCCATCTTCTTCTCGTCGAACTTATCATTAAGAAAACCCCAAGCTCGGCATTGCTTCCACCCTCTAATAAACATCTCAATCAAATCATCACCGAACTGCCGATCTACAAGCTCTCGATAGACGATACTGTTATAGAACTCAAGCACGACTTGCTTCTTCTTCTTGGACGTCAAACTCCGACGGTGATTCAAAGCCTCTTACTGACCTTTGGCAAAGCCATCGGCCTCCTTTTCTGCTAACCTTTTCTCAAAATCAATCCTCAACGTTGATAATTCGACCTCCAAATCGGCAATCCGAGCATCCTTAGTCAAAGCTTCCCCTTCAAGGCTCTTGACCTTCCCCTCCAGAGCAACTATTTGCTCCCTAGCCTCCTTGTCGAGACTTTTGAACCTCTCGGCGCGTTTCCGCGCTGCATCTGCCTTACAAGCGTTATGAAAAATCAACTGGTTACTCTGTGGAGATACAATATCGTTTTATAGAACCATGAAGATATCGAACTAATAAGAAATCGACAAAATCACGATTATAAGAATAAGACTACCGCCATTTGAAGAACCGCTTGTAAACGAAGGATGTCGGCAGTGTCAAAATTCAGCAACGCCTGATGATCGACGAGAGCCAAAGTTGAGCAGAATTTGTCCGAAACTTCGGGACTAACGTCAGTACGAAGAAAAGCAGGGTTAATCATCGAACTCTGGGCGACTTGGTCGCCCATCCTCCTCTTCTGATTCTCCACGATGGTCCCTATCGATTCACGAGGACCGGTACTGACAGGACCTCCAATCGATTAGCTATGGTTGACGTCGGACTTGGCCCTCTTTGGTGAGGGCATTTCTTTTGCCCCTTCCCCAGAGAGAGCAGATCGTTTAAAGTTGTCCGAAGAACTTTGCTTCTCGGGACGGGGAGTAGACGGAGGAGGAAGAGTGCTTGAATGAGTCGATGCCTTGGTCCTTGCCTCTTTTCCGCAAGTCGATGGCGAGGCTGAAGAAGCGGCTACCAACTTTTGCTTGGCTTTTAACACAGAAAGGGCCGCGGATCGACTAGCCATTACTACGGACTCTGAACAGAACAGAATAATTAGTCAACAATCGAATATAATAAAACAAAAAAGAAAAGTACTATGACTACCTAAAGAGGGACTATTAACGGGTAATGGTGAAATCGACATTCCCCCCAAACTCAATACCGGTTCCCGCAAGAGTTGATTGATATCCTAACTCGACTCTGATAATTGCGACAAGAAATCTAGCCCCCAAGAAGGTTCAGGGACGTTTTTCAAAAGAATGCCGCCCGACTTCCACTCTCGTTTGGTTCCCCAAACGAAGTTCTTAGGGGCGCGAACAAAGACAAATCTATGTTTCCAACCCTTTCCATGAGACAACTTAAGATCGCTTAAAAACCTAATGTTAGGTCTCGACTTAACATAGTAAAAATCCTCATTCGACTTCGGCGAAGGACCTACGGTAAAAAGAGCACTAAAATTCGTGAAGGAAGCTCGCTGACCTAATGCTTTCATAACCAAACAAAAACCAATGATGTAACCAACGGCATTGGGAACCAGTTGAGTCGGACAAAGGCCGAGACCATTAAATATGTCGATAAATTCTTTAGCCAAAGGAAAACGAAGACCATTCTCGAAGGTATCAATATGGAAAGCACGACAACCCCTAGGGGGATCATTCATTCTTTGATCGGGGTTGGGATGGAGAACAGTCCATCCCTCAGGGAATTGAAATTTTTCCAATATAGACTCAACCGATAAATGTAAACGGCTTGCAGACATGTTGTTGAAATGCTCTATGGTCCGATAACGTTCCGATGTCGAACTAGGTGGAACGACCTTTTTGGGAACGGTTACAACGATCCCCAAAAGATGGGCGGAAAGAAGACTATGGAAAGAAGGAAGGACGAAATGCGACATTATAGATTTGGGCGACACACCCTCGCCCTCACCTAGAGACTCACTACCTATCGACATAGAATGATTCGACATAAAGAGAATAAAAGTAGTACCTAAATTTGGAAGGACTTCTATTTAACCGACTGGAAAACTCGACCGACAGCCTCTCCGACAACTTATCTCCGATGTAAGCAAAAAATTTAGGAAAATTATGAATTGTTTGGCAAGGGATGCAACCCTATTTATAGTAGCGAACGGATAAAAGGCGCGATCTTTCAGAAATCATGAAAAAGACGGGTTGATTAACAAAAAGTCAATCAAGAAGCCCAAAGCCCAATAAACTCCCTCTAAAGGTCCACTACCATACGAAGAGAACTAGATAAGAGCGCACACAACGACATATTTCAAAAAAAAAATTCAGTAGTGAATTATCGATTACATTTGATCGATTAACGAAAATAAATCAATGTACTCGAAAATTACATGCAAAAGGTTCAAAATACGAGTCCAAATAGAGACCTTATCGATACCATAACTACAGATCACTTGTTGGGTATCAGCTTCCCAAATTCATGAGATCGAGCAAGCGCTTCCTGCACCTCCAAGTCTGCAAGATTGACTTCGAGCTCACACTTTTCGTTGAGTTCTGGTCCTATCAGATCATAGTCGAACTCCTTGTTGTTCAAGAATCCGCGATGCATCAATTGGGCCACGGTTTTCTCGTGAATCTGAATCAACTCCGGGCCCATTCTAAGATCGGCTAGATAATTAAAGACAGGGGAATTAACAAATTCCCTCGCTATTTCAAACCTTTGCTCGGACGACATGACCCTCGCGGCTGGAGGATAACCTCTCCGGAGCTGATCATTCTCCCTCGTCGCCAAACTCAACTGCCGAGTAGCATCCTCGAGCTGCTGATCCCTTTCTTTCAGCACCTCAGCATGTTCCGACTTCAACTTTGTTATCTCGCGCTTACACTTGTCCAGCTCCTTATACGCATTATCAGCCTCGAGATAGCCATGGAACATGTACTGCATCGCCTGTGCAGGGTCCGTGCTCATAATAAATGTCGACATATATCGTGAAACAATCAAATTAGTAAAGAATTAAGAATAAAACTTACGGCAGCCAATGTTCGACCTCCGTGATGAACGTTCTCCTGAATCGTGAACCGAGACAAACTCTTCTGATCACGAGGATATATGCTGTGAACGAAGGAAGCGAAAGCAGGAACCATTGAACCCTGGTCCAGAACACTTGTATTATCACTCAATTGGGCCGGGTGTGATAACTGTGATTTGAGCCACTCCGATAGATCCCAATCGAGATCGACACCTTCAGATAAATACAAAGGACTAACCCTTTTTCCCTCCCTTAGAGGTCGAGCGGGAATCTCAAGTTCTTCGGCGACTGCTTCCTCGGCTGTCGGTTCCTCAACGTCTTCGACCCTCAGTCTTTTACCCCTTCTAATTTCCTCTCGACGAGCAGCGGAACCTTCTCCCGCCGACATTTTCCAAAAATCGCCGAAATATCGACCACGTGATTTGGCTCGATTTTGAACGCCGTGACCCGACTGACCCGGGGTCACTATACCATGCCTGAGTCCCTTCGGGGGCACCACAGCCCCAATCAACACGTCATCTGCGATGTTTAACGAAGGAGATTAAATAAAGCTAGGATAAAGGAAACTACAACTTATATGAATATTGGCTTACCCAAGCTAGGATCGTTATCCCCTCTAGTCGACCTTGAGAGCAAACAGGCCCGTAGTCGGGGTTCTTCTATTAATTTATTGCCATCCAGATTCCACCTCGACAAAACCTTAAGAAAACCCTTCCTAAACCCAGGCTCTGGAGGGTTACGAATAGAAATAGGGCCTGTGCGCCAAGGGGAATGTATGTTGAGGGCCACACCGACCGGAGGTCTAAGAAAAATGAACCTCGATTTCCAGCCTTTCCCATGCAAACTTTTGGCATTTCTTAAGAAACTTAGATTTTGTCGAGCCTTTACTTGGTAGAACCCTGTGCCCTACTTCGGCGACCCAATCACCTTGAACAGATGCCAGAAATTCCCGAAAGAAGCATACTCCCCTAAGGCTTTCATGACGATGATAAAAGCGATTATCATCGCCATCCCATTTGGCACAATCTGTGTCGGCTGCACACCGAGAGCATTTAAAATATCAGCTAACTCCGGAGCTATTGGTACTCGAAACCCTAGCTCCAGATATGCTTCGTGAATCGCGAAACTACCACTCGGGGGCTCGTGCATTCGATCTTCCTTGACGGGAATCGTTAAGCTCCAACCCGCAGGTATCGCGAAGGCAGACAACATAGCGGTGGCCGACCTCTTATGCCCACCAGGTTGAAACTCATAATAAGCTTCCTCAGTTTGATATGGTCGAGTATTCTCGTCGTCGCACGACTCTTCCCTCTCCCCTGCGTTGGCGTCGCCATGATCGTTAAAAACTTCATCGACAAAAGCATCGACAAAGCCACTATCTGGACTAGAAGGCGCTTCCGACATCTTTCGTTTTCGTTTTTATGGATATATAAAGAAATGACCTAACAATCAACTTTCTCAAAATCGACACGCGGCTCCGAGAGTAACAACTTTACGATAAAATTGTTTACGGTAAAAACGACCTATATATAGAGAAGGTAAGTCCCGCTTCACACCCCTTCACTAAAATTACGAAACCATCCCTACAGAGGACGCAACCTTTCGCATACCTCCATATAAACGAGGCGACATTTCATCTCCTCGCCTATATAAGGGATTGCCGCCAAAACAAAATTTTCAAATTTGCCACGCATGTTTGTTTGGAATATACAAAAGCCTTGTTTGGCAATACATAAAGAAGAACGAAAAGCATCAAAACTTCCAGAATTCGACCTTCATTCGAACTCTAGAACTTGGGGGTGTTCAAAAATTCAAAACCAACGAAAAACATCAAAACTTCCGGACTTCGACCTTCATTAGAACTCTAGAACTTGGGGGACTCTTGATGTACCAAGTCTTCGCTGATCACGAGTCCACATCGACAATCGATTGCCATGTCCTCAACGAAGATCAATTACTTATATTGTATATCGAAATACATCGATCCAGTCGTCCGAAGACATCGAGAGACGTCGATCTACTCATTAAAATACCTATTCGTCTCCTTATCGATATCACATCTATCGACATGGATAACGTCGACGTCTGCCATACTATTCACTCATTAAGGGTCGAATCAAATACAGAAGATCCGATCCTGACCGAAAATGTCCTATCACAACCCATTTGCTATAACCGAAATGTATTGGAGAGATGTGTTAAACCTGATACCACCTCACTCGATTATCCTAAATATTATAATCCAACCAAAACACACTCATCGGTTAGTTGAAGTTATGTGTTCATCAGAAAGGTTCTTAATTCTTGAAGATTGAAGATTAATTTATTTTTCTGGATTGACAAACAGCAGAGGAAGATTACTAGTTATTGGCTTTCACTAGTAATATCTGTTTTCAGAACACTCGTCGGTCAGATAAGTAGTAGTTTACTCATCTGATAATCTGTATAAGTGTTGGTCTTAAAACGTTATTTTTAAATATACGCTTTTACAAGTACGACTGAGGCGGTTCACATATCCGCCAGTCAATTAATGTTTTTTGAAATTTGAAACCCGCGTATCTCGCCCCACGATAATGACTGACAGATAATTGATCCAACGGTTCGCGTGAAGCATGGAAACCGACGCGCCTTCACCTCTTTAAATTCACATCTGATCAGCTCACTGGTCTTTTACGCACCCTCAAAATTCAAGAACATACAGAGAGAATTTTTGCTTCCAATTTTTCTGCAAATCTACTCTTTTCACTTAATCTTTTCAGAAATCTCACAATGGCCAAAGAAGAAGGACGATATCTCATCTACTCAACCTTCCACTCTACTGGAACTCCATTATTGAAGGAAAATCTGGAGAAATTTCAAGCTGCTAATCTGGTAAATTTCATGGTGGCCCATGAGGATAGAGTGTACATTGATCATATTTTGGAGTACTACGGCTCGTCTGGCAAACCTAACTTTGATAAGAAAAAGATAAAGACCAGAGTTGGGGGAGTTGATATCTGTATCACCCCTGCTATGTTGAATGAGAAGTATGGTCTGCCTATGGACAGAAGAACAATAATCACAACTATGGTTGAGCCTAAGGAAGCTGAGTTCTAGAATATCTGTGCAAGGGAAGGAGAAGTCCTTGCTGGGAATATTAAGAAGAATCAGCTGAGAGATGAATATCAGCGGATGGTTGATATGTTCGCCAAAATCATTGAGAATTGCACATTCTCACTTGATAGTGTGCCAATGAAGAGATTCCATGCGATGATAGCTGTTCACTACGGGATGACGCTGAACTGGACCACTTATGTTTGGTACATTTTGGCTGATCACATCAAGAAGGGGAATACCTACCACAAGATATTCCTCAGTCATTTTTTCATGAGTCTTCAATGTGGAATGACCAATGGAAAGGTCATTCACCAGGAAAAAGCTATGCACGCGTATCTTGATGTGAGGAGAAGCCTAAGAGGAAAGCAGTTAAAGCACCAAATAAGGCAGCTGCTGAAAAGAAAAGAAAAATAATTGTTTCTAAGTCTTCTGTTCAAACAGCTGACCCAGCTGTTAAAGCCAGAACATAAGAGGATGCAGAGAAACGTGATGATGATGCTATCATAGCTCAGACAGCAAAGGAGATTGAAGATGCGGCTTAGGGTTCTCCATCCAGAACCATTTCTGCTGAAAGTCCCTCGGAGAATGTTGCTGCCAGGACCAGGAGTCAACTTAAAGGCTCGGCAACATCAAAGCCCTTCCAAGGAAAAGTGGTCCACACCAGAGCCACTGTTAGGAAAATGATGACCTTTGTGTCATCGCCTACTACGTTATCTGACTTAGTAAGGCAAAGTCCACCATCAGCAGAGAGGCCTGCTGGAGCTAAACAAGAGTCTACTGCCAAGGAGTCAGCTGTTGCAACAGCTACTCAGCAAATTGTTCAAGACACTCCAACAGCTGAGGTTAGTCAACCTAAAGATGATCTTGAAGTGCAGATCATCGAACCAATTGCAGTTGCACCAATTTCAACTGCTGCACATGAACCTGATGTTGCTGCTGCTGCACCAGCTCAGACATCTGCTAAACCAAAGAGAAAAAGAATTGTAAGGAGAAAAGTGTATGCTGCTGAAAAGAAGAGAAGAAAGGAAGCAGAGCAAAAGAAGAAGGATGAAGAAGACTTCCGCAGAGCAGTGAAATTGAGCAAGCTTGAAGCTGAGAAGGCTACTCAAAGAAGGAAGTTAACTAAAGCTGATCTTAAAGCACAGGAGGATGCTAATATGGCTAAGGCTCTAGAACTTAGCAAGCAAGATGCACATGGTCCACGCAGAGCTGGAGGCATCAAGATTGGAGAGACCATGAATGCAAGACAGATCCTACCTCCTGGTCAAAGGGGTGAAAAGAGGCCATTTGCTGTAAAATGGGCCTTAGATATTGTTAAATCTAACCCTATTGCTTTTGACAGATTTGAGGCAGCTCTTGCAGATTTTGATAAACACCTGCAACAAAGGACTATATTTCTCCAAGAGAAGATCAGATACATCAAATGGAGAACTTACAAAGTCAGCAAATCTGTTGAAGAGATCCAGTCTTGGGAGGAGTTTGCTGATGAAGAGAAATGGGTACTCAGCTGGCTGCAAACATCTTCCATCACCAAGGCATTGGATCCATATCATGTTCGGGATGTCTTCCATGGCTATACAAGGGGAATTGTGGCCAAGGAAGTAGAAAGAATCAAGAATGCACTGCCAGCTAAGAGAAGAAGAAGGGATGGCCCTGTTCAGAGAGCGGTGAAGATTGCCATTTATACTGCCTTAGAGAAGCGGGCTGAAAGATCAAGATACTTTCAAGGATCTCCTAGTGATCTTCCCACTTTACCAGGTGTGCAACAGATCACATTTGATCCTGAGCTCAGTATGTTTCAGGAGAAGACACCAGTTAAGGCACCTGCCCAAGGAACAATGCCTCCAACTACAAGAGTAATCCATCAGACAACAGTTATAGCAGATGGAACTCCTGAAACAGTCAAGGTGGAAGAACAAGCTGTTGTTCAAGATGCTCCAGAACCTATTCAAGCTGAAGCTGTTCTGGCTGATGTTCCTGTCCACCATGAAGATCCACCAGTCTCATCTTCCATTCTAACAGCTGACAAGCACTCATCCTTAATGGAATCCTTCCAGATGCTGTTAGAACATTCTTTTAGGGAGATGGAAGAGAGAAACAAGCTGATGATGAGACAGATGCAAGAAGAGAATGCAAGATTAATCAGAGATGCTATTAAAAACTTCCCACTGCCACCAGACAACTCCTTGATACCGACTCAAAACTTAATCAGCTTGAACAAAAACGTTGAAAATGTGAAGGCTAATGTAAATCATCTTCACACAGCTCTTCAAAGGAATGAAGGAGACATTGCTGATCTGATAGGCTTATTCACAAAGGTTTCAGATGCAGAAACAGAAAAGAATATTTTGTTGGTTAAGGAAATGAACTCCACTGCCAACAGAGTTCATGATGAAGTCTCTACTCTGCAACTGAATATGGATTATCTAAATGATCAGGCTGGCACACTCAAATCCACTTTGACTCATCATACTGCTCAACTTGATACTGTGGATCAAAACATCAGAAGACTCTGCACTGCTGTCAACATATCAGCTGTTGAACTCAACCCCACTGATGATGACAAAAAGGGGGAAGAGAAATCAGCTACAGCAACTGCTTAAGTACCTGAACAAAAGGACTATGCTGCTGATAAAGAAAAACCTGATGAAGAATCAGAGAGACCTATACTTGAAAAGGAAGCTGAAGTTGAAGAAAAGAAAGTTGAAGCTGAAGAGAGTGCTAAGGAAGCTGATGGACAAGAAGATGCTAAGGAAGAAGCCAAGGAACCATCAAAATCTGACAAGGAGATTGCTGCTGCAAGGATACACCAGAAGAGCAACTTGATCCATATGTAAAGTACAAAAATCTGGAACGCATCAAGAGAAGGATTGATGAAGCAGACCGCCAACTAAAGATGGAAGCTGCTAAGAAAAATCTTGCTCCTGATGATGTGAATGATGAAGAAGAGGAGAGCCTTGATGAAGATGAAGAGGAAGAGTATGAAGAAGTGGAAAAAGAAGTCACTGATGAATCAGATTATTAGACTTATTTGTTCTTGTATCAGTTTACTTTATTTCCTGTAATCATCTGTTTTCAAAAACTTGTAACTTGTACTAAAATTCTTATCATATATAAAAGTTCAAGTTTTTACTCCAGCATACTATTTCTATCTCATAAATCTTTGAGGATTAAAACTTTAGTTTAGGTACAAGTACTTAGCTGAAGTTTTGTCATTATCAAAAAGGGGGAAATTGCTGGATGAAGATGAAGATAAGTACAAGGAATTTAAAAGTTAAAGGGAGGTTTTGATGATTTCCAAAACATCAAGATCGGCTAAGTAAGGAATGCTTAGTGAAAACCCTTAGAATAATTTTGACAAACTTAAAGGCAAATCAGACAAGTCATAATTCCACCTGGTCTAAAAGACTACTGATCTGCTGAAGGAAGAAATCAGTTTGGTGAAAATCAGCCGACTCAAATCAGATGGGTTCTAATTGAGATCAGCTCAGTACATCATCAGACGAGAGAACTTAATCAGCTAAGTGAAGAAGATAAGGAAGCCTCCTCAACGATAATAAATGCACTTGGAGTAATAAATGCTAAAGAAGGAGGGTATTTATGGCAAATGATTGAAGAAATCCTCGTATCAGCTTGGTGCATTAAATGTTGCTGACAGAAAGTACAGTTGATTGTACTGTAGCAGACGCAGAGAGCCGTTTTCAGAAAATAGGGACTAGTACTCGAGGATTTGAATCTTGTCTTTCTTCAACGGACATTTTTTCAAGCTGAGAGTATAAATAGTTCAAGAGTTTGAGAGAAGAAGACACACAACAACACATTTTCTGAGAGAAACTTTCGAAGCAGAATTCTTCTAAGTCTCAAGAACTCACGAACATCTCACTCATCAGCTTAGTCATTTGTTGACAAAAGCCGAAGTTGGAGATCAAAGAAAAACCTACTAATCTGAGTGATTTCTGTTAGAGAGTGTTGTGAGGAATTTTATCCATCTTTGTGATTGATAAAATTCTGTAGATTAGGTAATCTTAGTGATTTCATAGTGTGAACTTGTGGCATTTTCATTTGTTGATTGGCGCAAGCAGTTTATACTGTTAAACTTTGTGTTTTCTAGTATAACCCAAGATCTAAGTGACTTGGAAGAGTGGACTAAAGGATTTAAATCCATATAACCACTATAAAATTCATGTGTTCAGTTTTACATAAGTTTTTCTAGCATACTTTAAAACTGCATAAGTTTACACTTGAACCAAACTGTTAAAGATTTTAAATGAGTTTTAAAACTGGGGATAAAATCTTTAAAAGACTTAGTTTACTTGTGAAAAACACTTGAAAATATCCACTGCAAGTAATCTGATTTAAAACTGATTTTGCTAAATTCAGCTAAGTATTTATCTGAAGAGTGGTCAACTCTGCTGCTCAATCTTTGTGTGCGATCAGCTTAGTCAGCTTATTGTTCACGATCAGCTTAGTCTGCTAACAGACAACTGAAAAGTTTTTATTCATTCCCCCCCCCCCCCCCTCCCCCTCTAGGCCTCATTTGACCACTTGTAACCAACAAATGATATTGCCATAATGATTTCTCTAAAAATATACAGTTAAGCTAATCAATACTAGAATATAATCATTGATTTAATTGCAACTAACTCGGATCAACCATGTAATTAAATTGATCAACTAAACTAGAAGATCACAATTTTTTTTAAGAATACATTCATCATCAATCATTACATCAGAAATAATTTTCATAATCATCCAAGAATTATAAATAATAAACCAAATTAGTAAAGTGTAAATTGTACTGCTTGCTGGAAATTCATGAAGCCATACAAACTACAATATTTCTCAAAAAAGAAAAAAAAAATGAAGTATTAAATTAAATTTGAATTGTATATACGTCAATGTGACAGACATTGAACACGGAAATACATGTGCAGAAGATTAATTAAAATTAACAAATAACAATTTAATACTTGAGGAAATGTGAGCAGAAAATGACAAAAATGAAGCCATAAGTACGGATGTCATTCATAAGATATCATGAGTACTATAGTATTTATACTAGTTGTAGTACTTGTCCCTACAAGTCAAACATATTTTTAAAGACAAAATGTATAAATTATCAAGGAAAAAGAAGTGCAGTATATGACAGCTTCAGCCTCTTATTCAATGAATTAGTGAAATTTATGGGTTAAATTAAGACATATTTTTATCCCTACAAGTCAAACATCAAATACTCCTCTCACTACAAAAGTTTCACAAACAGTATTTTTTTTTTTTTTTTTTTGATAAAGCCTTGATTTTCATTAATATTAGCAACATAATTTTTAAATTAGGTGATTCGCAGTTAAAGGCCTAGTAGTTAAATAAAGTGACGGATTTGTCTCCACTGGTAAAGATTTTTATTTTTATTTTCTTTAATAGATTTTCATTGGTTTAAATATGTTGTTAATTTATCATCAATTGATTAAAAATATTTTGATGGGTTTTATATTAGTATTACTCTGTTAATTAAATTTGTTGGTATTCCATCATCAGTAGATTGAATATATTCCATATAAACAAATATACTAGGGAAATTGATCATCTCATCTATTAAAACCATGGATCAAAATTTTCATCTTTTCCGTCGAAAACATCGAAAATTTTCTATTTTGAATCAATCGAAACGAAAATAAGATGTATTTTCGAAACTCAATATTTGTCATGAAACTTTCTTTTTTTCATAATTTAGTGAGCCTTATTTCATAATTTTTCCAAATTATTTTGACACGTTTCCAGAAACTTTTCGTAAAATTTCTTATATTATGTTGGCCTAAACATATATCGAAAACGAAATTTTTATCCATGATTAAAACTACAACATATATTATATACTAAACGTCATAAACTGATGCATTTTATAACCCACAGTTGTTATAGAAATTTCTATGCAATGTTACATTAATTTGCAAGTTAATGGGTGACCACCAATTTCGCCATGCATGGTGTTAGACTGGGTAAAATTAATAATTGGTCAACTTATCAATATTGTATTCTGATGTTGATACCTTATATCTTTGGCTTTATATGCAGTTCAGTATATCACCAATTAAAACTTGTTTTGAAACAATCAAGGGCATCTTTGTACATATTCGAGTATTATTCAGTTCCTTTCTTTATAATCAATTCAGTTGGAAAGAGAGGCAAAGAGAGATCTAGAAAGAAATAATTATAATTGGATATTATGGAAAATCAACCTCAAGTTTATCACTATCTTAAAATTACCCATTTAATACTAAAAGCTTCAATTTTACTCCAAGAATTATTTGTTATGTTTGTAATATCGTGTAAAATTTTAGAACTTGTGTATTAATTGCAAAATTTCATAAATTATAAAACTAAAAATTAAATATTTACCACAAAATGTTAATAAAAATGTAAACTTGCACATAAGTTTCAATAAATATTTTAAAAAAAGTCTTGTTTACGTATTTGTTTAAATTTTAATTTTTGTAATAATAAATTAATTAGAAATTCAATAACAATATGTCATTAATATATAAAAAATTTATTTATATATTTAAATAAATAAATAAATTTTAATGTTTATAATATTCTTTAAAAAAAATTACTTACACATTCAATTAAATATAAGTATTTTTTAATATTCTTCTTATGTTTATAATATAAACCTCAATTAAATTTATTAGTACAATATAATAAATTAATTTAATTAATTAAATGTGTAAATTTTATATTTTAAAATATTATTATTAAAATTTCATATAATTTGTTATTATTAAACTCAAATTATTAACAAATATGTAAAAAAATTAATATTTAATGAAATATGTGCAATTTTAAAATTTTATCAAGTTTTTATGGTAAATTTATATTTACCAGATTTATAATTTATCAAATATTACAATTAATACCTATGTTTTAAAATTTTATGATATATTATAAGCATTACAAATAACTTTAAAGGATTAAATTGAAACTTGTCAGGGATACGGAAAATAATTGTAAATTGATGGTGAACCTCAATGGGATTTTCATAATTTTCAATACATGTAAGAATTTCTTACCTCGGGTATCCGTAATTTACAATTATTTTTTTTATAAAAAAATCATAAAACAAGCTGCGATGACTGCAGAAAAGTCAAATTTCAGTAAGTTAAGAGGAAACTTCCGAATTCATTATAGTACTCTAAAGTACACAAATTAATAAGTAGGTTGGTGTACCAATTGAGTGGTTGACACAATAATCCAGATAGCTCAAAGATGAGTACGGAATTCATTATTATCGGAAATGTACCTTTTGAAATACTTGGATTCATAATCATATAATAATCCATAAAAAAAAAAATTGGTTTCTCCAGAAGGTCTTAGGGTATAAGAACTATATTTAATTAAATACAGTGATATATATCATGATATGAATTTTTCTAGTTGACTTCTTAACAATTTTTGTTTTCTAGATCTTTCCCCTTTTTTTTTCTTTAATGAACGAACGTTACGTATATCATTGTATGATTAAATATGTTATTAACAAAGAAATACAAAAATATCCACTACACATACCAATGAATACAAAGAAAAATCCCGGACAACACTAGCTAATATATTAAACAGAAAAAAATCTCACACTTCTGCTGAGATTCGAAATGTTATTTAAATTGAGGAAATAGATGGAGCAAAAAGTTTTACAATATTAAGTTTGGGTGGAGTAAAAAAAATCATATCAAACTACAAGCGAACAAAGTTATCCGTAGCATAGTAATAATCAATCACTGATAAATTAGCTGAGACCCCCAAATCAAGATCATAAGGATTCAACTGTCACTAACGTGGATTTTTATTCAAGTTTAATACTAGTATTTTAGTAGTTGTTTGAAATTGAACAATAATTAAAATAATTAAAGACGGAGTATTTTTTTTTGCTAAAAGATTGAGAAAATAACTTTTGTAGCACATGATTTAGATAGGTCATCTCCAATGGAGAGGGCCTTGGGCGGGGCGGGGCGGGGCGGCGGAGGAGAAGCCGTGTCCAACGGCTTGGGGCTGCAGGGCGGGGCGCAGTGCTCCGCGTGGGGAAGATGATGAAAATTAGGGGCGCGTGGACATCCCCTGACTGGTTCCATTTTTTTTTTTTTTTAAAATATGTTTATTTAATAGGTTTTAATAAATGTGTTATTTATGCTAGTTAGTTACATAATTAATAAGATGGTCTTAATTAATGTGATAGGTTTTAATAAATGTGTTATTTATGTTAGTTAGTTGCATAATTAATGTGTTACTTTAATTAATGTGATAGATTTTAATTAATGTGTTATATACTACATGTAATTAATGTGTTACTTTATGTAATTATGTTATATTTATTGATATAGTATATAGTATGATTAGTTATTTAAAGTAATTTTTAATAAAATTAAAATTTCCTTCGAATTAAATTAAATTTGTAGAATTGAATAATTTAATAAAATGTGTTAGTATATTTATTGTACATATTTAATAAATATATGTAGTCACCAATATTTAATTTGATTATTTAATATAATAAAATTAATTTTTTTAAATTGTGTATTATGCATTAATTTTAAGTTACTTAATTATTTACTCTCTTTAATTTTAATATTTTAATATAATTAATAATTTAATTACAAGTATTAATATTTATTAAATTATTTACTCTCTTTAATTTTAATATTTTAATATAATTAATAATTTTGTTGGATAAGGATGAAGATGAAGGCACTGAAGACAAAGTTATAAGGGAGGTTTTGATGCATTCCAAAACTTCAAAATCTGCTAAGTATGGAGTAACTTAGCTGATGATCCCTTTGGAAGGAATTTTGACTAAGTATAAGAAGACATCAGAAGAGTCAATATTTCAAGGTCCAAGACTTCTGATCTGCTGAAGGAAAGTTATCAGACTGATGAAGATCAGCCGACTCAAATCAGATTTGTTCAAGTTTGGGATCAGCTTAGATCGCCATCAGACTTGCACTTCCGTCAGCCTTGTGGAAAGGATCATAAAGTCTTCCCAACGGTAATAAATGCCCCTGGAAGTAATAAATGCTGAAGTACAAGGATATTAAAGACAAATGATTTAAGAAATGCTTCGCATCAGCTGGGTGCATTTAATGCTGCCTGCAGAATAGTACTGTTGACAGTACGGACAGACTGCAAAAGAGCCGTTCGCGGATTTTAAGGACCAGTACTCGAGGAATTTGAATCTTGTCTCTCTTCAACGGACATGATAGGATAGTGCCCAGCAAGCCAACAAATATAAGCTTGTTAAGGAACTTCCTTTAGAAGCAATCTTATGATTCATAAGATAATACGCCCGTTTATTCATAGTACATGAATTAAACAATGGCCACCTTCATCTCTCGCGAACGTATCTAAGCGATTGGATGAAACCCGGAGATCACTCATGACTACGGGATTATTCACTTCAGTATTGGGTGCGATTAATCATGAAACAGTCTCAAAGGTCGTGATCTAAAAAACGTTCCAAGTCATAGATTCATATCGAGACGGGGTATCAAATGAATCGTCAAGACTTGTAGGATTATGCATGATTCACATGAAGTGAATTTGTTGTCGTTTCATGAACAAGGCATTGAATGCTAGTGCATATGACTAGGTGGTTCGATAGGGGATCGAACGCATCGAACGACCCGAACAGAGAGACCCATCGTGGAAGTACGTTAAGCATATCGGTAATGGGAAGTCTCTCAAGACTTATAATAGTGTACGATTTAGTCCTTTGACTTGAGGTACTAGGGCGGATTCGGTACACGGGAATACGTACTTTGATTTAGGAGCCGATCACATAGCTTGGTCATTGTGCGACTACTTTGGGTACGTATGAACGTGTGCGCGGATAGTTAGTACTAATAAAGGATCTATCGACTCATCTTGATCAGATGAGAGAATTTTCTGTACGTTCTTAGATAATAAATCCGAGAAATCTACGGCCGTAGTCGGTGACGGATTTGGAAAGGAGTTTCCAAATTTAGCAGTCACACTGGAATTATTATCCTGAATTAGAAAGTACAGAATTGAGATAATTAGAGGTGCCGACCAATTCACACACCCTAGGTCTCAATCGGGAAATTAGTCGCTAGAAGGACCGTATGTATATGGCATTTATAAGAGTTGGAGGTTCACGAATATCAATTCACCTGAAGTTGGGCCTCATGGGCTTGTGGCTAGACATCGACCATGAGGTGTGGGTACTCCTGAATTAATAAGGAAATTAATTCTGGAGTGGTCAATTAAAGTGGTTAATTGATCGGAGCAATTAATTGCTCACTAATTAAATCACGAAAGTCGTGGGCCTGCTGCCAATTGATGGTGAACCTAGAGGGTCACACACAATACAGTTGGACAGTGACAGTCTGGAAGGAATCAATTGATTTAAGGAATTAAATCAATATATGAATTAAAGTATTAATTCATGAAGAAGAATAATTAATTAGAAGTAACTAATTAATTAATCAAGAATTAAAGTGTTAATTCAAAATGGAGAATCATTAATTAGGAGTAACTAATTAATGAATCAATTGGAATTTCTGATTGATTAAATCCTCAATTAAAGTATTAATTGGAAATGATTAATTAATTAATAGTGGATTAATTAATTAAAACACATGGGCCGATCCATATGAAAGTTAATTGATCTTTGATTAATTAATTTAAGCATATGGGCCAATTATTGTAAAGATAAATTAGTCTGGGATTAATTAATCTTGCATGGGCCGATTTTGGGAACAATGATCAAATTAATTTAGGGTTAATTAAAGAGCATATGGGTCGATTTTATTTTAATAAGATGGCCGATTTTTGCTTGATTATTTAGTCTTGAATTAATGTTAATCATGTTTGGTTATGATAGGGATGAAAGAGTTTGTGTTATCTTGTGTAACTAGGAAAGAGATTGAAAGATATCTTGTTTCCTAAAGTGATAAGATTATGTATATCTTGTTTCTTGATAAGAAGATATTCTTTCAAGATTTAGATATCTATTAGGAGAAGGAGTCTTCTAATAGAGATATCTATAAATACTAGATACACATAATCTAAGAAAAGGAGAAGCTAACCCTAATTCTAAGCAAGAAAGAAAAACACAAGAAAACATAGGGCCGAAAATTTCAGCCCCTCTCTCGCCCCCTCTGCATAACCGAACCCTGTCAGAAAAATCGCCCCTCCCTGTGTAGGATTTTTCTCCAAGTTTTCTTCCCGGATCTGAATCCAATTCCTGACGAGACAATTCCTTAATCCTAGTTCTGAGCCTGGGGATTTCGCGAAGTCACTCAAATCCATCTGGTGTGGACTTTCTCTAGAGGCACAACACTTGGGGTGCTCTAGTGAACAATTGAAGACCGGAGGAAAACCACCACCTTGCCTGTGGTGAGGTAAAATAGCTTTTACCTTCTCATTTAATTTTAGTATTTGCTTGCTGAAATTAAATTCAACCTTTATTCATATGTGCTAATAAGTGTTCCCTGGGATTTGGTGTATAAACAAAAATTTTAAATTCCGCACTGTTGTAGTTGACAATTATACCCATAAAATTCCAACAGGACATTTTTCAAACCTCAAGTATAAATAGTTGAAAGAGACGAAGAGAATATAAGCAACACAATCTCTGAGAAATTTTCGAAGCAAAATTCTTTAAGTCTCAAGAACAGCTCACTCATCAGCTTAGTCATCTGTTGACGAAAAGCGAAGTTGAAGAACAAAGCTAAACACATCTTCTGAGTGAATTTGTAAAAATAGAGTGTTGTGAGAAGTAGATATCCATCTAAGTGAGTGATATTACTTCAGAGAGTAGGATTTCTTTGTGATTTCTTACTGCGCACTTACGGCCTGTTCATTTGTTGTTAGGCGTAAGCAGAGTGTACTGGTTACTTTGTGTTTCTAGTATAACCCAAGATCTTTGTGACTTGGACGAGTGGATTAAAGGATATTTACATCCATATAACCACTATAAAAATTACTTGTGTTTTTATTTGCATTTTTACTTGCATATTTCAAGATTGCATAAAACACTTTACTTAACTGTTTGAAAAAGGATTAAAGGAGTTTATAAAACTGGGGAAACATTTTTCAAACTGCTGAGAATACTTGTGAAAAATACTTTGAAAATCCGCTGCAAGTACTCTAAGTATTAAAACTGATTTTAACAAAATCAGCTAAGTAATTATCAGACGAGTGGTCATCAAACCTGTTCAAAGATTTATTCGCGAACAGACTTGTAACTTATTACTCTGATCAGCTTAGTCTGCTCACTGTTAGAGAAAAATTTTAAAGTTAAAATTGGAAGAAAATTTTAAAGAGGTTTATTCACACCCCCCCCCCCTCTAAACCTCATCTGACCACTTGGGACCAACAAGTGGTATCAGAGCAGGTGGTTCATTTGATCAGCTGCCTGATCAACGAGCTTGATCCAAGTGTTTTTTTAAAGGTTTTAAAACTTTTCAAAAGAGCATCTTTTTGAAAAATAAAAACTTTTTGAAAAATGGACTGTATCAGCCATGTTCCCCACATTGCTGGTATGTCGTTTGAAGACTGGAAAATCAGGATGGAGATTTTCCTAGCTGCTTATAATGATAACATGTACACATGTATCATAAAAGGTCCATTTAAATTCACCAAGACCATTATAGTTGATGAAGCTGAACTGGTGGTGGAAAAAGATCTAACAGAGATGAGAGCCGAAGAAATAAAGCTGTTCAATCTGGATAAAGTTGGCCGTTTCATCATGACCAAAGCCCTGGACAATGATCGGTTTGATAAAGTCAAACATTGCAAAACTGCAAAGGAGATGTGGGACAAGGTTCGTGACATGAGCGAAGGAAACGACGCCATCAAAGAGCATCAGCTGAGTGTTGCTCTGGAAAAGCTGGACAACTTCAAGATGAAGTTTGCGGAAACCATTGACCAGATGGATACAAGGTTTACAAGGACGTTGAATGAAGTGTTAAAGCTTGGAAAAACCTTTACGAACAAGGAGATAACCGTCAGAGTTCTGAAGGCTCTACCTCCAAAGTTCAACATGAAGGTGACAACCATGGAAGAGTCAAGAGATCTGGGCAGATTTCTCTCACCGAGCTGTTCTCAGTACTCAAGGCGTACGAGTATAAACTGCCAAGAATGGGTGTTGAAGAAACCTCAACTTCAAGTCCCACAGCTGCACTTGTTGCTGCTGAAAATCCCAAAAGGCCAGCCCACAAAAGCAAAGATGTGGACTCATCTAATGAAGCCACACTACTCAACAAAAAGGAGTACACTGCTGGAGACGTTGCATTGCTGATGAACAACTTCAAAAAGTTCTACAGATGAAAAATGAAGAACAAATATAACAATGTTTCTACTTCTAACCCTACTTCTTCTTCTCAGGATAAGGATTCTTATAAATCCAAAATGATGTGCTATAATTGCAGGAAACTGGGTCATTTCATAAGAGACTGCCCATATCCTAAAGCTGAGAAGTATACTGAAGAAGAAAAGAGAATCAGAAAAGAAGGAAAGCATCATAAAGCTAAGGCGATGGTAGCAGAAGCAGAAAAGCCAGCTGCCGTCTACTCATCTGATTCAGATTCAGACACCTCTGATGAAGAGTTTTCTGATGAAGAGAGCCCTGCCCTTCTTTGCATGATGGCTAAGGAATCTGATGACTCTGAGGATAGTGAGGTAACTCCTCTTGAAAATGAACTATTTAGTTCATTTGAACAAATGATGCTTAACAATACTACTATTGCTGAAGCATATAAAAAGCTTAAGGAAGAGATGATATTGCTAAAAGAGCAAAACAGTTCACTGAAACTCTCAGCTGAAAGGCCAAGAGAATTAGCTGAATATAAACAGCTTGAGCAAGAACATGAATCTCTGAAAGCTGAATGTGAAGTTTATAAAGGAAAAATCATGGAGCTTGAGAAAGTCATTGAGTCTCATGAGAAGTCATCTGTTGCATCCACTCATATATCTAGTAAACAGAAGACACCTTTAGATCAGGACAAGTTAGAACTGAACCATACTGAAAAATTTGTATCAGCTGACAATAGTAAGGTCATACTGTATGTTCAGACTACTAAACCTGCTTCACCTGAGAAAGTGGTAAAGGAGACGAAAACTCCTAAGGCTAAAAAGAGCAAAGAGCCTAGTGTAGGAAAACAGACTAGTAAGCCTAAACAGAAGAGTCCTAAGAAGTCCTCTGACAAGGCCAAAACTAATCAGACTAGTGATAAAACTAAGTCGTCTGTTAATGAGCAAGCATCTAGTAAGCCAAAGAAGCATAAAATCAAGAAAAATCAAAATGCTTGGTATGGAAATGAGTCTTATTATGTGCAACCTGCTGCATATCATCCTATGTATCATGCACCTCAATTTCCAACTTACTATGCACCATATCCTACTAATCCAATGCATGCATATCCTCCTTATCATGCATCTTACTCTGCATTTGAACATTATCCTTATCATACTGATCATCAACAATATGACAAATCTGATGAACGTGGTAAAGGCAAAGCTGTTCATACTCCTGTTGAAACTCAGAAGCCTAAGAAGCCTAAGACTTCATCATCTTGGGTTGTCCAAGATGGAACAAATCCTTCAGGACCCTCTCAATAAGGGTACCTAAAACAATTTTATTCTGCTTTGTAGGTTAGGATTAGGAGTAGGAGTAAAGTAGAGAAAATCTGGTACTTGGACAGTGGCTGTTCAAGACACATGTGTGGAAACATACATGAACTGACTGATGTTGTTGCTGTGGATGGTCCAAAAGTTACTTTTGGAGACAGTAAAGAAGGCAAGATTGTAGCAAAAGGAAGCTTAATCAAGGGAAACATAGAGATATCTGACGTCTCATATGTTAAAGGCCTAAAGTACAACCTGCTGAGCATAAGTCAATTTTGTGACAAAGGATATTCAGTCATCTTCTCAACAGATAAGTGCTATGTTGAACAGATTGATACAAAGAAGGTAATTTTATCTGGAAGACGACAAGGGAATGTCTACATAGTCGACTGGAATTCTGCTGACAAGAATTCGAGCATTTGTTTGGTGGCATCAACACCAAGTGAAGTTAGTTGGCTGTGGCACAAAAGAATGAATCATTTGAATTTCAAGACCATCAACAGACTTATCAAAAATAATCTGGTAGAAGGAATTCCAAAGACAGTCATGAGCAAAGATAAGCTTTGTGACGCTTGTCAGAAGGGTAAACAAATCAAGTCATCTTTCAAAAGCAAGAAGCATCAATCTTCTGGAAGAATATTGGAGCTGCTACATATGGACTTATTTGGACCCATTGATCCAGTCAGCAATGGTGGAAAGAAATACTGCCTAGCTGTTGTGGATGACTATTCAAGATATACTTGGGTGATATTCATGAAAAAGAAAAGTGAAACCAAGGAACATCTTACTAATCTGATGGAGCTGATCCAGAATGAGAAAAGCATAAAGATATTGAAGATCAGATCAGATAGAGGGACAGAGTTTACAAACTCTACTGTTGAAGAGTATTGTAATATCAAAGGAATACATCATGAGTATTCAGCTTCTAGAACCCCTCAACAGAATGGTGTTGCTGAAAGGAGAAACAGAACACTGAAGGAAGCTGTCAGAACCATGATAGCTGAAGCTAAACTGCCTCAAAGATTTTGGGCAGAAGCAACAAACACAGCATGTTTTACCCAAAACAGATGCATGATCAACAAGCACCAAAACAAGACTCCATATGAAGTTTGGAACAACAGGAAGCCAAACATTCATTACTTTAAGATATTTGGTTGTAAATGCTATGTTTTAAATAATGGTAAAAATCACCTTACTGGATTTGCAGAAAAGGCTGATGAAGTTGTTTTTGTAGGATACTCTACTGTTAGTAAAGCTTATAGAGTCTTTAACAAAAGAACATTACTAATAGAGGAATCCATTCATGTAGTATTTGATGAACTAAGTCAATCTTCTGAAAAGAATCAAAATGTTAATCAAGATCTGTCTACTGATTTACAGAAGTTGAATGTTGGAAAGAATGAAGAATATGTACCCATCATACTACCTGATCTCAACCCAGCTGATAACTCAAGTGCTGTTCAAAATCACAGTGCTGATTGTCTAACAGACGAGTTGCAAACAGCTGATAGACCAGAGACTGTTCAACAGACTACTACTGGAACTCCAACAGTAGTGTTGCAAGATCAAAACAAAGGACAACATTATGACTTGCAACCTGATCTCAGATGGCTCAAGAATCACACACCAGAACTGGTGATTGGTGATCCTTTGGACAAAGTGAAGACAAGGAGAGCTGCTGCAAGTGATGCAATGTTTGTCAGCTTCCTATCTCAAGTTGAGCCCAAGCAGATTGAAGAAGCTCTTAGTGATTCCAACTGGATTGAAGCTATGCAAGAAGAGCTAAATCAATTTGAAAGGAATGAAGTCTGGTACTTAGTTCCTAGACCAAGTCATTAAAGAGTCATTGACACTAAATGGGTATTCAGAAATAAGATGAATGAAGATGGTGAAGTCACCAGAAACAAAGCAAGATTAGTGGCCAAGGGTTACTGCCAAGAAGAAGGCATTGACTTTGATGAAACGTTTGCACCAGTAGCAAGATTAGAGGCAATCAGACTCTTTCTTGCCTATGCTGCTCACAAGAATTTCACCGTCTATCAGATGGATGTGAAATCAGCTTTTCTCAATGGAGAATTGCAAGAAGAAGTTTACGTTGAACAACCACCTGGTTTTGAAGTCTATCAAGAAGAAGACAAAGTGTATCGTCTGAAGAAAGCCCTTTATGGACTGAAACAGGCTCCAAGAGCATGGTATGATACCTTATCTGATTTTCTTTTAATTAAAGGATTTCGCAAAGGTAAAGTTGACAAGACCTTGTTCACTATTGAATGGGAAGAACATATTTTGCTTGTGCAAATTTATGTGGACGATATTATTTTTGGTTCAACTAATCAACATATGTGTGACAAGTTCTCAAAGTTGATGCAGAACAAGTTTGAAATGAGCATGATGGGAGAACTTAATTATTTTCTTGGTTTGCAAGTAAGACAATTGCCTGATGGAATTTTCATCAGCCAAGCAAAATACACAAAGGATCTATTCAAGAAATTTGGTATGGAGACTAGCTCTACTGCTACTATTCCAATGTCTACAAGTCTTCGCTTGGATAAAGATGAAGATGGCAAATCAGTGGACATAACCAAATACAGAGGCATTATTGGGTCATTGTTGTATCTAACTGCAAGCAGACCTGATATTATGTACTCAGTTGGGGTCTGTGCAAGATTCCAATCAAATCCCAAGGAATCTCATCTCTTAGCTGCCAAGAGAATACTGAAACATATTAAGGGCACTCAAGATTTGGGATTGTGGTATCCTAGAGAGTCTGGATTTGAGCTTATTGGATATTCAGATTCTGACCTTGCTGGCTGCAAGATTGATAGAAAAAGCACAACAGGTGCCTGTCAATTCTTAGGTAGTCGCGTGATCTCATGGATGAGTAAGAAACATACTTCAGTATCCATATCTACTGCTGAAGCTGAATACATAGCTGCTGGAGCTTGCTGTGCACAAATCTTATGGTTGAAGCATCAACTAGAAGACTACAATATCAAGATCAGTGGAATACCAATCTAATGTGACAATACTAGTGCAATCAGCCTTACTCAGAATACTACAAGTCACTCAAGGACTAAGCATATTGAGATCAAGCATCACTTTATTAGACATCATGTGGAGAAAGAAAATGTCATAATAGAGTATGTGTTTACTGAAAATCAGATTGCTGACATCTTCACAAAACCTTTAAGTGAGACAAGGTTTTCGACTCTAAGAGCTGAACTAGGTTTGTTAAAATTGGATGCATAAGCTGAGGGGGAACTTATCAGAAGACTAAAGTTCAACAGCTTACTCATCTTATTTATCTTCAAGGATTAACTCTCAACAGACTAGTTAACTTATGAATTCTTAAAGTCAGGGGGAACGTGTAAGACTAGCGGTACTTCTGATTAAAAGATGAAATCTGTTAATGACAGTTAGTTGAAGTTATGTTTTCAACAGAAGATTAAAATCTTGAAGAATGAAGATTTATTATCTAGCTGGATTGACAAACAGCTGAGGAAGGTTATCAGCTATTGGATTTCACTGATAACAACTGTGTCATCAGGACATTAGTCCATCAGATAAGTATTTATTTAACTCATCTGATAGCTTGTGTAAAAGCTTATTGTTTAAAACGTTTTATTTCAAAACACGCTTTTACAAGTGAGAGAAGGGCGGTACAAATTCCCGCTCCTCATTTAATGCGATTTGAATTTGAAAGGTCGTAACTGACGCCGCACGATCAGCTCTGACAAGAAACGGATCTAACGGTTAGATGGTATCACGGAAACCAAGATACCCTAACTCTATAAATCCCAATCTGATCAGCCGTGTAGTTCTTTACGCACCCTAAATATTCAAAGCATACTTGAGAGAAAAATTACTTGCAATTTTCTGCAAAATTTCTTCCTATTTCTCTAATTTCCAACAGATTAAGATGGATGCTGAAGGTATGTTCTTAGTTTATGAATCCTACTACCAATCTGGTACGGATTTGATGAAGGAACTGTTGGAGAAGTTCAAATCTGCTCAGTTGGTGAACTTCATGGAGTACAACGAAGGTATAATCTGGACTGACCAGGTTATGGAGTACTACAAGACTGCAGTTGCTGACTACAACTCCATGGAAATCAAGGCTACAGTTGGAGACAAATATGTGGTCATTACACCCTCTGTTCTTCACGAGACGTTTGGTCTTCCTAACAAAGGACGACACGATGTTACTGTGTTGACTGAAGAAAAGCACCAACAATTCTGGGCGATCTGCGCCAAGGAAGGAGAGATGTTGTCTGGCAACATCAAAAAGAGACAGCTGAAGGATGAATATCAGCGGATGGCTGATATGGTCTCGAAGCTGATAGAGAACTGCACCTTTTCTCTGGATGCTGTTACCATGAAAAGGTTTAGCATCATGGCTGCTATCTACTATGGGTTGGAAGTCAACTGGTCCATCATAGTTTGGTACATCTTCGCTAATTTCCTTGAAGTGAAGAAAGGAAAAGGCCCCTACACCAACCATAGAATCACACTCAGTTATCTGCTGTCAAAACTGGGATGTGTTATGCTGAATGGAAAGGAGATCCACAAGTCTAAGGCAATGTCCAAATACTTGCCTGTTATGAAGAGGAAGGCTGGTGAGCCTGAAGAGGATGAAGATGAGGAACCAAAGGAGGTTCCTGCCAAGAGGCAAAGAAGACTAGTCAAAACAGCTGACTTAGCTGTTGAGACTAAGAAAAAGAAGGTTGCTGATCAACCAAAGGAGAAGGTCTCCAAGAAAGTGAAGACTGTGGCTGACGTTGCTATTGATCAAATCATAAGTCAGATCACTGCTGATGTAAGGGGAATGTCTCCTGCATCACCTTCCAGGACTCCTTCTGCTGAAATGCCTGCTGAGAATGTCTCTCACAGGACAAGGAGCCAACAAAGGGACACTGCTGCTTCAAGACCCATTCAGAGTTTATCAAAGAAGTCAGCAAAGAAGCAGATAACATTTGAAGAGCCTGCTAACTTGGCAAATGTAGTAGGCAAATTATCCAAACTGCTGAAAGACCCGTTGAAGCTGTTGAGGCTTCTGTTGCTGACAAAGCTGATGCGCAACAGTTGACTCAATCTGCACCAACAGTTGAGGCTACTCTACCTCAGGATGATCCAGATGTTATGATCATCAATCCTATTGCTGCTGCACCAATCTCATCTGCTGGTCCAGCCCCTGCCCCAGCTGATAAAGGAAAGAGAAAGATTGTACTTAAAAGAAAGAAGGTTTCCAAAGCTGACAAGAAGAAAAGGGAAGAAGCTGAACAGAGAAAACAAAATGAGTTGGAGGAGAAGAAGGCACTTGAACTAAGCAAAGTTCAAGAAGCAAAGGATGAGGCACGAAGAAAAATGTCTGAGGCAGAAAGAAAAGCTGCTGAAGATGCAGAATTGGCCTTGGTCATTGAGCTCAGCAAGACTGATGCTCATGGACCTGTTCATGGAGGGGGCATCAAAATTGGTGAAGGCAAGGATGAAGACAAAGAGAAAAAGCCTAAGATGCCTGCTGGTGAGGCCAAACCCAAAGAGAGATTTGAAGTCAAAAGAGCTTTCAACATAGTGTATGCTGATAAGGAACTCTTCAAGAAATTTGAGAAGTCCTTAGCTTACTATGATCAGAAGCTGATGTTAAAGACTTTGTTCAATCAAGAAAAGCCAAGATACATCAATTGGAGAGACAACAGGCTGAACAAATCTATAACTGAACTTCAAAACTCAAAGGAGTTAGTTGATGAAGAACAATGGGTTCTAAATTGGCTAAGAACAGACTCCATTCAAAGGGCCCTGGATCCCAGTTATATCAGAGATGTCATGCATCAATATGCAAAGGAATTTGCACTGGAGGAGGCCAAGAAAATTGACAATTCCCTGCCAGCAAAGAGAAGAAAGACTGACAATGCTGAAGAAAGAGCAGTTAACATTGGTGTTATGACCGCCTTGAAGAGATGGGCAGAAAGGTCAAGATATCAGCAGGGTCACTCAAGTGAGTTGCCCCAACTGCCAAGTATCCAGCACATTATCTTTGGCAAGGAAGTAAAGGAGTACAGTGAAGTGCCCAAGGGGAATAATGCCCTTGTCAACCCTTGGATCATTGTGAGGCAGATTAGACAAACAACTTGCTTCAATGATGATGGCACCATCACTGATCTGTTCTATGATGACGTCACTGATGAACATAAAACAGCTGACAAGACTGCTGACAAGACCTTAGCTATTGAGTGGAATGCTAAGGCTTCTGAAGATCATCAGGAGACCAAGATGGATGACGTCCCTGTCCACCAGGAGACTGAAGAAAAGGAAGCTGCTGCTTCTACTTCATCAGGTGATGAACACTCATCACTGATGGAAGCTTTCCAGATGCTTATGGAGAATTCAGTGCAGGAACTGGAAGAGAAGCATAACCAGCAGCTGATGAAGTTGAAAGAGGAGCTGAAGGTAGAACTTAAAGCAGAGTTGGCAGAGTCCAACAAACTTCAGCTGTAAACTATGCAACAGTCGACTGAAAAGATCATCAAGAAAGAAATTGATAGTTTCCCTATTCCTCAAGACAACTCTTTGCAGTTAGTGCACAGCTTAAATGACATGAACAGGAATGTAGAAGATGTGAAGGCTGATGTAAATCACTTTCATGCTGCCTTACAAAGAGCTGAGCACAAGATAGCTGATTTAACTGCAACCTTCATCAAAGTCAGTGAAGAAGAGAAGTCTATCAATGCTGGCTTGTTGCAGGAACTTCAGAAAGCTGGAGATGTTATTCACGAAGAGCTTTCAACCATGCAAATCAACATTGACTGCTGCAATGACAAAACTGACACCATCAGCACTGACATTCATCACCTAACTGCAAGTCATGATGTAGTTAATCAAAATCTAAAGGCTTTATGTGCGGAGATGAAGATTCCTACAGTTGCTCTCAACCCTGCTGCTGGACCTTCCAATGTCATCAAATCTGATGATGACAAAAAGGGGGAAGATAAAAGGGAAGAATCAGATAAGGAAAATGATGCTACTGCTAACAAAGCTAAAGAGACTGATGAAGCTACTGAACAGACCAAGACTGCTGAAGAAGAACTTGGAAAGGTACAAGGTAAAGACAAGTCTGAAGAAGAGACTAAGGAAAAAACCAAAACTGATGAAGTAATGGCTGAATCCAAAGACTCTGCTGCTGATCAATCAGAGCCGTTGACCAAGTACAAGAATACAGAATCAGCTAGAAAGGCGATGGAACTTCTAAGAGAGCAGCAACTTAAAGAAAAGATGGAAGCTGTCAAAGAAGTTATCCTTCAAGGTGAAGAAGCTGATGAAGATGAAGAAGAAGATGATGAAGAGTCATCTTATGAATACGAAGAAGTGCTTGAAGAATCTGATGAAGAAGCTGATAGTTAGAAATTATAAAATATTTGTAATCAGTTTACTTTATCTATTCTTCAGACATCTCATCTGATGAACTTGTACTTATAATATTTTCACTATCAATAAAAAGACAAGTTCAATCCAATATACTTTTTCTATCTCAGAAAATTTTGAGGATTACAATCTTTAGCTTAAGATTTAACAGGTACTTGGCTGAAGTTTTGTCATCATCAAAAAGGAAAAAATTGTTGGATAAGGATGAAGATGAAGGCACTGAAGACAAAGTTATAAGGGAGGTTTTGATGCATTCCAAAACTTCAAAATCTGCTAAGTATGGAGTAACTTAGCTGATGATCCCTTTGGAAGGAATTTTGACTAAGTATAAGAAGACATCAGAAGAGTCAATATTTCAAGGTCCAAGACTTCTGATCTGCTGAAGGAAAGTTATCAGACTGATGAAGATCAGCCGACTCAAATCAGATTTGTTCAAGTTTGGGATCAGCTTAGTTCGCCATCAGACTTGCACTTCCGTCAGCCTTGTGGAAAGGATCATAAAGTCTTCCCAACGGTAATAAATGCCCCTGGAAGTAATAAATGCTGAAGTACAAGGATATTAAAGACAAATGATTGAAGAAATGCTTCACATCAGCTGGGTGCATTTAATGCTGCCTGCAGAATAGTACTGTTGACAGTACAGACAGACTGCAAAAGAGCCTTTCGCGGATTTTAAGGACCAGTACTCGAGGAATTTGAATCTTGTCTCTCTTCAACGGACATTTTTCAAACCTCAAGTATAAATAGCTGAAAGAGACGAAGAGAAGAAGTGAACAACACAATTTCTGAGAGAATTTTCGAAGCAGAACTCTTAAGTCTCAAGAACAGCTCACTCATCAGCTTAGTCATTTGTTGACAAAAAGCGAAGTTGAAGAACAAAGCTAAATACATCTTCTGAGTGAATTTGTAAAACAGAGTGTTGTGAGAAGTAGATATCCATCTTAGTGAGTGATATTACTTCAGAGAGTAGGATTTCTTTGTGATTTCTTACTGCGCACTTACGGCCTGTTCATTTGTTGTTAGGCGTAAGCAGAGTGTACTGGTTACTTTGTGTTTCTAGTATAACCCAAGATCTTTGTGACTTGGACGAGTGGATTAAAGGATATTTACATCCATATAACCACTATAAAAATTACTTGTGTTTTTATTTGCATTTTTACTTGCATATTTCAAGATTGCATAAAACACTTTACTTAACTGTTTGAAAAAGGATTAAAGGAGTTTATAAAACTGGGGAAACATTTTTCAAACTGCTGAGAATACTTGTGAAAAACACTTTGAAAATCCGCTGCAAGTACTCTAAGTATTAAAACTGATTTTAACAAAATCAGCTAAGTAATTATCAGACGAGTGGTCATCAAACATGTTCAAAGATTTGTTCGCGAACAGACTTGTAACTTATTACTCTGATCAGCTTAGTCTGCTCACTGTTAGAGAAAAGTTTTAAAGTTAAAATTGGAAGAAAATTTTAAAGAGGTTTATTCACCCCTCCCCCCCCCCCCCCTCTCTAAACCTCATCTGACCACTTGGGACCAACAAATTTAATTACAAGTATTAATAATTATTACTATTATTAATATTAATATTAAAAACAAAATTAAAGCTCAAAGTATAGGTGAGAGTGGGCAAGTGTTGAAAATGGAATTAATTTCATTTCGGAGCCCTGCCATTGGAGACGGCCAGGCAGGGCTCGGGGGAGGGGGGGTGGAGCCCCGGGGCTAGCCCTCTCCATTGGAGATGGCCTTAAAGTAGCGATTAGAGGTGACACCCCTTCCCTCCACCAGTTTTGAGCTCCCTACTTTTATTCGTGACTTTGTTCTACACGATATTGATTATTAATGAAAATCTTACTCGATTTGGGTGTTGTAGAAAGAAAAAAAATTGTACTCCCTTTGTCCTATTTTTTTTCTCCCCTTGTGCAGTTGACCAGTCAACTTGACTAAATTTATAAAAATTATAATAAATAATTTAATTAATATATTTCACTAATAAGTTGATAATATCTTATGACACTATATATATTAATATTTAAAAGGTTTAATACACCACAAATGTTAATATTTTAATATGATAACTCACATAAAATATTGAAAAATTTGACCAGAAGCAAAATAAATAGGACGGAAAGGAGAATTAAATTTAAACTTTAAAATTTCAAAGAAGGATCTCGACATGAATGAGGGCTAGTCTCCGTACTCATTGTCAACACATATTTGTTAGCTGAAATGATGTGCATGACTATAGATATTATTTAGATTTGTTTTTATATAAACAAATTAAATGTTATTTAATACAGGACAGTCATATATGCATCCGTACACGTAGAAGTACGACTAGGACAGATAGCCCATCAATTATTATAATCTCAAATGAAATTTGTATTTATGTAAACAAAAGGATATTCCACATTTTCTACTCTCTTACGTACGACTTTGTGTCCCAAATTTATTATAGTTAATATAAATATCAACATGCGATATATTTGCAAGTTGTCAATAAAACCGTAATATAGTGGTAATCACTTAAACATTGAGGTCACAAGATCAATAAATCATGGATTCAATTCTTATTAATGTAGATTTTTATTTTAATTTTATAAGTATTTGATAATTGTATGTTATTTGTAATTATTTGTATTTGAACAATTATTGTAAAATAAATTTTTATGTAATAATTAATAATAATTGCATTTTAAAAAAAATATTTGCAAGTTAATTAATCTGAGTAGTAGTTCATGATCTAACCAATACGATGTGATGTTTAAGAGTCAACTATAAAAACCATGTAATTATAATGATTATTATATCTATTATAAGAACTAAGCAGCATGCAAATGCCCATATATACTATTAAAGTACTTGAGGCGACTTGGAGTGGTCTTGAGATCTTAATTTTAAAAACCTACCAAATTCAACATTGAAGGGTTTCAATGAAACCATTTACATCATTTTTCCTGAAAAAAAAAGTTAAATTAAAATGATTCAATCCTATGTACACATACTTAAATTGTGTTTGCAATTTTAGTAGCTGGAGATTATGAATTTGTTTCAATATATTTAAACATACACACCTCAATAGATGCTTATAACTTGTTAGCAAAAACTCAATATGATTTTCCAAACACTAAATTGCTATGTTCAATATAATACTTCTTCCGTTTTTTCTTTTTATTTGTCGCTTTGACAAACAAAAAAATTGTTTACTTTTATTTATTGTGTTAGAATTTTAATGTAAAATTATAACAATTTTAACCTTCCTAGTAATACTTGTAATTAATACTAATTAATGCCAAAATTATTTGATTAAAAGAATATTTTAGATTTTTGCTAAAAAATGGTTTTTTGTTATATTTTTTAATACGTGTGCAATCCTTCAAACAAAAAATAAAATAAAATAAAAAATGTAGAAAGTATAACCTTGTAGTCTATTTGTAAAAGAGTTTGCAACACAACATTTAAAGAACCACCTCCATGAAATTTCTCATTTTGACTTGTTGCACCGCCGGTGACGCCACACATGCCGCTAGTATTGTTGAGTAATTTTGGTCAAATTTTCAATTACTAAATAAATTGTCTTTCTTTTTGTGCTGATCACTTCTTTTTGTTTTATATGTGGTTCATTATGTTACCAAACTTATCTTGGCTAATGTTAATTTATTTAAGGTAAAATGCATAATATCAATTTACTATCATGTAATTTAAATAAAGTATTTCACCCATCTGAAAATTCTAAAAAAACCAATTGATCTCCTTCAGTCGAAGAGTGTAATTCACTTATCGAAATTGAGAGTGTGCATGAAAAAGATTTTGTACTGGGTAAATTGTCACAATTATCATAACACATAGGGTACACGACTACATTATCATAACACACGAGGATAAAGTGTCACGTATAAAAATTTCAAAGAGGCAGTGTAAAATTTTTATAAAATTATAAGGGAGTAAATTAAGTCTCTTTTTGAAATCTCATGAAAGTAAAATTATTAATATATAACATAGGGATAAATTGCAGTTAACTCCAACTTATTAACCACATCTCCTAGTACATAGCAAGTAATCCTACGTTTTCTTTTACAGTTTGGTTTTGTTTATTTTAAAACTTTTCCAAATAAACTTAATTTATACTTTGATTTGGGTAATGTAATAATATGAACAAGGTCCAAAGTTCATAACCCAGGAGATCTACTTCCTAATTCGTTAATACTTTGTAGTTTTAGTTCATAACCCAAGAGATCTACTTCCTAATTCGTTTATACTTTGTAGTTTTATTTTCTTTCTTAACAATTATAGTATTAGTTTTCTTGCCAGAATGGACAAACCGAAAAGTAATTTGTTTTTTTGGATAATTAAAGACTCCATCTCACCAAATTTACAGAAGGGTACAACAAAATCAAAAATTGGAAATCCTCCATCACAAAAGCGATGCTGGCTTGTTCTCTATAGCCATTGTGGGCCTAGGTTAGATCCACATGGATTGAACTGGAAAAATCATAGACAAAGATTATGACAATTTTATATTTTTATAATAAAATAGTTTTCTATTACAAAATAACACAAATAATTAAATCAGCTTATAAGGGAATCCCCATAGCAAAAAACAGAAATAGAAATAGTACATGAATTGCTACTTAGTTTATAGCACGGCCCTGTTTTTTGAAACAGTCCGTATCCAATAAATTAAATAAATTTCAATTAATAATCTTGTTAAGTGAAATAAAAAAAATGAAAGCTTATTCTATTATGTTATTAATAATAAATTAAGACTTTAATTAGTTTCTTGTGCAATTAAAATACAAATTATAACTAGCGTAATACTTTAATTATATAAAATTTTCAGATCCAAATAATGAGATTTAACATCTGGAAATTCTAATACTAGTAAAATTAGGAGGTTGAACGCCACAAAAGAATCAATCAAGACAAAGTTTTAACTTGATTCTAAAAGCTCTCATGGCGAAGAATTCAACAATCTAAAAATCTGAACACAAGTGGAGAGATGACCATTTTAAACCAAATGCATGGCTTGCTCTAAAAGAGAGTGTAAGAGAGAACACTTGGTGCGAAACTCGACCGGAGTCGAATCAGGTTGGAGGAAAATTCCTAGCATAAAACCTCAATAATATGGCCCCTCTGCAAAAATCATAAATTTATCATCAAATTCCAATCTACAAAATCGATGATCATTTAGGCTATGTTTGATTCATGGATTTTAGTGAGTAAAAGGCTAAGAAAAACGGTGTATCTTGCATCCAATGATACAACATTGAGTTTCATTCTTTGTTTATTTGCATTTTACATATCATTTTACTCACTTAAATCCATAAACCAAACATAGGCTTAAGAAGAAGAAAAAAAGAAAAATGAACTGCTAATGCAGAAAGCATGGACCATATTTAACATACCATTGTCATCATCTGCCATATTGTAATCATCTTCATCGTCGTCAAAATCTTCACCCTGCGAAATTGCAAAAATATTATTAGCCGTGAAACCATGATATCTTCACCGGTGATAATTATCAATGGGAACTTGAATATTTCGACTTAACAATGTAAGCCATTCAAAGAGCTAATGCCAATTTATGTCCATGTGATATTCATAATGTTCAATTTATCCCCATGCGATTTGAATAAGAGCACTGTACCCCCCCAGAAAATTTTAAAGAAGCGATTCACCTCATTCAACTGGAGAGTGTGCATGAAAGTGTTTTTGTAAAATACGTGGGTAATGTGCAACATTTATTATAACACGGGGTAAAGTTCCACATTTATCATTAGATAAGGGGGTTAAATGCCACATATAAGAGAGGTAGTTTTGTCAATTCTTATCTTTTTTAAGTTTAAACTTTAAAGATGTCAGGGAGACAACGTGAAATTTTTATAAGAACATGGGGGTGTAAAACGCTTTTTTTCAAATCACAAAGGGATAATTGAAAATTATGCATGTAACAACGGGTAAATTGCCATTAACTTTGTCATTTAAATCATGTATGATTCATTTTAGATGAGAAAGCCTTGAAATATTAAGTAACAGAAGAACAAAGGGATATTTACTGGTATAAAAATCCTAAACATGAAGGGAAAAGAAAAAAAAAAGTAGATCGTAATGTGTGCAATTGAACATCAGAAGTTCGTAGCTTACCTGCCCATAATCACCATCATCAGAGTATTCCCCTTCTTCCTCTTCATCTTCTTCATTATTTTCTTCCTCGTTTTCATTTTCCTTTTCTTTCTTTTCCTTTCCTTCTTGGCCCTGGACGTTTTTTGATTGTGAAGAGATAAAAAGTGTGCTCCAAATAAATCATTTTCAAAAAGCTAAGAATAAAGTATTATTTGGAAGTTGGGAATTTTTTTACTTCATATTTCTGTTCGAGCTTCTCAAAGAGATCCATCTTCGAGTCTGTCATTTGAACACGTCCATCAACTCATAAGATATATGTATAAATAACTCATTATGAATACAAATTAACTTCAATTACACATGCTCTTTTATTTTCTTTTTAACTTCCAAAAAAAAAAAACTTTGAGACATTACTGAAATTGAAGAATCTTAAAACAGGTATCTGCATTGAAGATATATGTAAAATTCGTCCCAACAATTTAAGCAAACAAATCTATCTTCCAAACCTGAATGACAACCCATAACCACCACTGAAAACTACAGAACAAGAATTTAAAATACTTCAAATCACCATATAATTGATCTGGCTTTTGCTAACAATCGAAATAGAAATTAAAAAACCCAATTCTCCTTAGAATGTCTCATCAATATAACCACTTAAATAAGAATATAATTTGTTTGTGTACCTGAGTCTGGGTTCCATCGTACTCTTTTAACGACTTGTTTCTCCATCTCGCCTGTTTCAATTCATGACAACAAAACATGAAAGCGCAATCAGATAATAACTTAATGACATATATGTTCTCTTGAGACTGTTAACTATTCTCAAAATAGATGTAAACGTAAACCTCTAATAGCAAGTTCGGCAGGAATATGATCAGTATCCAACTTTATGAAGTGCCAGAGCGGTGGCTTAGCCTTTGTTGCTTGCAAATTCCTGTCGGAATACCTTTCTATGTCTAATTTTTGTACTTCTGCAAGCACAAGTTATGACATATGAGATCAAACAGATCACGAGCATGTAGATTAGTGGAATAAAAATAGTTCAAAAAAAAACTAAAAAAATTCGATTTCAGTCAGAACATCTTTCAGTTCTGATGAATAAGATGAGGGTACATAATATAAGCAACTCTACTCGATATTTTTTAACTGGTCATAATACAAACTCAAACCTTTCCTAAACGAAGACTTTGTGATCAAACTTGGATTACCTAATAAAAGAGGGAAATGCCATATACATTTAGAGCGAGATAATGGCAATTTACCTCGCTGTGATATTCATAATGTTCAAGTTACCCCCATGTGATTTGAAAAAGAGCGCTCTACCCCCTATGATCTTATAAAGTCTCACACTGCCTCCCTGACATTTTTAAACTTAAAAAAGATACGAATTGACAAAACTACCCCTATTATATATGGCACTTTACCCCCCTAATGTTATGATAATTGTGGCACTTTACCTCCATATGTTACTGAAACACTTTTCATGCGCACTCTCACTTTCGGAGAGTGAGTTTTACACTCTCCAGTTGAAAGAGGTAAATTGCTCCTTTAAAATTTTCACAGGGGGGTAACATGCTCTTTTCAAATCACCGGATTGGGGAGGGGGGGGGTAATCGGCAGTAGCTCAATGTAGAGCATTTACAGTCTTCTACATATTTTGTCCTAATGAAATAGCTAGCTACTAACATGTTTCATCTTATATTAATGCAGCTTGTAACCTGGGATTAGTTTTGCAAGGGTGAATCCTTAATGTTTTGGAACTTGAACTACAGTTAAGAAATTTAAATTGGAAACCATTAGAGTCTGGGGTTCATTTACCTAAGCCACCATGGTTGTCGTGGAACTTGAAATTTGACATTAAGGGATAATGATAAACTAAAATTCTTAGGTTTATAAAAATGCTGTTGGATGAAAAGATGGAATTTTTCTCCTAAAATAATTAGTGTCATAAAATTGTCAAAAATTGTATGATTTAGGACCAAATTTGCCACCTCATATTACAGGACCTGCTTCGCTAACTCCCCAAGATTGCCACCTCATGCTCACACTGATATATGATATGCTGTTTTTAAAACACCAAAAACTGTTCTTTCAAATAATTTGGCATTAACCCAGTAAATTACAACAGGAAAATATAAAGAAAAAAATAACTTACTCGCAGTGCGATGGCTTCTATCTTCATAAAAATAAGGAGAGGAATTCCAATACTTCTGCAGATTAGAAGACCACTTGATTAACTGTATATTCGCAGTTGAATATTCTGCTTTGCCCAATCCCTCAATTTCCTACAACGAAACAAATCATCTTCACTCAAATCAAACCTATTTCCACCAAAAAAAAAGGAAGAATTATAAGAATTCAATAAATTTGTTTTTACCGGAAACAGTTCAAAGGGCATCTCCTTGGCTGGTGGGCCACGTCCATAGCCACGTCCGCGTCCACGTCCCCGTCCTCTATACGACATCTTCCTACTTGATGTTAGGTAAATTTATGTACTTTTTCCCCTTTCCTTTTTGAAATAATAAAATTGCTTGAATCTGTATTATGTACTTGTCAATGGTATACAAACTGTAGGAATCGACACAAATAATTGGGCCAGTTCAATAGTGGGCTGCTGATTTAATCTACAAAGTTAAGGTTGATTAGAATTTTTTATCAACTTATTCATAATTACAAAAAATTGTTGAACAAATATACAAAAATTAGCACAACAATCAGGAAAATAGTTGTTGATTAAGGTAATGTTATTGAGCCCAATTTATAAACATCCATAAGGTGGCATGGAAGAACCAAACTAAATGAATCACAATTTTAAATAATGTTATAACTTACAAGCAATTCATAAAGGGTGCGTTTGCTTGCCCTAATTTGAATCGGCCCAAATGTTAATTGCTACTAATTATCCTAAAGGCCCTAACATTATAATATGGTGTTTGGCAAATTATAATATTCAAATTGGACTTGGGCCAACTACATAGTGCTATATGAATGAGAAGTTCAATTTTGCCTTCTTAAAAGACTAGGCATAAAATCTAAAACAATAATGAGATACTACTATATGAATGACATTGATCACCTATCGATGTCCTCGACTAGGATAGTTTTACAAATGACACTATTACCCTTTAAAGGCCCTGTTAGTCACCAAACAACCAAGATTTGGGCATATATGACCGGGGTTGACTTGACAGACTCAGTTGACTATTATCACTTGTAATAACTGCCATTATTACAATAAAATGTACACATTTATTACCGCGCTAAGCTTCGCTTATTTGCATCCTAGGCATCAGAGAATTATCGCCGGATCAACTATCGGCTTATCCTTACGTTTCTATGATTACGTAAATTTCGAAAGTGGAGTGAAGATTTGACTGACTTAGCTTCATATTGGAGGCGAATACTTACACGTGGCGTTGATGCATTCACTCATACATCAAACGAAAAGTACATTCGTCAAGAACCACTATTTGTGGATCTGTAATGGTAGTTCTTTATATTTAAAAAATGCACATTTATTGCTCTTATTTTATTATTATACTTTCATTATCTTTCTAACAAAACATATGATTCACATAGATCTAACAAAACGTGATTAATTAATTCAATTGAAAGCCGCATTAGTTGTTTTCACTCTGGTGGATGGCTCCAACTTGCGTGTGTGTGTATAGCATTACAATCTTCTAGTTCACTCAATAGATCTAGGAAAAATGCACAAAGAGAATTACCTCTACAATGTGTTGTATTTCCGGCTGGGCTGGGCAGCGTGAACAGGGGTCGTCAAGCGGGTTCGGGCAGAGGCAGTGTGAGCAGGGAACTCACACGGGTCTGGGCCGCGAGGGTCTTGGAAACGGATTCGGGCAGCGGCGGTGTGAGCAAGGGAACTCACGCGGGTCTGGGCAGCGACGGCGTGTGGTCACGCGGGTCTGGGCAGTGAGGGTCTGGCGGGTTCGGGCAGCGACGGCGCGCATGAGCAGGGGAACTCAAGCGGCAGTTGTGACAGAGATATGGAGGAAGGCGATGGTGGGAGTACATATTGAGGAAGGCGGTGGGGGGGGGGGGGGGGGGGGGGGGGTTGAAGTATACTGAAGAAGATTTCTAATGAAATTAGGGCAATAATAGTTCAATTCAAATTTTTTTTATTTTGTATTTATTTTCTTTTAAATCATTAATTATTTTCAACTTTTTAAACTTAACTAATCAAATTATTGCACAAAATTGTTGAAATTAAAAAATACTCCCCCATCCCATTATTTTTACTCCATTATCTATAGTATCCGGACAAATTTTTAATTTTTTAAATGACTTATCATGTAAAATTATTCATATTTATGGTGTATTAAATCTTTTAAATATTGATATTTATAGTGTCATATGATATTATCAAATTATTAGTGAAATATATTAATTAAATTATTTATTATAATTTCTATAAATTTAGTCAAGTTGACTGGTCAACTGTACCAATGGATAAAAAAATGGAACGTAGAAAGTCATTTGAGTTAATCAATCAAAAACGGTTTAATGGAATCAATTTGGTGGAAATTGTCGACTATATGATTATGTACATTAAGGTTATTCGCAATCAAATCGTCTGATTCTCGATTTGCAATGTTAATTGACAAAGTCAATATTGTTGACGTTAAGGTTATATGTACATTGATGTTATTCGAAATCAAATCAGTATTTGGCTCGGAATTAAATAATCAGTCATATCACTAATTCAAAATTGTTGAATATATATATTGTTATGTACATTAAGGTTATTCGAAATCAAATCGATACTTGACTCAAAATTACTTAAGTAGTCATTAATTCAAAATTATTGACTATATGATTATGTACATTGATATTATTCGCTATAAGATCGATCGATTCTCGATTTGTAACATTAATTGGGCAAAGTCACATTGTTGACTTTATAGTTATATGGTTATGCACATTGAAGTTATTCGAAATCAAATCAATATTTGGCTCGGAATTACTAAATTAGTCACTAATTCAAAATTGTTGACTATATATATGGTTAAGTACATTAAGATTATTCTCAATCAGATCGATCGATTCTCGGTCTATAAAGTTAATTGACCAAAGTGGTTTAGATCGATGAAAATTGGTAGTATTTGAGTTAAATCAATCAATAAGGGTTTCTATAGATGAAATTTGTGAAATACGGGTAAATCAAAGAAAGTTAGTGAAATCGATCGAGAACAATATAATTAAATTAATCAAATTAAAAACGGTTTAAACCGATGAAGATTGGTGAAAAACGAGTTAAATCAATATCAATAAGGGTTTAGATCGACGAATTTGTGAAAATACGGGTTAAGTAAAAAAAGTGAGTGAAAATTTAGTTAAATCGATTAAGAACAGTTTAAATTAATTAGATTAGTGCAGAAAATAGATTAGATTAGAAAAAATTGTTTAAATCAATGAAAATAGGCGGATAACGAGTTAAATAAATCAATAAGGGTTTTAAATCGATGAATTTTGTGAAAATATGAGTTATATTAATGAAAAATGGTTAAATGGATCAAGAATGGTCTAAATTAATCAAATTAGAAAAAAAAATAAGACAGGAAAATAATTTTTAATTTTTAATTATTTTTTACGGATAATTCCGTCGGTAATAATTACTTTTCCATTTTGTTATTTTCTAGAATATTTTCCGACGGATTTAATCCGTCGAAAATATGTAATATTTTATTTATTTATTTTTAGTTACTTTCCGACGGATTAAATCTTTCGAAAATTATTAATCCTTTTTTGTTTTTTTATTATTTTCCATCGGATTTAATCAGCCGAAAATTTATTATTAAACTTTAATGCTCTTTCTGACAGATTTTAACCTATGCGGAAACTTCCGATGTATGATTTCTCGTCGAGAATTCTGTCGGAAGTTCCGACGGATATTGTCCAGTTAGAAAATCCGTCGAAAATTTTTGAGGTGGTCATTTCCGTCAGAAAATCATGCTTTTCTTGTAGTGAATTATATGTTTGTTGATGTTCCTTGATGGTCCAATATGTTATGTGGTTTAGAGAGTAAAATATATGCTATATGCTTGTTAGTGTTAATGGTGCAATAACATATTGTTATAGCTCATGACTAGGTGAATAATTAAATCAAAATAAATAATTATGACATTAACCATTTTTCGTTTTACTTTAATCACGATGTGAGATAAGATAAATTTACACAAATAAAGGCATAAAGAATATATATATACTTTTTCTTTCATATAAGAAATAAACAATTTCTTTATAATCATAAACAACATGAGAAGATCATATTTAATCACAAAACGTTATGCCATAAACTTAATTTCATATTAACCATTATTATTTTTATAATCACTATTAGCTCTACTTATCTCAATAGAAATTATCAACATCCAAAGTATTTATGTTAAGTGATTCAATCTTTATCATCAAGAATGTCATCGACATCGAAGTAATTCATTTTCACTTGATGAATGTTTCTTTCAACAAATATCATTTTGACGCCTTGTAGAATCAATTTGCAGGCCTTTATTTTTACCAAGTTTTACCACTATTTCATTTCGTTTCATTTCGGATGGTATGATGCAATCAATATATGAAATGCATAAAATAATTTGATCATGTCTAAATAATGTCAATGTCTATCGTACATTCCATGAGATGAATCATGTATGCTCGCTTTGGGAATAATATATTCATATTCACATTTGCATCCATTTCGGGGAACGCTTATCAATCATAATAGGAGTTATGATTTTTCATCAATGTTTCATTTTTCAACTACCATAATCAAATTGGTAGTATTTCTTAAAATCTCTCCACATTATTGCTACTTAATAAGAATTTAGGATTCCAAAAGTTGTAATACTATATCTCCAAATTGATAACTAAGTTTTAGTCCTGGATTTCATTTCTCAACTTAAAATGTCACAACTTCAGGTGCGAACTTAAATAGCAAGCTTTTAAAGAAAAATATTTTTTAGATAGTTGAACTCTCTTTATTCAAGTTTGTATTAGTCCAAAATATTCAAATTGTCGATACAAGAAATTTTGACCTTCGAAGGTTCTGAATATTAGCCAAAAGATATGACAAAATATTAAACTAGATATTCTTACAAGAATTCTACATGGCAACACATGCTTTTATCCATAAATTCATCCATAAAATGCATGCCTTAAAAACATATTATCAATTCATGCCAATGATGAACATGAGCTTAAATTTGGCGTTTAGCTTGGACTAGAATAGGGACAATTCATTCACATGAATATAGTTTTACTCAAGTGAAAATAATTACTACTTTTATGTTAAAATAATTCCTCCAAATATTTTAGGACAAATGGGTCATCTACTAAAATATATTGGAATTTCACTTTATCAATTGTAAGGAGAAAATTACTAATGAAGCATTACCTTCATTTTATCAATTTTCATTTTATTATTTTGAGGCTCTTTGCATTTCAATTGATTCCAACCAATAGTTTTCATAAGCTTACAACTAAGCATTGTTACATATTTGTTAATTTAATAACATGTACTCCATTTGTACAATCTTACATAAAAATGCCTATTATGTAGGCATCATCATCAATTTTTATTAATTGGTTAAAGAGACAATGAATAATCACTGCAAGAGACTTTTTGATTTAACATTTTTTAACAACTTTTTATTCATCAACTCAAATATTGATATTTTCTTTAATTTATCAAGTTAGAAATCATGGCTTTTCATTCTTCTAATTTTTCATGCACATTCAGTTGTGGCCTCCACATATGTTCAAGATTCAAAATCAAAACATTGAATCAATGACAATCAATATATTGAATCAAAGTCATATGTATTCTATGCCCTTGTCATCTAGGCTTCAGGCTTAAAATAAAATATATTCAAATCTTGAGGATTGAATTTATAACCTAGGCTTCAAGGCTAACATAAAAATGTACCAAAATGTTTAAATTCTCATTTGTATCATTTAGGTTTCCGGCCTAACATATTATTTGACTTTAAGAACTTCAAGTTCTTGATATAATAAAAAAAATTCAACTATACCAAAATTAAACCAATCGAAAAGTTAAAATAACCATCGACTCCGTTCAAATTTAATTCAATCTAAAAGTTGACGTAACCATCAATATTCATTTGATTCTTTGAAAAGTTATTCAATGGAAATTGATATAGATGACAAATAGCATAGGATCATATGATGTAATATATATTCTAATTTGTAGTTTTTTTTTTCTGATAATTTATTCTAATTTGTAATTAACATTTTAAAGATCAATCCTAACTTTAATTGACAAAGCTCTACCAGGAAAAATGGTTAATAATTCAATCTTTCTAGATTACAAACTTTACTAAGAGGCAAAAGCATATAATTAATATATTCCATCTTATTACCTTTGTTAATATATTAATGTTCGTATAAGCATAAAACATTTATAATAAAATATATAATATATAATAAAATAAATAACTCACCATCTTATCCATTCGTCTAGTTGATCTTACCTTTTGGAGTGAGAAATATGAACTTTTTAGCGGATCTGATTAGCTAACTTTGAATCAAAAGATAGAACATATCGTGCTGATAATGTGTTATGAAATTAAAAGAATAACAAGCAAAAACTAAATGTAATTGTTGAGAAGAAAGTGAAGTAGAGAGAGAATTTTATTCATTCTTATTCATGTATAAACACATTACAATAAGCCTCTATTTATATGGTTAAAAGAGAAACTCAAAAGCCATAAACTACAACATATAAGTCTTCAATAGTGGCTATATATATTCAATACAATGAATATTACATTAAAATGATCATCCACTAACATAAAATTTATAACATTTTCTTTTTTTTCTTAATACACACATTTGATAATATGTAATATTAATTAGTAATACATTTTACATCTGGTACAAGTCACGTTCTTAATATGAGAGTTGTTGTCCAAATTTTGTCAAACCAGAGTTCAGTTGACCATGGTTTTGAAAATTAATTGCAGTTGGTGTATATGTAAGGAAAAACTTAGCATATGGAAACTGTTTGTAATTATTGAAACATCAAGGCATTTTTCTGTAATTTAAGCACACATAAAGGGCGTGTCAATTGCAAGTACATGAAAATTTATACTAGGATGCAGCACATGCGTTGTGCGTGTTAAATTAGTAACTATTGGGTTTTTTCTTACAATACGATGAACAAATATATAAATATAGATAGTATCAAAAAAATTGAATGTATCACAAAATTATATAAAAGGAAATATTAGTATAACTATAAAGTATTATACATAACTTTATTTTTTATATAATTCACATCAAACTTTAATAATAAAAAAAACTATAATCTAGTTACACATTTCTATATAATTCACATTAAACTTTAATAAGTAAAAACTATAATCTAGTTATACATTGTGATTTCTAATCTATACTTTTTTTTAAGTTTATTTTGCCTATGAAAACATTTTAGTTAGAGTTTCTTTTCCTTTTTAAAATCATATAGTGGTATTTTAGTTCGAAAACAAAATTAAGAAATAAGTAATAGTAAACAATTAATATTTTACCTTTGGCTTCACAAGACATGAATTCATATATTCATTCATACTATGCTCCAATCTTAGTTTAACAACATGAAATAATATAGATGCATTATCGTTGTTTTTTTATGAAATCTGGTTAAACTTCGATCGAAGAAATGTTGTGATTTACTCTTTCCTACCTTAAGACGTAGCAGGCATGAAATCGAACTATTCGATAGATGCAACTATGTTAGAGATTTTAAATTTTGATAGGATTCTTGGATCCAAATTCGGATATGAGTGTGACTATTGTTGGTGTAATTGGATTAATTATAACTAATTGGAATGAGTCTAATTAGACGAAGTTTATTACACCTTAATGAATGAAATGAGAAGAGAAGATTGGGTGTCTTTATCCCACACGGGAAAGATGAAAAATTTGAGCTTCAAAGTTGCTATGATGAGGGTACCAAGCTTTCAAAGGGAAAATATTTTTGCAGGAATGGGCCTAGAATTATTTCAAGGTCCAATACCTATTTAAAATCCAAACTTTAATCAAAGATATGTGGGTGATCCGAATAGGATCTGCGAGACCCGTTTCTAGAAGGTATGAGAAAGATTCGTATTTTTCCACCCAATTTTCAATGAAAGGGTATGTTTGCTCGGATTTTGAATCGAACGGGTGGCACCCGTTCTGTCCGAACCATACCTTAAGTTAAATCCGAACCGTTGTGACCCTCCACCAACATTTTTCCAAATGTTATAAATAGAAGAAGAATCTGGTCAATTCTACACACTATTTTTTCAGCAAATAAAGTATAAATGATTTTCTCTTCTCTACCTTTCAAATTAAATAATTTTCTAGTTGAAGCTCTGTTTGTTCCAACTCGCCCGTGACCTTTTGTTGTTGGGATCAAGATTGTTAAATCTTGGGAGGCTACCGAGGAGTACTGATTGCAACATAGACAATTTCGAAAATATTATCTTAAGGAAATTGCATTCGCAGCCTCAATATTAATTTTTCATTTTAAGTTATTCGTGAACTAACCTTAAGGTTTATAAGTTCTTACTTTATTCTCGGCACAAACTTACTCTTTGTTTAAAAGTATCTACGATTTTTCTAGGGTGCGGCCCCTTCAGTTACGGCCGCACATGCGGCCCTCATCAAGAGCCGTTAGATCGCCTTCCATCCTTTTCAGCCGTTGGATGTGTAACTAAAGGATTTATATTTAATTTATGTTTATTTCTAATTAAAAATGCAATTTACTATTAGACCCTTTTAGTTAGTTTGTCTAAAAAAAAAAGAAAAAACCGACAGAAAATTAAAAAGACCCTTTTGCCCCCCATTAAATTTTATGTTGTAAGAGGACGTTTATACCCCCCACTTAAAAACCGAAATTAACAATTAATTTGCTACTTAATTCCTTCTCTTTCCTAATCTTTCAAAACTAACATATAAATTCCTTTTATTCCATAATCATTCAAACTTAATTGATTATTTCTTGTTATTACTTCTCCACCATTTTTACACCATCTAATCCTTCAATAATCTCACCACCATTTTTGCACCTGAAATCAATCATCTCCAAAATTGCTTTACAAAATTCGAATTATAAAAATCATGAAATTCTCAATTACGTTTGAATCAACGAAATCAATATCTCAAATCAATAAATTTGATGTATATTATCCTTAATCCCCTTTTGTTTATTTATTTCTATTCGGTCGGTTAAGTCCGAATTTCTTAGATAATAGTTTAAATTTCGGTCGATCCTATTAGTTAAGAGATCCGTATTCGACAATAAATAAATAAAATTATATGTATGCATAATGTTTTATAAAAATAAGTTACATGATAATAGTTTACCATCAATAAAGTTTTTTAATAAAATAGTAGTTAATAATATGTTCATAAATAATATTTCCGTATATTTTCATCTAAATAAATCTGAATATTAATTACTACAAAGTTCATAAATTCATTCTTACGAATATTTTCATCCAGGTGAACAGTTCTTAAAACTCAACATGTTAGCTAAATTTAATACAATCGTAAAGTTAACAAATTTATTATTGAAAAAAAAAATGTTAATTTTCACTTTGGTAGCGACGATTTATAGGATATATGATCTATTGGAATTAAGAAATTTAGCTCCGAGCAAAATTTGAATTCGATCTGATATAAACGAAGGCGTATCTGTATAGAATCTAATCCGATCCAAATTCATTCCATTGACAGCCCGTAGGATTATCGAGGCCCAAAATATGGACTATTAATAGGGCCTAATCTTTCCAATATCTAGAAGTTTGGGCTTTAAAATAATTTTTAGAGACCGAGATGCATCATCTACGGATTAATGGGCTAGGTGAACGTGACAAGCCCATATTTAGGGCTTCAAATAGATTGGGCCTTTTTGTTTATTATTTAGGATAATTGTTCGGGAAAAAGGCAGAGATTCGTGAAATATTTTCGATCTGCATTATATGATTTGTTTGAATTTGAAAAAATAGTTGAAAATTAAGTAGGAATTTATATCAAATCAAGCTTGTTGTGTAACATAAATTGGGTATAAGATATATTAATTTATATCTAATTTAAGTAGATTTAATACATATATTTTTTCAGAGATAACAAAATTATGCGTTAATAAGAATCAACATTTTCTTTTGGAAAAATATAATGTATGAGTATGTAATCGATAAAAAAAACTCATTTTCAATTAGGTTATGAGATCTACGTCAACAAAAAATATTTGTTCCCTAAATATATTTGAACAACTAAAGGAAATAATATATTAAGAAAAAAATATAATGAGATATTTTAATCAGGGTTAATGAGAATATCACAAAATAAAAAAAATTAGGTATAAAATGTCAAAAAATAAAATGCTCTCCAAAAGAGTCGAACTCAGACCAAGTAGATGTACACATATTGCCTTTACCATCGCACTGTTGATTTTACTTATGAAAGATACGTTTGCGTATTTATATAACTATATTTGTACCCTAAACCCCAAAACCTAAACCCTAAACCTTGATCCCTAAACCCTAAACCCTAAACCCTAAACCCTTTCATTAGTTAATCTATACAGTGAATTGGATAATAAGTTTATAACTGAAATGTGATTTGATATTTTTAAAGAATATGAACGAGAGTTAGCAATGAAATGACATAACGCACCCTAAAAAGTAGGTCAATCAAATCAGACTCTTGAAAATTTGAAGTTTGATTTTTCGTAAAACAATTTAAATATATGGTTCTTGTAAGGAAAAAAATCTTATTCATACAATTTTTTATCTTCACTTGATTTTGAAAAAAAAAATGCTAGAAACACTAAAATAGAAAGTCATAGTAACCTCTCGGTGAATCGTTAGTTGGTGAAATTTGATGATTTTGATTTAAAATTCCTCGAAAATGAGAATCGAGACTTTATATATATTACCAAAAAGGTACCCTCTCAAGTCATATAACAAAAGCACCCTTTGTAAGTAAAATATATTTAAATAACCCCCTGCTAACTTTGATAATTGACAAAAAAAACACCCTGCTAAGTTTAATAATTGACAAAATACACCCTGATAACTTTTAACCTTCCTTGTTAACTTTAATAATAGACAAAACACACCCTGGTAACTTTTAAAAATTTACAAAAAATTGACAATCACACCCTATTAACTTTAATAATTAACAAAACACACCCTGTTAACTTTAAAAGTTGACCAAACACGCCCTTTATTCTTATTGAATTGACAATCAGACCTTGTTAACGTTAATAATTGATAAAATACACCCTGGTAACTTTAAAAATTTAAAAAAACCACCATCTTTATCTTTGGATATAGACAATCACACCCTATTAACTTTAATAATTAAGAAAACACACCCTACTAACTTCAAAAATTGATAGTCACATCTCGATGGCTTTAATAATTGACAAAATACACCCGGTTAAACATTAAAAATTTACAAAACCAAAATATTTTTCAAAATAACACGTTCCACCAAGATATAGCATCACAAAGTACTAAAACGCTAAGTCCACTTCAAATTGATAATGTGCACGAAATTATCGTTGAAAAATTAATTTGAACATCTAAGATTAGGATTTCAATATTAGTTCTAGTAATATTACTTGAAAACATCCAATCTCTAGTACTTGAGATTTACATAACTACAACTACTACTACTACTAGTCGGGGTTGAAAATTTACATAACTACTACTACTACTACTAGTAATATTACTACAAACATCCAAACATCCAAAGTACAACTACTACCATAATGTCCAAAATTATAAAAACATCCAATCATTTCAATTTTACAACAATTCAATCTTCCTCATCACTTGAGGAAATCACTATGACCTCAATCTCTTCGTCCTCCTCGGACATGTACTCCGGTGTCTCGATAGTAGGTGGTGTTGGTGGTTCGGGTCTACCGAAGAGAGCCTCCAACTCCCACCAATATTTTTCTCCATTTTGGCGGTAATACTTTGGCACAGTCCAATAAATAGGATCCTGTCAATATTTCAAATAAATTAGCTAGGATCAATTAATTCACACAAGTTAATTAAAATACTAAAATTGGATTTACCTGCTCAAGTATCTTCCAAACATCCTCATATGCAACCTCCAATTTATTTTCGATCGGGTTCCAGTGAACCCGTCTGCATTCTAGAGCCATCTTCCACAATCCCCACCGGGTATACAAGTTATCATATTCGTGTTGCAAAAAGTCACACGTGAATGACTTCCCAGTATATGCTTCAAGTTTTGCTCTTATGTCTTCGAAAGCCCCCCTGTTAGTTCGGTTGGGTCCTATCCTTCCCGATGCTTTCTCATCCACTAACATGTGGAGAAAGAGCTCGAATTCCACGGTTGTCAAATGCGTGTTTGCCATAATCCTCCAATTCAAACAACATAACAGTTAGTATTTGAGAAAACCATATAAAACCATAATGTCAAGACAACTTGAACAAACCTAATACATTTTCACCCAAAAAAATACATTTAGGAATTGCCGTGCACATGCATTCAAGAATTTCAACCAAGAAAACAAACCTAATACATTTTCACCCAAAAAAAATACATTTAAAATTTTCAAATACTCATGTAATTTCTTCAACAGTGCCCTTTCCTCATAAAACAAATTAATTTTCAAATTCACATATAGTATAATAATACACATGCAATACTACTATAGTATGACAAATTCACATATAGTATAATAATACACATGCATACATGTATAGGATCCACATAAAAAATCTTCCCTGTTAATATTCATTTACTTTTTATATGCCCTGTTTGGTTACCTATATGTACACATGACCATTTGTCCATCTAAACTCTAAAATCTTTTCAACCGAAACAACAAAACAAATATCCATGTTATCACAACATACACAATGAAGTATCCCAAAACAATCGACATGAAAATGATCATAAATAAAACAGTAGAAAAACCAAAGAGATCGATAAAATTCGAGCGAAAGGTGAGAAAGAAAACCAAGAGAAGAAGAAAGCATACAAAAATATCACTAAATCACAAATGCACAAGCCATATTGATATACTACTCATATAACAAAATAATTTTCAAATCCACATATACTACACATGTAATCCCGAATAAAATTGGGCAAATCCCCTTCCCTTCCAAACCCCCCACATAATACATATTTTTAATTATTCACATACGTAATGAAATACTTCAAGAAATACACACAAATTTCAAATATATGACAAATCTAACAACCGAAAAATGAAAAAAAAAAAAAAAAAAAACCTTATTTCAAGAGAATGCGAAACGACGCTGGGGTTTTAGTGATGGATTACGTGAGGGAGTAGGAGACAGAGTAGGAGACAAATCGAAGGTTTGAGAGATGGGTTTGAGAGACGGAGTGAGGGAGGAACTTGACTGTGCACTACGCGAGGTTTGGGAGATGGGTTTGAGAGATGGAGTGAGGGAGGAATAGAGATCGATCCTTCTGGAAAAACGTTTGAGATATTATTTTTGGTGTTTAATTTTGTGCGGCTGGACAGGAGATGAATTAAGGCTGCCTGCCTGTGCATGAGACGTGAAGACGTGATGGAGTGGGGAAAATGATTATTCCCTAGTTAATTGTGATTTGTGATCTCATGAATTTAGCAAGAAGTTGTTATTTTCTGGGAAACAAATTTATTTTAGTGATAGATTGACATGATATTTGGTAATATTCTAGATTTGGAAATTTTGTACAACCCAAAAATTGATTTCTGATTTTTGGTAGTAATAATTAAGTGTTTATTAATTAATGTATTTAAAAATATGATTTTACGCTTTATTGTTTTATTAATTTACAATAACATATTATTGTAGTCATTTAATTAAGTGTTTATTTTTTTGGTACAACATATTATTGTAGTCATTTAATTAAGTGTTTATTAATAACATATTATGGTAGTAATAATTAAGTGATATTTAAGTGTTGATTTTATGTTATTATTAATTATCCAATCTCGGTTCTCCTTTTCGAGAAATTTTAGACGAATTTCAAAATTAATGCTCTTATTAACGATTTACGGTGGTGTTAGTGATACTTTAAATCTCGGTTCTCCTTTCCGAGAAATATTTGACAAATTTCAAAATTAATGCTCTTATTAACGATTTACGGAGGTGTTAGTTATACTATAACTCTCGGTTCTCCTTTTCGAGCAATTTTAGACAAACTTTAAAATAAATGGCTAATTAACGGTTTACGGAGGTGTTAGTGATGCTATAACTCTCGGTTCTCCTTTCCGAGCAATTTTAGACAAACTTTAAAATAATGGCTAATTAACGGTTTACGGAGGTGTTAGTGATGCTATAACTCTCGGTTCTCCTTTCCGAGCAATTTTAGACAAATTTCAAATAAATGACTAATTAACGATTTACGGAGGTGTTAGTGATACTATAACTCTCGGTTCTCCTTATCGAGCAATTTTAGACAAATTTTAAAATAAATGGATAATTAACGATTTACAGAGGTGTTAGTGATGCTATAACTCTCGGTTATCCTTTCCGAGCAATTTTAGACAAATTTCAAAATAAATGGCTAATTAACGATTTACGGAGGTGTTAGTGATACTTTAACTCTCGGTTCTCCTTTCCGAGCAATTTTAGACCAATTTCAAAATAAATGGCTAATTAACGAGGAAGATTGTATTATATAATGTATATGGATAAATTAACCAAGAAATTGGAATGGTGAAATGGTTAAGTGAATGTTTGAAGTAGGTGGTCTGTGTTCGAATTCTCCTCACAACATAAACTTGATTTTTTTCCTCTTTGTGGAGATATTAATAACTTTCTCCATTTTGGCCAAGTTCAATATAAAATTTGGCGGGAGAATTTGTATAAATTTTGATTTTCTACAAGATAAAATGTACTTTTAAATAAAAAATAGATTATATTTATAAATGTTAGTTAAAAATATGGTTTTACGCTTTATTGTTTTAATAATTTATAATAACATATTATAGTAGTAAGTATATTAAGTGTTTATTAATAACATATTATGGTAGTAATAATTAAGTGTTGATTTTTATGTTATTATTATTTATGAAATGTTGAAACTCAATTCAATGTAATTTTATTTATGGAGGTGTTAGTGATACTATAACTCTCGGTTCTCCTTTCCGAGCAATTTTAGACAAATTTCAAAATAAATGGCTAATTGACGATTTACGGAGGTCTTAGTGATACTACAACTCTCGGTTCTCCTTTCCGAGCAATTTTAGACAAATTTCATAATAAATGGCTAATTAACGATTTACGGAGATGTTAGTGATACTATAACTCTCGGTTCTCCATTTCGAGCAATTTTAGACAAATTTCAAAATAAATGGCTAATTAACGATTTACGGAGATGTTAGTGATACTATAACTCTCGGTTCTCCATTTCGAGCAATTTTAGACAAATTTCAAAATAAATGGCTAATTAACGATTTACGGAGATGTTAGTGATACTTTAACTCTCGGTTCTCCTTTTCGAGCAATTTTAGACAAAATTTAAATTTAATGGCTACTTAACGATTTACGGAGGTGTTAGTGATACTACAACTCTCGGTTCTCCTTTTCGAGCAAGTTTAGACAAATTTGAAAATAAATGGCTAATTAACGATTTAAGTGTTTATTAATGACATATTATAATACGTGCTAAGTCTCCTTGTTATGGGATTAAAGGCGGACTTGAATATGGAATTGGATACAAGGAAGATTGTATTATATAATTTATATGGACAGTTTAATCAAGAAATTGGATTGGCGAAATGGTTTAGTTAATTGTTGATGTAGGTGGTCTGTGTTCGAATTCTCCTTGTTACAGAAACTTGATTTTTTTCCCTCTTTGTGAAGATACTAATAACTGTCTCCATTTTGGCCAAGTTCAATATAAAATTTGGCAAGAGAATGTTTTAAATTTTGATTTTCTACAAAATAAAAAGTACTTTTAAATAAAAAATAGATTATACTTATAAATTTATAATACTTAATTTATAACTTAATAATTATCTTATTTTCAAGAAGGCTCAAATTTAGCTATTAAATGAACATTGTTGTGTTTATATTAAATAAAAAGTACTTTCAAGAAGGCTCAAATTTAGCTATTAAATAGTGTATCAGCAAACAAAAAGAACAAATTTAGAAATATTAATAGTTTGTTCGACTACATCAAAATAAGTAAAGCGTATTCTTCATTGTCTTCTATGAAAATAATGATCTCAGGCCATATTTCTTCTCCTATGGGTTCTTCGTCACCTCCAGGCACGATGTCCTCAATGGGAGCTTGATCCACGACATTATCCCCCCGTACTATTTCTGGTTTTTCATCCGGTAAAACTGCAAGATCATCAATGGGAAGCTTCGACGCAAAAATCACACTTAGCTCCCACCAATACCTTTCACCCTCTCTCCTGTACCACCTTGCCCAACGATGTTCCTTAATTAATAACAAAAAGAAAAGGGCGCATTAGCATTGTTGTATATTATGGACTATGCCGAATAATCATCATACCACTCTTACCTGTACAAGCTCATCCCAAATATAATCATCCGTCTCCAGAACATTGAGAGTATGATTCCATCTCACAAGACTACATTGTTTTGCCTGTTCCCAAAGGCAGTATTGAGTGTGCAGATCACCGAAAATCTTGAACAACTCCTTATAAGTCATTGTTTTTCCCGTTCTAGCTTCGATGATTGGAATTATCCTGTTAATGCTCTCCTCATTATTGGCATTCCAGTGAATGTTCCCTTGGAACGCCTCTTCCACTAACAAGTTAATGAAAATTTCTTCGTCGTCTGATGTCCATATTCGCGCCATCTGACTAAAAGTTAATGAAAATTTCATAATTTCGGTTTTTGTTGAATTATATGTTTTTGAACTTTGCCACCAAATTACGAAAACATGCAATTTACCCCTAGGATGTGTAATTTACCACTAAGGATTCGAAAATTTGCATTCAAATGTTTAATAAAACAAGGACAAAACTAAGAAATCTTCATCAATCATGTAATAAACACTAAATAAGCATGAATAATCAATGTTCATGTAACAAATTGTGCATAATCATAAGATGAAAATTCCAGATATAACTTGGAAGCAAATATTTTAGAAAAGATAAATAATTATGTTATTAATTAAAATTTAAACACATAATGACCTGCGGTTCTTTTTCTCGATCGGATTAAAGTGCCTGAATTGATTGTTGTAAATTCCTTAACCTTGATATTGTGGGATGTATAGCTTTGGCTTGTGGATCGGAGTAAAATTCTCATTTGATTTGCATCATTGCTTATTTTCCAGTTTTTTTGATAGATGATATTAGAGAAAAGATTTTGATATATATGAATAACCGTCATGATTAGGGAATGTGTAACCTCCGTGACTTTAAAAAATTAATAGGGCTGTTTATTTCCTTGTTTATTTTAGTTATTTTTGCTTATGCTTTTTGTAGATCCATTTCCTTTTAAAAATTCATAACTATCTATATTTAATTTTAAAAATTATTTTTGAAATAAAAAATTCTGTCATTCTCGTATTTAAATAATTCCCAAATTTAATTTATTTCTATGATCGGTTAGTTATTATAGATATGGCATGATTTGCGTGTGCATATCCCTAACTTGAAGGAAGAAGTTACCTAAATTAAAACAAACACTTAATTTAGGAAAACTCGTTATTATAAAAATCTTAAGAAATAAGAAATAAAAAATTTGAAATAAATTCCGAATGTTAATTATACGTCAATTTCTTATTGGTCAATTTCCAGTGACGGAAAAAGGAACAAGTCATTAAACTGATTCGAGGAACATCTTCTTGGTAAATCGTTAATTATACGTTATTTAATTTTTTTCAGTTCGAATATTTTGATACAATATATTAATTTGGAGCTTTTCCATGGTTTGATTTTTTTGATTCAGTAGTGTTTAATGTAAATTGGAAAATTAAAACCTAATCTTAATTTTTAGTATTTCATTGTTGTGATATTCTGAGGTTAGTATCATGTCTGGAGAATTATTTACTCAAGATGACCTAGAATTATTTTTTGGGATGTTGATTGACGAGACGATGGCTGGCAAGATCGATTATGTCTGGGATAACACCATTATCCTTAAGCAAATAGCTACCCGATTAGAACAAAAGACCGGCAAGAACTACAACCTCGAAGTTGTGGAAGAAAAATATAATAGGTTGTATGATCGATATAAAAGGTGGCAATCAGCACTGCATTGCCATTACGTGAGGTGGCACCCTGTGGATAACAAATTGTTAGCCAGTGACGAAGTCTGGGAGATGCTTCTTAAGGTAACAAAATTTAATGGGTTACTAATTCGCTGGTTTATTTTATACATGTATATATATATATATATATATTAATCAAAAAATTTACATTTTGGTTACTGTTTTGCTACAGTCTATGCAACATTATCCCTGGGCAAAAAGGTACCGTCAGAATGGTGAAAAGTACTGGCGAGAGCTAGACATAATTTATTCCGGGTTTTACCCACTATATCCGAGAAAAAATATAGTGGAGCAGGATACAACAGAAAAAGACATGAGTGACAAGGGTCCAGAAGAATCGATAGAGTAACTAGTAATTTTCAAATTAGCTATTTTAGTAAATGATTTTATTTGGGTTTGGGAGTTAGCAGTTTACGCTTCTCTCATTATTCCATTATTTTCCATTTTTTTCCATGAATTATGTACGATATTTACTTTGAAATTCGACTTATGATGTCAGCACTACTTATAATTGAATTTTGCATGTTTGTTTGTCAAAAATATTTTCTATAATAAGAGTTATTATCGAATCCGCCTTGTAAGAATCAACATTTTCTTTTGAAAAAATATAATGTATGAGTATGTAATCGATAAAAAAAAGCTCATTTTCAATTAGATTATGAGATCTACGTCAACAAAAAATATTTGTTCCCTAAATATTCTTGAAAAACTAAAAGAAATGTTTTATTAAGAAAAAAATATAATTAGATATTTTAATCAAGGTTAATTAGATCTACCAACCGAATAAAAAAATTATGTATAAAATGTCCAAAAATTAAATGCTCTTCGAAAGATTTGAACTCAGACCAAAAAACTGAACACAAATTGCCTTAACCAGCGCACTACAGTTTATTTTATTAAATAAAGCTACTACTGCTATTTATATAACTATATTTGTACCCCAAACCCTAAACCCTAAACCCTAAACCCTAAACCCTAAACTCGATTTCTCATGCACCTTCCTTCATTAGTTAATCTACACATTTTTTGATGATAATTTTATAACTGAAATGTAATTTGATATTTTTAAAGAATATGCATGAGAGTTAGCAATGGAATGACAAAATGCACCCTCAAAAGTAGGTCAATCAAATCAAGACTCTTGACTTATTCATATAAAAATTTGAAGTTTGATTTTTTGTAAAACAATTATAATTATTTGGTTCTCGTAAGGAAAAATAGCTTATTCATACAATTTTTTATCTTCACATGATTTTGAACAAAAAATGCTAGAAAATGAGAACCGAAAGTCATAGTAACCCCTCTGTGAATCGTTAGTCGGTGAAATTTGATGATTTGATTTTAAAAGTTCTCGAATCATTAAGTCAAATCTTCTATACCATAAGCATCCTAAAGAATCATTTACTGAAATGAATATGACATAAGTGTATAATCATTAGCAATATAATATACACTGCAAAATAGACCAAAAGCTATTTGGCACTCTAACCAAACAATTTGTCAAAATATTAGACCTTCTATAAATTCCATTGCATGCAATTTACCTCCATCATAACATCAAAAATATTGTACTTGGATGAAGAAAAAAAACAAATTTGGCAATTTATACCTATTTCCTATAAAAATTGACAATCACACCCTATTAACTTTAATAATTAACAAAACACACCTTGTTAACTTTAAAAGTTGACCAAACACGCCATGTATTCTTTTTGGATTGACAATCAGACCTTGTTAACGTTAATAATTGAGAAAATACACCCTGGTAATTTTAAAAATTTACAAAAACCACCATCTTTATCTTGGGATATAGACAATCACACCCTATTAACTTTAATAATTAACAAAACACACCCTACTAACTTCAAAAATTGACAGTCACATCTCGATGCCTTTAATAATTGACAAAATACACCCGGTTAAACATTGAAAATTTACAAAACCAAAATATTTTTCAAAATAACACGTTCCACCAAGATATAGCATCACAAAATCCAAAAATCAATAAAACTAATTATGAAAAAGGTAGATTCTTCAGTCCTACTTATTCGATTGCAATCTTCGACTAACTCTCACTGCACCTATCTTTTCACATGTCTTCCTGTAATGCCCTTGCACTCCACAAATTGTGCACGTTTTCAAAGATTGAGTTGCCATTGTATCCTCCTATTGTGGTGATTGCGGTTGTGTTGCTGGTTCTGGAGTTGATGCTCGGGGATCTGGCAATTGCAATCCTATCCCTATCTCATCACGTGCTTTTCTCTTATTACAAGTCTTCGCAAAATGACCTCTCATTCCACACTTTTTGCATGTCCTTTGTAATTTGTTGGTTTGACTTTGAAACGTATCCTCCTGTTGTGGTGATTGCTGTTGTGTTGCTGGTTCCGGGGTTGATGCTCGGGGTTCTGGCAATTGCAATCCTATCCCTATCTCATCACGTGCTTTTCCCTTATTACAAGTCTTCTCAAAATGACCTCTCATTCCACACTGTTTGCATGTCCTTTGTATTTTGTTGGTTTGACTTGGCAACATATCCTCGTGTTGTGGTGATTGCTGTTGTGTTGCTGGTTCCAGAGTTGATGCTCGGGGTTCTGGCAATTGCAATACTATCCCTCTCTCATCATGTTCTTTGAAGGTTAGATTTGGGAATGTATTCCCAAAATCCTCTCCCAAATATACATATATTGGTTTAGATCTGATTTTGGACAATTCGTATCTTTTCTCATCTACTTCGTTGGACTGAATTACATATATGCAAACCACTTCATAGCACCAGCCAAATAATAGTACCAATTCAGTTTCAGATTCAAGCAACCTAAACTTATGGTATGGATCAATCCTATAAAAATCCTTCTTACCACAAATTCCCATGAGATCACACATGTAATCAAGGTGTTTGAGTGACATTTGCGTAGACTTGAAATAGTCTACGCACCTAAAACTACCCCCCACATACTCAGGTATAGGTTCATGCCTTAAACTACCACCATAATAAATCTTTAAGGTACGGTATCGTGGATCTGCAAATAAAAAACTTTATGTGTAAAATTTCAGCGGTTAAATATTCAAGAATTGCAGCAAACACCACAAGTTAGACAGTCCATCATAGTCAACTTTACCTCATCCTAAAAACAATATAACAAAAATTTGTCTACAATTCAAAACAAATATGAAATTTCTACTTCCCAGCTGCTACCAACTTTATAAACTCAACTGGTAAACACATAAATAAGAACTAAAAAGTGCTTATTAAAATTTTCTTTTAATAACATACAATCAGCGAGAACAATAACACTGTTGGTTTCTATGATTTCACCAGATTACAACAATATAATCAATTTCCAAGTCGGCAGTCTCAGTCTAATTCATTAAAAATCCAAGAAAGTACATCTAATTTAAAAAAACGTACCTCTATATCGAGGGGGGGTAATGTCGTTGAATTCACACTTGCGTACCAACCCAAAATCCGCTCTAACCCGCAATTTAACCATTAGTGGAAGAAGTTTGAAGATTGAAGAAGATTTGTGAGTTTGGGTGGAAGAAATTTTGATTGCCAGTCGCGGGTTTATGAGGAGTTTTTGAATTAGGGCTTTTCAATTCAATTTGAACGGAGAAGGAGATGGGTTATTTGTATTAAAGCATAAATTGCAATTACCCCCTTATATTTAAATTCACACGCTTATACCCCATGTACTATGTTTTTCAAATTAATTGTTAATTTATTTTTGAGTAATAATAATAATAATAATACAATTCATATTAATTGTTAATTAGCCATTTATTTTAAAATTGGTACAAAATTGCTCTGAAAGGAGAACCGAGGGTTATAGTATCACTATCAGCTCCGTAAATCGTTAATTAGCCATTTGTTTTTAAATTGGTCTAAAATTGTTCGGAAAGGAGAGCCGAGAGTTAAAGTATCACTATCAACTCCGTAAATCATTAATTAGCCACTTATTTTGAAATTGGTCTAAAATTGCTCGAAAAGGAGAAGCGAGAGTTAAAGTATCACTAACACCTCCGTAAATCGTTAATTAGCCATTTATTTTGAAATTGGTCTAAAATTGCTCGAAAAGGAGGACCGAGAGTTGTAGTATCACTAACACCTCCGTAAATCGTTAATTAGCCATTTATTTTGAAATTGGTCTAAAATTGCTCGAAAAGGAGGACCGAGAGTTGTAGTATCACTAACACCTCCGTAAATCGTTAATTAGCCATTTATTTTGAAATTGTCAAAAAATGCTTGGAAAGCAGAACCGAGAGTTATAGTATCAGTAACACCTCCGTAAATCGTTAATTAGCCATTTATTTTGAAATTTGTCAAAAAATGCTCGGAAAGTAGAACCGAGAGTTATAGTATCAGTAACACCTCCGTAAATCGTTAATTAGCCATTTATTTTGAAATTTGTCAAAAAATGCTCGGAAAGCAGAACCGAGAGTTATAGTATCAGTAACACCTCCGTAAATCGTTAATTAGCCATTTATTTTGAAATTTGTCAAAAAATGCTCGGAAAGCAGAACCGAGAGTTATAGTATCAGTAACACCTCCGTAAATCGTTAATTAGCCATTTATTTTGAAATTTGTCAAAAAATGCTCGGAAAGCAGAACCGAGAGTTATAGTATCAGTAACACCTCCGTAAATCGTTAATTAGACAATTTTTTAAAAATTGGTCTAAAATTGCTCGGAAAGGAGAACCGAGAGTTATAGTATCACTATCATATTTTGAAATTAATTAGCCATTTATTTTGAAATGTATTTTAGCCATTTATTTTTTTATTATTATTTACTTTAATATTTCACAGAAAAGATAATTAAATAATGTTATTATTGATAACTTTTAATTACTGCTCTTGCTAACAAAACTGAAGAAAAAAAATCAAGGAACAACAAAATTTCATTTTTTTATCATAAAATTAACGTCAAATAAAATCGGATTGAAAATTAAAAAATAACTCAATATTATTGATAACTTTTTGATCTTGTTAATTTAATAATTTTTCTAGTAAATAGACGATCATGTTTGTTATGTATTATGATATGTATAAATCCAATCAGCTAACAATTTTCGGTATTCATGAATATCTTTTTTTTTTGTTTCAACAATTTATGATATCATGGAAACAAATTAATTTAGGTAGTTAGTGGAAGTTAATTATAGTAATACTGTAGATCCCGTACGCCTTCTTTACCATAATTGAGCAAATCACATTATCTGGCAAGATTTAAATTTTGCATCTATATTAATTTTGAAAGGCAGTAAAATCTTACACTAAAAGGACTCTAAATTAATTGGACTCTACAATTATCGTGGCTTTCTATTATAAAATAAATCTTTGTCAATATTGATATGCTTGTTTGGAGTTCTGGAACACCAAAAAACGAAAGATCATTAACGAGAATTAAGGTATGGATGAACATATTCAAATATTTTATTTTTCATGCGTTATTGATCAACATATTTTACCTAAATTTTTACGTTATTGCACAATTATTGATCAATATTTTGTTTTCTCGTATTAAAGTGCGTAAACAAGAATTGTATCTTATTTATCCAGCTTTGTTGCGTTGATTGACATAATTAAATTGTTTTGTGTTATCTCATCTTCTTAAATTAGTATTTATGTTCCGATTTTTATTTTGATTCAAATTTATGATATGATTTATTTTTAATGTTATTATTTATATTGTGAATTTCCTTAAATATTTAACACAATTAAAAATTTTCGATTAAATTTAGTATCATGGGTTCCGCATTTTGGATTCAAGATGACCTCCAACATTTCTTGGCGATGTTGATTGACGAAACTCGGGCTGGCACGATACATTATACCTGGAAAAACACAACGGTTTTTCAGCAAATTGCTGAAAGCCTACATCAGCAAACCGGCAAGAATTACACATCCGATATGGTTAATAGAGAATTTCATAGGCTGCATACTCGCTATTACTCGTGGCAGGAGGCACTGCGATGCCGGTTTGTGAGGTTGTTACCGGAAGAGAACAGATTGCTAGCTAGTGATGAAGTATGGGAAATACTGGTTAAGGTAACAAAATTTAATGTGTTACCACATTTGATAACTTCTATTTTAATATATTGTTTAATTTAAGTTATCTAGTCCGAAATTAACTATTTATTTTATTTATGCTACAGGATGATCAGTACAAATGGTGGGCGAAGAAGTACCGATATCGGGGTGAAATGTACTGGCGTGAACTAGACATAATTTTTAAGTCAGTCCACCCACCTCAACCAAGAAATGCTATTTTGGAGCAAGTTCCGGCAGACGAAGTCGTGGGTCAAGAAGAACATGAGAAAGATGAAGAAGAAAACGAGGAGCCAGAGGTGATATCGATTGGAGGAGAAGGGTATCCTTGTAGTGGTCCAAACGATGAAGAACTTTAAATTAATAGAATAATAAATAATAATAGGTTTTATTATTGGCACAATTTTATATAGGTTTTAATAAAGTATCTTTATTTTCAGTCAAACTATAGTACCGGTTGGATAAAGGGTTCGATTTTCCCTTTTTGCACACTATAATTTTTAGTATTTCTTTCTTTATTATTCATAATGTTCAAGGATTATTTTTATTTTTCTCCCTCCTTATTATTAATTATAAGTTCAACAATATTTCCAATGAACATAGAATTTTACATTCCTTAAACTTACACAACAACCGCCGCTAATGAATTAACAATTTTGTATTAACAACATAGAATTAACGTCGTCTGTCCTCATATGATTTGGTATTTATTTGATATTGATTGTAATTAACTTATTATATAAGGCAATTATGAAAATGTAGTAATAATTAATCAACTAAAAACCGTTTGAAGTGTCTTTTAAATTCCAAAAGTTATTGTCTAAAAAAAAAATCTAAAAGTCGTGACCTATCATTTATTTTTTTTATATTGATTGTAACTTGTTATGTAAGGCAATTATTAAAATGTAGTAATAAAATTTCAGTTTATTAATTCGTGTGTTAAAGATTTGAAATAACATAGCACACCACTCACGCCACTAAACCCACTCCCATATTTAACAAACTCCCATAACTATATTATTTCCATAATTGGATAATTCTGAAAAAGATATGGCATGATTTGTATATATTTTAAAGAAGAAGTTTCCTAATTAAACACAAACTCTTAATTAAGTAAAATATAATGAAAAACCATCTTCTACACAAATAATATCAAAAACCCTAGCAGAACAAAAAAGCTCACCACGATTTCACATAAAAAAAATCGAAGAAGAAAAAAAGAAAATTCACCAAGATTTCACATAACAAAAACCGAACAACATATCTTATTCAAAAACATTGATCAATCCTGGAGGTGTGGAGTTGAGTTTATTTGAATTGATACAACATGTGAGTGTTCATAACTTTTATTTGTTCTTATTTAATTCATTTTATGTATGTTATTCTATATATGATTTAATGTATGTATCATGAAATTGTTGAAATACGTTTGTTGTAGGTTTTTTTTTCCCATTAATCTATAATAAGTTCTCCATATAACATATATATATATATATATATATATATATATATATATATATATATATATATATATATATATATATATATATATATATTATTGGATGCAAATCTTGATCTGCATATATTAAAGGCCATACAATATTATTTTTATTTTTTTTATCTGAAATTAATTCTTTTTATTTTATCCACCGCTTTGTTAAATATTTTATATTAATTATTATATTATGTTTTATTCATTGTTTTCCAATATTTGAAATTTTATTTAAGTTGTAATAAAATAATGAATAATCGCTGTTTTACTTTTATATTGTTCTAATGGGAAAAAATTACGAAAAATTATTTTACTAATTTACATGTATTTTCGGAATTATACAGGTCATCAAATGGAAAGAGGAAGTATTCGGATGTCCAAGATTTCATAAAACCAAAGATCGTACGTCTCGATTCCAATGCTAGTTTCCTTATTACATAAGTGAATTTATTAATTCCTCATATCTTGGTTTATTTTGTGTGTTCTATTTATTACAGTGGGTTTTAATAATATTTGGAAATATGAGTTATTAGGCTTGGCAAATGGTCGGGTTCGGTTCATGTCGAAACGGGTTGGGTCATTAATGGGTGTTTGGTTGTTGGTCGAAAATGTGTCGGGTCATGATTGTCATATAATTAGGGTTATGTTAATATTAAGTAATTGTGTTGATTGACATATAATTAGAACTTATTTTTACTTGATGACTAATTCTGGATTTTGTTTGTTATTTTATGTTTTAGAGTTCAAACAGTAATTTTTTTATAATATTAAAAGAGTAATAAAATTATACTAATTTAATTTAAACTTGTATTCTTAAAATTTTAGATGTTGGAGCGTACAAATTTGAATTTTTCATAATGGGAAAATACTCAATGAAATTATTGAAACGTGGGAAAAATTTGTGATATATTATATTCAGCCAATCACTAATGTTCAATCATGAAAGCGTTCTATGTCCTATGATGATAACAGTATCCACTTTAATTGTTTAAAGCCATGTTTGAGGGAGCTTCTATTTTGAGTATTAAACTTTTTAAATATAAACATATATGGTGTCATATTATATTATTAGCTTATTAATTAAATGGTGAAATGAAATACAAATTGTAATAGTTTATTATTTTGAACACACTTGCATTTTTCATTGAACATGTTAAGCCACAAAGACTGGACACAAGGATGTCGATCTATAAATTGATGGCGGTGAATAAAGGCCTTTTAGAATCTCAATTGGAGGCGATAGATGAAATGGGGTTCGGAACGTTGGCTAGATTGACTAATATTGAGGATATCAACCGCACTTTGATACATTGGTTAATTAATCAGTATGACCCTTTCACAAGAATACTCAAAATACATGGAAAGGAGTTTGAGCTCACAGATTATGCGGTTTATGAGGCTCTTGGGGTTCCATGCAAAGGTCGTACTATGTATCACTCTTCTGCAGATAAGGCTGGCGTGAAAAAGTACGGTTCATTCGTCACAATGAAACGAGGTAGAGTTGACTTAACCTCGTTGTACGAGTCATTGATTATAGAAGGGGCTCACGGAAATGAATTCAAGGTTCAGTACTTGACATTTTTGTTTGGTTTGTTTCTCTATCCGTGTAACCAACAAAACATACCGGGTGATTACCTCTCCCTATTCAAGGACCTGGACGAAGTTCCCAATATGAATTGGGCGAGCCTTGTGATAACAAAATTAGATGAGGGAGTACGGACATTCCAGACAAAAAAGGAGGGTTACATACCTGGTTGTTTAATATTATTACAGGTAAATAGTTAATGGTCTCTCTCATATGATGTATTTCTTATATATATATTTTATTAAGTTAACGTAACATGTAACTATGATGCAGATAATATTCTACGGACGAGTTCGTCCAGTCCGTGCAAAATATGCACTTGATTTGGAAACAGAAGTACCTTTTATAAAGTATCTTTCAAGGGACCGATCAACAATATTGATGAAAGAAGTGCAGTCCAGTGGCGGTTATTTGAACCCTAAGGTAACTATTTACGTGCCAAAATTTCTCATAGATAATATATTTTATAAATCTGTGTAATGGCAATTTCTGACACAAATAAACCTTTTCGAGTTTCAGGGTATTGACTTTGAAATAAGTAAATCAAATGATCAGGTGATTCGTGAGTTAGAATCCACAAGTGAACTGGAAAAAGGAGAAGCTAGTAAGATTAAGAATTTTGGTAGATTTTCACCAAATTGGGATAAACCAAACAGTTATGATGATATGGGAGCGTACAACCATTTGGATAATCCCATGCGTTCCCACTCTGCCAATTTGACTAGTGATACAGAAGATTCAAAGCCTTATGCATTGCTTTCGAATCGAATTAATGCTCTTGAGTTCCAAGTCGCGCAAATGACAACCACCCTGAATGCCATAATACTGCAGCAACCAATCAAAGAGATGTCTTCGGGGGTGAAACAATTATCTCCATTTGAGAATATTGCCAATAATATCCAGTTTTGCCTGGACAAGATACCACAAGCAGTTGAATCAACAATCCGCGAGACCCTCCCAAACTTGCTGAATTCGCAATCCGGGAAAATGAATCGTACCCCATCCTTTGCTAATCAGGGATCTTGTTCAAAATCAATCAAACGACCTAGTAGCCAGAAAGAAAAAACATCGCACCCCAAAACTAGGTCTCACAGCAAAGAAGAAACTCTCGAGCCTAAGGTTTTGGATTTTAATGTTGGTTCAAATGTAAGCTCGAAAACCTCGGATATGGTTGATTTAACTGAACAAGATGATGATGTCGATGCTGTTGAGAATGAATTGGATTCTACACCTTGCAATCCATTAGCTGAAGATAAAGTCATAATTAAATATTTGTTCAGTCAATATCTCGATCAAAGGTAAAATAACGTTTTAAATTAATAGATTATTATATTAATTGTATTGATTTAGAAACTAAAGTTAGGTTATATCATATATTGCATGTAGTGAACTTGTTGTAGACCTGGGTAATTGGTATCTCAATAGGACAGACATTCGATGCTTGATGCCTGCCATTGAATTAGGGGGACATGTAAGTACTAATATCTACTGAGTTTAATTTATTATTTAGCACCGATAAAAATTTGATGAATGCTTCTTATATTGATGCAGGTGATAGATTGTGTCGCGTATATGCTATGTCTGGATATGATTGAAGAGGACCGTTCTCAACCCCGATGGTACTTTCCATGTTTATTTTCGGTAAGTATAAAATTGCCCGTAAAATACAATGTCGAACAAATTGAAATATAATAATAGTGAAAATTCTCTTTATTGGATTGTTAATGCAGCAACAATTGTTGAATGAAGAATATACTCTCCAATCCATTACTGCGAAATTTTTTGATTCTAGTGCAAAGTTAGTTGGGTCGTTAGAAAATTGTGAAAAGATTTTCATCCCAATTAACGACATGATGGATCATTGGTTTTGTGCTGTAATAAACATCGACACTTATACAGTATCGGTTTGTGATTCTCTACCTCAAATGAGCAGCCATCGAATGGAAATTGTATCACGATTGGTAATACCTACAAATCTATCTATGTTCATAAGTTTGATTGCCGTTCAAAATATTATATTTATTTGTCAACTCAATCATACAGGTCTCAAGGTTAGAGAAATTGTTCCAACAGTGGAACCCTGTTATGGCTAAAAGAAGATTCAAGCGCGATCTAATGAATTTTGAATCAGCTGATTGGGTACCTGTTCAACCGAATAGGTAAAAAATTATATATTCAATTTAGCGAAGCATTGAAACTATTACATCCTAATAATTCAAAGTACAGGTATGACTGTGGATTGTATGCTTGCATGGTAATGATGTTCCACAAAGAGTTCAAAAAACAATTGACGGATGTGAGCACACATTTTAAACTTACCGTTAAACATATTTTATTGTCTTGTTTTGCATACTAATTAATTTCATTAATTGGTTTGGGATCATTTGTAGCAAGAATCTATTTCTGCAAGAGAAGCTATTGCTGTGAGGCTATACAAATGCAACAAAAACAAAGTTGCTTGGAATCCATCACGTCATATTGATTTTGGAAATGGGATGACACTATAGAGATTTGATTTGGTTTTCTTGGTGGTGTGATTTTTATTAGTTTAGACTTTTTATATCTGCTTAGGACATTTTTATTTGATGTTAATTTGCATTGTCTGGACAATTTTTTTATTTGGTTTTCATTAATTATACATTATTTTATGTTTCGGCATCTTATATATTAATTATACAAATGGATTTTTGCACATCACATGCTTTTATTGTTTAACTCTTTTAATAGAAAAGATGGTTACAACTATTTTATGTGATTTTGTTTGTCTACGGATATATTCTTCCTCTAGTTTCGTTATCTACCTTTACAAATCTTCTAGTGTAATTAAGCTACTTGGACAAACCATTTCGGGTCGCTTATTTATTTATTTGTGAGTATTTATTTATAAAAAAAATGGGCCAAATGTAAATAAACCTGGGCAGCCGAATTTATCTATTATTTTCTTTTGTAATTATGTATTCGTGCTAAGTTTATTATTTCACTAAATCGAAGTGAAAGTGTATGAGTATTTATTTATAAATAAAAAATCGTCCAAATGTAAATAAACCTAGGCATTCGAATTTATCTATAAGTATTTATTTATGTGAGCCAAAAAACGGGCCAAAGGTAAATAATTACGGCCCAAAAAAAAATAGCCGGCCCAATAGACTAATTTCTTTTGTTATTATTATGGCCCAACAAAAAAATTTCGTACCCAACCCATTAAGGGCCGGCCCAGTAGAAGAATATATGTAGTTATTTTTATTGACTTACTAAGAATATTATACTAATTTGTATTTAATTAAATATAAAAATATATGTAAAATAAATATGAAACAATAACAACAAAAAAACAATAATAACACGAAATTATCTTTCCAAATGCTAAAAATTGTATTCAACAAATATTCTCATTCAATCGATACAATACAATCATAAAATGAAAAAATAAATACATTTCGTGGGTGAAGTGCGGAAAAAGAAATAAGATGGCCAATTCTTATAATGATTAAAAAAGAAGGATAAATAATAAAAACAAAGAAACAACAAAATTGATCAATTCCGGGGGGGTGGTCTGGGTGGACCGAAAAATGTCCAATTTTGTGGAGGAAAGCCTGGAATATAACCGGGAAACGCATAGGGATTGTGAGTGCTTGGCCCTGCCTGCGATGTACATACAAAAATATTAATTTATTATACGTTAAAAACACAATAAAAAGGAAGCACTTCAATTTCAGAAATTGTAATAATACGAAACAAAAAAATTCTAACCTGTGGATTCATTGGAAATCGTACTTGAGAAGAAGTACCAGCATTAGTTTGAAATTGAGGACCGTGCATGCTAAAGAGAAGATTGGTGTGAGTGTTGCGATTGTCAGGCATACCAAAAGACGACATGGCTGGTGAAGGTTGATTCAACGAATGTTGGGTGTCATTGTCATCGCCAACATAATCATCTTTTGTTGATTCATGGGGCATTTGAGAATTAGTGGACTGTGTATTTTGCCTCCCACGTGAAGTACCCACAAATTTCGGGTTTCGCTCGCAAGTGGTTGACTTGTGTCCGATTTTCCTGAAAAAAGTAATAAACATGATTAGACCAAGATTACACAAGAGATACGATAAAAGAATCATGACATCATCAGAACAACGACTAAGAACTGACTTGCACAAGCCACAACGTTGCTTCTTTGATTTTGTTCCCCCTTTAGGAATAATCCTATCGGGATCTACAACATTGCGGGAATGTTTCACAAATTCGTTTGGAATTTCCTCGCCATCGGGCTCTGAAAGTGCGTCGGATTCATCCTCAGCCGCCACTGTCAAATTTCGGACAGCATTAATTGATTTATCAAAGAATGGTTTACTCTTTTGGGAGGATAACTTTGACAAGTGCATACACTCCATGTTCATCTTAGCAAACCGAACTTCTTTAGGTTTGTCGTCTGAAGGGAATGGAAAATCGATTCTGAGCTTCTTGCCGACTTCAACAAACCACCGAGGATTAATACTCTTATCGGGAAATGTTGAAATTCTCATGTTCTTGAATCCACAGATTATGTGCCGACAAGGAATCCCATCAGATTGAAGCATCAAACATTCACACTCGAATTTTGACTCATCTAGATCAATGATGGCAGCAAAACTGCGAGGAGTGTTATTGGTATGATCGCCAAATTGGAATTGGTACCGCCGATCTTTAAGTAAGGACATACTCTGAACAACAATATCCTCGTCCGCATTTATCTCCTTTAGTATATGATCAAATATAGCTCTCGTGCATATGCGTGCAGCATGGTTCTGAAGATTTCGTAGTAATCCAACTTTAAGTTCTTTCGGTGGCTCCTCGGATTCTTTTTGTAATTGATAAAACCGTTTCCTAATTTTTTTTAAAAAAACGTTGTTGTAATGTCTAAAAAAATCCGTCAAACTAAAGCCGGGACGCACTTTCTGTTTTAATAATGAATTCATGGATTCTGCCCGTTGTGTGCTCCTCATCATAGCAAAGAAATGACCTCGAAAGAATGCTTCTGCCCACTGATTCCGTTTTGAGTAAATTTCTAATACCCATTGATGGTTTGTAACACCGTATTCCTCAATCAATTCAGACCATCTTTCTTCAAATTCATCAATAGGGCACGGCCTTTTCATCAACCTGGAGAACATTGTTGAAAAATCTCCACTTTTAATATTTGATTCGGCATTACGGGAGATATGCCAACAACAAAGCCGATGTTTCGCTAAAGGAAATTCATGAAGCACGGCAGCGCGCATTGACGCGTCCTGATCAGTCAAAATCGCAATAGGAGATTTTCCATTCATGCTTTCGCGGAAAGTCTGTAGCAACCACCTATATGATTCAGTCGTCTCACTGTATAAAATAGCAATTCCAAATATACAAGTGCACAAATGACAGTTTACTCCGGAGAATAGAACAATAGGAAAACGATAAATGTTGGTCTTGTACGTACTGTCGAATAAAACAACATCACCAAACTGCTCATATTCAGCTCTCGACATTCCATCGCACCAAAAAAGTCTTGTAAGTGCCCCGTTTCCATCGACGGTGTACTTGAACCTGAGGGATTCATCTTTCAACTTCATACCTTCGAGAAGACCCAAAACAGTATTTACGTCGCCACCTTCGATCCTTTTCAATCTTTGACTGTTCAAATAGTTGTAACCATCTTTCCTATTAAACACACCGCTAGCGCTGCCTCCCCCCAATTCTTCTACAAAATCCATAACATGAGAAGGTCTAAACCCAACATTTGTCATCACGTTCAACATTGACTTTGTTGATGGGGTCAAATATCTATATGCGAATTTGCAACAAATCAATCTCTAAATAATTTATTTTATTATTCAAAGTTGTAACAAAACTAATTAACTAATTACAATAACATAAAACACTGTAAAATAATTAACTAATTACAATAGCTTATTTACCTATTACAGCGTAGGCGGTGAGATGTATCGGAAGTTTCAAGGGGATGATTGTGCTGGGGCTCGAACCTCGTCACTTTGTATTCTCCCGTAGAATTATCAATAGCAACACGAAAACTAGCTTTGCATCCACACCGTGTCTCTGCCTTTGCTTCTCGCTTCCGGTCATAAACTTTAATCTTTTCTGAACGAACGCCCTCTCGAGCGCACACCCATACCCTGCTCAAAACGAGGCCAGTACTTCTCTTCCTTTTTAACGAGCTCTTCCTGACATCAAATCCAAGTTCTCTACCGTAAGTAATATAAAATTCTTCTGCCTCCTTAATAGTCTTAAACGTTAATGATCGAACTCGGTCAATGTTAGTGATATCGTCAGTTGGGTCAGAATTGTTACTCCCCTCTTCGACTTCGGTGTCGTCGCGGTGGTTGTGTGAATTGGAATTCGAAACACTTTCTTCCTTATCAGAGGAGGATGTTCCATTACTGTTTCTATACTCTAAATAAAAAGGTAAAAATTAAATTAAATACCAATTTAATACTTTAAAATAATCACATATAGAATAAAAATTTATTCAAAATGATCGAGGTTGATAGAATCCGGGCAACTATATTACGTGCAAAAACAACAAAAAAACAACAAAAAACTCGAGGTTGATAGAATCCGGGCGTAAATTGTTAAATTGCTCGAAATTAAGAGAACAACATGGTCAATCATAAAGGGAATTCTGCTCCAAAACCAAAAAATTGTAATATTGATCCTAATGTGTGAATATTCTGTAAAGCAATCAGATTAATGAGTAATAATGTTTTGGAAAATCATGACACGAATTGAGCATCATGGCTTTATCATCCTATTGAATGTTTATTGCTTTGTACCTAATAATGACTACTAAGCCAATCCATACATCAGTTTTTTATTACACAAAAAGTAACACATAATAATGACTACTAATAATTTAAGGGTAAATGATTTTGTTTAGAGAAGTAAATTAAGGGTAAATGTTAAATGAATATAAAATAGTTTACTTGCAAGTGTGCAAAAACTAAGCATTAAAAGAGAATTTACTGATGTTATACAAGACCTCTAGTAATCAGCAAGACTTGGTGTAGGCCTAATGCTTGGACACAGATATCAATCTTGGATGATTCATTCTATGGGCAAAATGAAAATTCTCACTAATATTCTGGCACTGACTCTTTAGAAACTCAAAATTAGTAAGCAGCAAAATTTACAAGATACATGGGATTTATTTCATCAGTTAACAAGAAAACGTCATATGCAGTCATGTGCTCCAATAGAATCCGGGCGTAAATTGTTAAACCACTAAAAATCTCTATTGAAATTTACTATAAAACTCAGTTCAAATTAACGCAAAACTCAATTGTTATGACAAATTGTACATAAAACCGAATTAAATTTCTAAGGTATTAAAAAATTCTGTAAATAGTATATTTAATCAAAATTAAGCGAACAATCTAATCAAACATTAAAAAATTGAATTCGATTGATGTTTAATGTAAAATTCGATTGAATTTTACGTAAATTAGTTCACATAATAAAAATTATCATTGCCAAATTAAATTACCTGTGGATTCATCACCGCTTGCATCAGCTTCATCATCCGGGATTGTAGAATTTCCCACCATGTTTAGATTTGTGGAGATTGTGATGAAGAGGTTGATTAGGCTTGAGGAGATAGTGATGAAGAGATTGATTTTGAACGAATTTCTAGTTAGGTTTCTTATTCGAATTTTGAATTGTAATCACTGCTCTTAATCGTGAAGATTGATTTTTGAAATTTGGTTTTTTAATCATAGAATTCCGAATTTGTTGGCTTGTTTTAATCGTGGAAGATAAAATTTGTTTTACCCTAATTGTGTTTTTAAATCATGGAAATAAATCTGATATAAATTTAGGTTTATTATGTAAAAGGGTATAAGTGTCTTTGTGTAATTAAGTTTTAAGTATTTTAAATTTAAGTTAATTAAAAAGGATATAATGGACTTTTCAATTTTAAGTTATAATTTTCATTTTCATTTAAAAATAAAACAAAAGGTTAATTTGGACATTACAAAATCGGTGCCACATAGATAAATAAACAAGCTTAGTTACCGCGCCACGTGGCGCGATTTAGGGATAGGGCCGCATGTGCGGCCAGTTACATGAGGCCGCACCCTAGTCGGCCCGATCTATCTATTTTAAAAACTACTTCATAATGAACGTAAGTCTGGCAGTATACCTTAAAATCAAGTAAAAACATTTCATGTTTCATGCCATTTCTTTTATACATTTACTGAGTTGTTTATTAGTAAAGTCATTGTCTATTTAACATGATTTAACCGGATTTCGTCTGGTTAATTGAATATCAGTGAATCTGTGATATCGAGGGGGTTTACGATATTTATATATATATTTAGTAGGGCTCTGTTACTTTATTCCGGATGGATCGATTACAAAGAAAAGCAATATTCAAGAACAAGAAGTAAAACCACAAACAAAGCTAAGAACACACCGATATGGAGATCAAAAGCTATGAATAATATTGAATCTTATTCAGTTGTGCTGTAGTAAGCAATGTATAATCATGTATTCTTGGAGTTGAGGGATTTCGTAGTTGTCTAATACAATGATTAACTAGGTATTTATATAATGTTAAACCTAGCGTTACAAGGAAACATAGTCCTAATAGGACTCGGCCCAAATGTTCTTCTTGGGTCCGGAATATGGTCTTTTGATCGAAGAGAGCTGTACTCGGCCTGGTCGATGAGATGATTTTGAACAGCCTGATTTGGTCGAACTGTTCTCAATTTCTTTAGTCGATAGTACAGTATGTAGGGTGCGAAATAGCCCCCATCAGTACTCCCTCACTTCTTCGAGCGTATAGATAATAGAAGCTCGTAGAAGTAGATAAATTTTCACGACCGTTTGTTTTCCATGAATGGAGCCTCGTTAAAAACCTTTCTTAAGAAAAAACCCTGTGGGAAAAAATCTTAAGTAAGGAAAAGAGTGCTACATATCATAGATAGTCGTTTTCTCTGCCGATTACGAATCGCCACGCGTCTATTCAAGAGGCTTTTTATATCCTACCGTTTTTGGCGGGAATATGATTAGCTGCGACGAGTTCGAAACGTCTTTTCTCATCTCATTATAAATAGGTGACTCTCGAGTTCGCCATTTTTCCTTTATACTTCCTTATAATTCGTAGTCATTTTCCTGCTTAGTCGTTCATCACATAAAATTTTTCCTTTTATCGACCTTCATCTTCCGAGAACTAGAATATATGGCTTCTGCAAGAAGATCTTCTTCTAGAGAGAATATCGCCCCCGATAATGAGGAGGAGTTGCATTCTAGTCTTTTGGGCGAACAATCTACTGTATCTGACTTCGTCGTCCCTGTAGAGGATACCTTCAAGGTACGAATCCTTACTGACGCGGATGTAGCTGCTCGAGCCAAAAAGGGCAAAGGTACTGTTCCTCAGATTTCTGAACCAATTGAGGACGTTGCTTGTGCTTATACAGTGGAAACATTTTCGGAGGTTGTGAATAATTACACCAAATATTTTCCAGAAGGTTCCGAGATAATTCTTCCTTCCCCTTCTGATAGGGTCACATCTCCACCGGAGGGATGTCGAGCTTTTTATTCGGCTCACTTCAACAGCGGACTGCGTCTTCCTTTGTCTCCCCTTTTTCTCGAGGTTTTGAAAACTTTCAGTGTGTGCCTGACACAGCTGGTTCCAAATTCCGTTGCTTTTGTGGTTTGTTTTTCCGTTTTGATGATCGCAAAGGGGTTTAAACCTTCTTTTCGTAATTTTACGCAACTTTTTCGCTTCAATATTTCTAGTTCTTCGAATCGTGGATACTTCTTCGCTAGTCAGCGACCTAGTCGAGCGATCTTTGATGCCCCCGTTTCTAGTAATCCTTCATGGAAATCTCATTTTTTCTTTGTTCGTCCTCCGTCTAACCTTTGTTCGGCGGATGGTTCGACCGTGCCTTTTTCTTGGGATCATGGTTCCAGTTGGATTCCTGGAGGTCGCTTACCGACTGGCGAACTGGTTCCTGACGATGCTCAGTTTATCGTTGAGATCCCCGAAATGCATGCAAACAAATATCAAAGTGCTCTTCTGATCGGGGAAGCTTTCCTTCGTAAGGCGGGGTTAAGTGTTCATAACTTTCCCATCAGTTCCTCATCTGAACTTCTTGGTTAGTACTTTATTTTAGCTTAGTGTTGTGATGATACCGTTTATAGGGAAGAAAAATAACTTATAATTTATTTCTTTTTCAGCCGATATGGTAGAAAACTCTCGGCATTCTTCGAAGGGAAAAATGGTGCTGTCGAAATCTTCCAAATCCGTAGAGAACGTCCCTATTGAGCAGAGAGCGTCACGAAAAAGGAAGTTGGAGTTAGGTCATGAATCTGAGGAGGACAGAGAGGAATCTCCAGATTCTCCTCATGAGCCCCCTATTCGTCAGGGCACGGGATCTGGTTATCCTCCTCTTCAACTTAGAACATCTTTGGGTGTTCGAGGATGTCGCACCTGGTCGATGCCTCATCCTACTAATAATCCAGTTGATAGAAAGAGGAGCTATTACGGACGCTCTGGTCACGATCTTTCTTTAGTTGGAGATAAGCATCCAAAACCTACTCTTGTCGAAATGATCGAGGATCATTTAGAGGGAAGGAGGGCCGCTGGTTATTCCGAGAAGGACTCTCTTATTCACGATGATAATGAGAACGCGATGGATAAGGCAACCCGTGTTCTTTTGTCTGGTGTTTTTACTCGCGATCTGAATAAGCTTCTTCATAAGGATCCTCTGGAGAAATTCCAGCGAGCTTCACTTTATGCTGAAAAGGTGATATCTTTTTCCTTTGATCATACTAACAGATAATTTTAAGGGTCTTCCTTAATTTACTAATCCATCTCTTTTTCTTGCTCTCTTTGTTCTTCCAGACTAAAACCTGTCTTGCGTCATACGCCTATGAAAATGCGCTTTGGAAACAACAGTGCGAGTTCCTGGAGGAGAAGAACAAAGCTTTACTTCGTAAATCCTCCGGTTCAGAGGTTGGTCCCTCGACATCTTCTTCCGTTCCCGTCGTAGAGACTCGTGCTACCGGGACTGAAGATCAAGAAATGATAAACAGGGTGATGGAGGTTTCTCGTGCTCAAGAGCAGGCCAATCAAATGGCTAGAAAGTTAGAGGAATTCCAGTTGCAAAGCACGGCTCGAATTAGTGAGCTTGAATCTCAAGTGTCAAGCCTTGAAACTTCTTTAGAGGAGTACGAAAAGGATGTCCCACTTAGTGGACTCAGGGATCGATACGGTAGGAATCCTGACGAACGAGTGGTTCGTGAATTCCTTAATTCTCCTGTTCATACGGCGTTGGTGTATCGGATGGTCGGTCCTCTTCTTGAAAATACTTTTAAGAAGGCGATTCATCAGCTGGTCGCCTTAGAGATGATCGACGACCGTCGAAAGGAGTATTTTAAGGCTGCTCACATTCGGTTGAATCGCTATGGTGAAATTTATTCCTCTTCCGAGGTTCCTGATGTCGTATATCAAGGTTTTCCTTTGGCTCACCTTGTCGAAGAATTTGGAAATCCATTACCGATTCCTCCTTCTGATGTTAACAGGGAGCTCGATAACACTTTTATCGATCCTGAAGACGAAGAAGAAGAGGAAGACGATATAGGCATGACTGAGGACGTCGGTAGTGATCAGAGAATTCCGGATAGCGAGCAGGCTTCTTAAAATAGTGATTTTTTGAAATAATCATTGTAACTATTTACTCGTAGGTTTTAATTGTAATTTTACCCTTTCTTCTCTTTGTACCCTAAACGTTTCGTATTCTGTCAGTCGTGTCTTTTCACATTCGCCGTAATAACTCAGACAAGTCATTAAATTTGCCGTAATCATTATGCGTATGTCTTTTCAAATTCTAGCGTTTGCTCCAAGGTCAGTTTTTCTGTTTCGCGCCCTTTCTTTGGGTCTGTCGCGTCCTTTCGTGTAGTATAAATATGAAAGGTAAAAACTTGACTTATTTTTTACTGCTATATTCCTCTCTTAACAGCATACTCTTTCTTTAGCTAGTCGATAAACTTTCTCGATATTAATTTGTATTTTTCCATAATCCGATCATGAGTAACCTTTTTGGTAATACTTCGAAGCGACCTTCTCGTGAGGGCGCTAGAGATAATAGACCCAAAAAACTTCGAAGAGATGGGCCGTCGATGGAGCCTCCTCGTTCATCCCCAATAATTAGGTCGGAGATTGATACTCGCGTTATTGCCTCCGAACCTTTTTCTGTAGTAAACTCGTCGTTTCCAGAACCAATCTTCTCTTCTTCCACTCAAATAGGGAGCATGCCTTCCCCTGGTCGGATAGCTTTTGGCGATATGTCCAACGAGGAACCGAACTATACTATACCTGTTACTTCAAGTGCTTCTTCCTTCGAGCATGTTTTTCATGGAGAGGATTTTGCTGTTTCCCTTTCTTTGTCTACTTCTACTGCCCCAATCGCCAGCGGAGGGCAAGCTGGTGATGATTTTTTTGTCAATCCTTCCGCAACACAATCTATTGTGCAGGATTGTCCTGATTATCTGTTTAATGATACTACTGTGATGACTACTTCCTTTGAATCGGGAGGACCTTCTGGAGGTCGGACCAGTTCCAGGTTTGGTCGTCGGACCGTTATTTCTGCTTCGGGCAAGGAGACCTCCGTTAGCCCCGACGAGAGAGAATCTCCTCGTCTATTAGATGATCGATGTATCTTTGAGCAAGTCAAGGATATTATGTTGTCAGAGGCTCCTCGTCCTGATGGAGTCCCTTCCAATAGTGAATTGCCTGGCTCAGTTGAGCCTGATGCTTTGTCTTGGGATCTGGGTTTAAGCACTATTTTGCCTGGTGAGCTGAAGAAGCTTGAGGGTGCTTCCAACGTACGCCTTGTTCAATCGCTGATGAAAATATGTGAACAGGTGGGCGAATCTTTTCATTATTTTATTTGTTTTACTTTTTGACTTCCTTCTTACATAAGGGTTGTTTTCTTTTTCCAGGCTAAGTACTTTGCACTCCAGCTGGGTGTGCAAAACGATGAACTGTGGAGAAGTAAGGGTGCTTATCAACGTCGTTTGGAGTCGGAGTCGGCGAAGGTTGCTGGGCAGTCTCTCGCACTGCAGCTTGCCAATGATGATTTGAAAAAATTGCAGGAGGAAAAGTCCGTCTGGGAGAAAGAGAAAAGTGATTTGCTTCAGGCTGCTGCCTTAGCGGAGGAGTCTCAACGGCGGTCCTATGAAGAAGGATATGACGCTGGTTATCTAAAGCGTCAAGAAGAGTTGATGGCTTTTGCTGGCAACTTGACTCCTCGGAGGACTGTTTCCAGTAGTCGACCTGCTGATCGTTCTTCTCAGTGATCCTTGTTCGACCTGGCAGGCCTTGGACTGTCTCTCTTTTTTTTTTTTTGTTGTTGCCTGACTTTTGTGCATTTGTTCGGGCTAAAATTTTTGTAATGGGAGAAGTACTAAATTGGAAAATATGACCTTTTTGTAGGCAGATTCTTGCCTTGATCAATTTTCTTCTGTAGATATACTTCGTTATGCTCATTCTTCCTTCGTGCATAAATATAATGTTTGCTTCTGCAAATCAAGTCTTTGTACAATGCTTGCTTCTGCAAGTCAAGTCTTTTGTTGATCAAACCCAGTATACTCCTTTTGGATTACATGCACCATCATGTTTTATGTCATAATTTAGACAATAGGTTATTCATATCGATAATGCTCATCATCTTGGTCGATGCTCAATCTAAGCCTTGTACTTTTGTCTTTTTGTGATCTAAATTTTATATAAGGAGGCTATTGTCCCTTTGTTGAACTTCGTGTTTCTTTATATCAAACTAAGGAAAAATATCCCTTTCAGTCTCTTTCAAAACTTCATGTTTCCCAGCATTAATTTTGAATTATATGTTCCTTGGCTAGTGTACCATTATATCACTTTCTTGATATGGGAGGAATTGGAAAATGTAGGGGTTTTAGCCAGATCTACCTTGCTCAGACCTCCTTAAGCAATTCTTTGGTATGTTAGGCAGTGACGTCTTTGCCGTTTCGAATAAGGAGGACTATTCTCCTGATTTCTATGTCAGATATCTTGGATTCCAGAGGAGTTCCTGTACGGCTTAGTCAATAGTTATCCATATGATGTATGAGGCAGTGACGTCCCTCGTATGGTGAAGGGTTTGGTCTTTATCTTTTATCGAGCAACTGTCCTTTTGGCTGCGATTTTAAAGCTTGTATGACTTCGTTTGTGGGTTCTAGGTTTTTAAGCCATCGACCATGAAGTATGATCGTTCCGGTATGTCTGATCCGGAGTTCTTTTAGGTTTGCTTGTGTTATTTGGGTGATCGCTTCGATCCACGACCTCTTTTATTGTCGACCAGTTGAGGCGATTAGATAGTGCCGTTCCAACTTATTTGCAATTATTACGGGGAGTCAAAGGGTCGTATCCATGTCCGTTGATAAAACACTTTTTCAGCCGTTGGATCCCTTAGATCTTCCCCTATAAATAGGGGGGTGGTTTACATTCTTCATTTGCAATTATCCCAAAAAGGATGGAGATCTCAGATTCCTTAGATTTTATTCTGCCCTCTGATCCCATTGTCTTCAAAAAATCACATTATCAGGATTTTCTTATTCGAAATAGCGAAATCGTTCCCAGTCTTGTATTGACGGGTCCCATGTTAGCCCTACCTTGTATCGACGGGTCCCATGAGATCTCTGCATTGGTCTTCATCATCTTAGAGGTCCGTGGTTTCTTGTTTGCATATGGAGGGTTCATACTTGCCAGTCATCCCCGCTCTTGGATGTTACCTCAGGGGTGATGGACCACTGGGGTGGCTGGTAAACTTACCGTTTCACGACGGTCCCGAGGAGATGCTGCTTTAGGATAAAATGTTTTATAGATAATGTAAAAGCAGTATCTTCTTGCGGGTGAGTGAGCATTGCTAGTTATCTGGCTGGTAATGTTCACTTCGTCTGGAAGGACACTTGATCTTCAGAGCCTAGCCATCGAACTAAAGAAGTCGACCATCCTGAGCAGCATGCTTCTTAGGTGGTTCATTATAATCGACGAGGTACTAGGGAGGAGATTGGTGTTTCCGTGGACATTGTCGTGAAGATCGCCGATCTTATAGGATCATCTTATTTAAATCATTGTATTGATCTTTAAGTAGCATGTAGATCTTTGTAACGTAGGATTTTTGTATGTAACTGATTTGATGAATAAAATATTACTTTTATCCTTCGCATCTTCCTTGTCGTTAATTCTGTCATAATTTTTATTTATGAGTAGCATTTTCCGAGCAGACGGTTTTATACTCAGTCTATCTTCAAAACTTCAGGAGTATTAGCAGATCATTTAGATCGTTAGGAACAGAGCAAGGAGTATTTATTGAGCGGATCAATGTTTACTCAACTTGTCATAATTTGGATTTAGGTTTTTATCACCTGAAATCTTTCTGATCGTTGTAAATATATCGAGGAGTTTTTATTGAGCGGATCAATGTTAACTCAATTCTTAGGTTTTTAACCTAAAGGCCTTTTAATCGTTGAAAATATATCGAGGAGTGTTTATTGAGCGGATCAATGTATACTCGACTGATTTTTAATTAGACTCAGGTTTTTAACCCAAAAGTCTTTTTTGATCTTCGTGAATAACGGACGAGGAGTTTTTATTGAGCGGATCAATGTTTACTCAACTCTTTTTGATTAGACTTAGGTTTTTAACCCAAAAGTCTTTTTTGATCTTCGTGAATAACGGACGAGGAGTTTTTATTGAGCGGATCAATGTTTACTCGACTCGTTTTTAATTTAGACTTAGGTTTTTAATCCAAAAGTCTTTTTGATTCTTGGATATATATCGAGGAGTTTTTATTGAGCGGATCAATGTTTACTCGACTCGCTTTTAATTTAGACTTAGGTTTTTAATCCAAAAGTCTTTTTGATATATCGAGGAGTTTTTATTGAGCGGATCAATGTTTACTCGACTCGCTTTTAATTTAGACTTAGGTTTTTAATCCAAAAGTCTTTTTGATATATCGAGGAGTTTTTATTGAGCGGATCAATGTTTACTCGACTCGCTTTTAATTTAGACTTAGGTTTTTAATCCAAAAGTCTTTTTGATATATCGAGGAGTTTTTATTGAGCGGATCAATGTTTACTCGACTCGCTTTTAATTTAGACTTGGGTTTTTAATCCAAAAGTCTTTTTGATTGTTGGATATATATCGAGGAGTTTTTATTGAGCGGATCAATGTTTACTCGACTCGCTTTTAATTTAGACTTAGGTTTTTAATCCAAAAGTCTTTTTGATATATCGAGGAGTTTTTATTGAGCGGATCAATGTTTACTCGACTCGTTTTGTTCTAATTTCCATCAATATGATAGTGTAATTCCAAGGAGTGTTAACCGAAATAATCGATGTATAGAAAATGCTAAAAAATCTTTAATAATTGAACTGTAGGCTAAGGCCTTTGTTACAAGGATTAAAACTTGATAAAGTAAGATAAAACAATGCAGTATAATCTGCTAAAATTTATTTACCATAGTATTTCCTAAGGTTGACCGCATTCCAGGTTCTTGGTAAGGCTGTTCCATCCAAGTGTGCAATTTTGTATGAACCTTTCTTCCCTACGCCAATGACGATGTAAGGTCCATCCCAATTTTGTTGTAATTTTCCCACATGCTTGGATACTTCTACTTTTTTCAAGACCAAGTCCCCTTCTTTGAAGGTTCGGACGCGTACTTTTTGATTATATGCTTTTTCCATATTTGCTTTAGTGGCTTGTAGGCGTACAGCAGCTTTATCTCTTAAAGCTTCTGTTAAATCAATGTCATTTTCTCTCAACTTTTCATTTTCTTGATCATCGAACATCTCTATTCTTGGCGTTGGGATTAGGGTTTCAACAGGGATAACAGCTTCCGACCCGTATACCAAGCTAAATGGGGTTTCGCCGGTTGAGCTCCTTACTGTGGTTCGATTAGCCCAAAGTACTCCTGGGAGTTCATCAAGCCATTTTCCTTTGGCAGCTCCTAATCTTTTTTCCAAAGATTTTATTATCTCTCGGTTTGCTACTTCGGTTTGTCCATTCGCTCGAGGATGTCCTACCGAGGTAAAATTCTGTTGAATTCCAAGTTTTGTGCACCATTCTATTATTTGTTTTCCCGCAAATTGAGTTCCATTATCGGAGATAAGGATCCTTGGGATGCCGAATCGACAAACTATGAATTTCCATAGGAAGTTGATAACTTGGAATTGGGTTATTCGCACGAGGGCGACGCATTCTATCCATTTGCAGAAGTATTCTACAGCGACCAGGACATAGGATTTCTTGGATCTAGCTGCTGGGAATGGTCCCACAATGTCCATTCCCCATTGGTCGAATGGCCAACATACCGGAATTGGGTGCATGTTTTCTGCTGGTCGATGACATATGTTAGCATGGATCTGGCAGTGATGACATTCTTGGACATATTGAGCGGCATCTTTATTGATGGTAGGCCAATAGTAACCTGTCCTGAGACATTTTAAGGCCAATGCCCTTGATCCGCTGTGATTTCCTGCATCTCCTTCATGTATTTCTCGTAGTATATCGATGGTTTGTGATTCGGAGACGCATTTTAAAAGAATTCCTGATACCGATCTTCGGTAGAGTTTTCCTTCTACAAGTGTATACTTAGGAGCTCGATATCTTATTTTCCGAGCTTCATTTTGGTCTGGTGGTAGTTTTCCTTCTCGAAGATAGTCTATCATCGGGGTCATCCAGTTTTCTTCGGCTTCTTCGATTTCCATTATATCGACTACCGGTGTTTCATCGATGTCGATCGCCGGCGTATTAGTGATCAACCAGTTGATCACCCGTTCGGTCTTTCCGTCATACGATCCTGTGAACCTGGATAGCTGATCGGCCCATTTATTTTCCGAACGTGGGATGTTCTGGATACTGAAGCTTTCAAATTTCTCAGCTAGTGTTTTCACTTTGGCGAGGTATTTGACCATATTGAATTCTTTAGCCTCGTATAGGCCTTCAATTTGTCTTTGCACTAATTCTGAATCAGTTAGTACTTTAAGACTTTTTATGTTGGCTTTGATCGCCATCTCCATTCCCGCAATCAACGCTTCATATTCTGCTTCATTGTTTGTTACGATGAAGTTCAATGTTATCGCGTAATTCAAATCTTCTTTGTTCGGTCCGGTGAAGTTGATTCCGGCGCCTCCTCCTTCTCGGCATGAAGCACCGTCGACATGCATTAACCAAGTTTGGTTTTCTACAATCAAGACATCATCGTTGAGGCAGCTCGAAGTTTCAGTAGCCTGTGTCGGTGTTTCTAATATAAAATCAGCCAACACTTGGGCCTTAATTGCGATTCTTGGTTTGTAATCGATTTCGAACTGGCCCAGTTCGATCGCCCATTTAATCAGTCTTCCTGAGGCTTCTGGTTTTGCTAAGACTTGTCTTAGCGGTTGATTTGTCAAAACCACTATTTTGTAAGTTAAAAAGTAAGGTCGAAGTTTACGTGCAGCCACCACTAAGGCCAACGTGAATTTTTCAATTTCCAAGTAATTCTTCTCAGCCCCCTGCAATAATTTGCTTAGATAATAGACCGGCTTATGTTCTGAGCCTTCGACTTTAATTAGTACTGAACTAATTGCTACATCGGAAATGGAGATGTACATATACAATGGTTCTCCTTCTGTTGGTTTTGCCAACATCGGTGGTGTTGTCAAATATTCTTTGAGTTGCTTGAAGGCTTGATCGCATTCTCCGGTCCAAACAAAGTTTTTTGCCTTTCGGAGAGTTTGAAAAAAGGGGAGGCTTTTGTCTGCTGACTTTGATATGAATCTGTTTAATGCTACGATCTTCCCAACTAAGCTTTGTACTTGGGAGATGGTTTTGGGAGGTTTCATTTCAGTTATGGCTCGAATTTTTTCTGGGTTGGCTTCTATTCCGCGTTGGTGAACTAAATATCCCAAGAATTTTCTTGATTTGACACCAAAGGTGCATTTCGCGGGGTTTAACTTCATACTATATTTTCTTAAGATCTGAAAGCATCGATCGAGATGTTTTACGTGATCCGCTTCGTTCATACTTTTGACCAGCATGTCGTCCACGTAGACTTCCATCAATTCTCCGATTAACTCTTTGAACATTAGGTTTACTAACCTTTGGTAAGTAGCTCCGGCATTTCTTAAGCCGAATGGCATTACTATGAAGCAATATACTCCCTGCTCGGTTACGAATGCAGTCTTTTCTTGGTCCCGCTCATCCATGTATATTTGATAAAACCCTTGAAAGGCGTCCATCATGCTGAATATCGCGAAGCCAGCGGTCGAATCGACCAATAGGTCGATCCTCGGGAGGGGATATGGGTCGCGTGGGCATAACTTGTTAAGATCAGTAAAATCATTACACATTCTCCATTTGTTATCCTTTTTATCCCCTTTTGCCACTAGGACAACATTGCATAGCCATTCCGAGAAATGTATTTCTCGGATTTGTTTCGCTTCAAGCAGTCTTTCTACCTCGGCTTTGATAATCTTATCTTTTACCGGTCCATGATTTCTCTTCTTCTGTCTGGCGGGTTTCGCCAAAGGATCTATTTTTAGGGAATGCTTGATTATTCGAGGATCGATTCCTTCAATGTCATTTGCGCTCCAGGCGAAGACGTCGGCATTGTCTCTGAGGAAGTCGATTAGCATTATTTCCCCTTCTTTGCTCAGTTCTGTACCTATTCTCGTTGTTTTGGACGAGTCCCCTTGTACTAGAATTATATCCTTATGTTCTGGAGGTTTCAATGATAAATCTAGCGGTTCCTTTCCCTTTTTATCCATTCGATCGGTACTTGGGATTTCAATTTTATTTCTGATAAGATCTTCTTCGATCTTTCTTTTACTTGGAGTAATCGATTTTGGGCGTTCTTTCATAGTTAACGAGGTACTGTAGCAGTCCCAAGCCATGCAATGGTCGTTTGTTATTTCTCCGATGCCTCTATCGGTCGGAAACTTTATCTTCTGATGATAAGTAGAAACAACAGCTCGGAATAAATTGAGAGCTGGTCGTCCCAATATTGCGTTATAAGCGAAAGGGGTTTCTACCACTAGAAATTTTACTAGCTTCACTGTCCGGTGGGGTATTTTTCCGAGTGATACGCTTAAGGTTATTGTTCCGCTGGGGATGATTTCGGACCCTCCGAATCCTATTAACGGCGTGGCTACTTTATGCAGGTTTATCTGTCCCAAGTCCATTTGGGCTAAAACTTCTCGGGAGATGATATTGGCTGAGCTCCCATTATCGATTAGGATTCTCTTGACATTGTAGTTCGCTATTTCTAGCGAGATTACCATCGGGAAGTCGGGGTTATCCTCTTTTGTGTCCCAGATGATATTTTTGGGTACTTCTCCTTCGTTAAAGCTGATCGGCTGATCGTTTGATGGCCTGCTTTCCAAGGTCCAAATTTCTTTTGGGTATTTTGAGTTTCCAATTATGGATCGGGTTGTTCTTCGTCGGGCGTTACGACTATCTCCACCCGCGGGCCCCCCCGGATATCGTATGGATAGTTCCATTGATCTGGTCGTGATTCAACTCCTGAGTAGGTCGACGTTCAGGTGACCTTCGATGAGAACTTCTCCTTTGATCACCGTTCCGAGGGCTTCTAGTTCTTTCCCTTTTGCGATTATCTCGCTCTATGTATTCGTCTAGTTTTCCTTGTTCGATCAGTTTTTCAACTTCTCTCTTAAGGTGAAAACAATTCTCCGTTCGATGTCCATGTGCCTATGGTACTTGCAGTATTGATCGTAGTTTCGAGATCCTGGTCTTGGCTGAGCGATTTTCCTCGCCTCAGGAATCCAGTTATTTCTTTCTAGAACTTCCAATATTTCTTCCATTGGAGCATTTAACCTTGGGTGTTCCACTTGATTCACCCTGCTTCTGATTGGTTGTTCAGGGTTTCTTGGTCTTTGGTAGAAATTAGGTTGCCTATCTTGGTCGGCTTTGTTGTATTCCAATCGCTGGAAAACATTACCTCTCCTGGAAGATCGCTCGTAATCCAAAGATTTTTGGGCAGGAAACCTGTCATGCCGTTTGGAGCCTGAAGTTGTGGCTTTGTTTTAGTTTTTATCCTTAAAGGAATTCATCTCTTCTTGGGTCATATACTTAGACGCCAAGCTCATAATGTCGGCAAACGTTCTCGGTTGTTTTCGACTGAGGGCGTTTCCAAACTGCCTGTTTTTAGTGAGGTCGAAGAGGATAGAAATTATGTAATCGATATTCGGAGAATCGATTTTGAGTAATTCCACGTTGAATCTTGCCAACCAGTTTCTTAGGGACTCTCCCTCTTGTTGTTGTATGGTTCCTAGGTAGCTCATCGGGAGTTTTTGTCTTTTCTGACTGGCAAACTGCTGCGTTAGTTTATTGCATAATTCCCGGAAACTGAATATAGAGTTGGCCGGCTGTTTGGCAAACCAATCCAGCGCGAGTCCTTCGAATGTGGTCACCGTTAACTTGGCGGTGAATTCGGCGGAGTGGGCATATAAATTCATTATGTTCGTAAAGCTAAAGATATAATCATCCGGGTCGGTGGTTCCATCATATCGGGGTAATCTTCCTGGGACCTGTCCCATGGATTGTGCCTCTTTTATTTCCCTGCAGAAAGGAGAGCAAGCCGCAAGGCTTTCCTGGTGTTCCGCAGTTCGGGCCCATGGGTTTTGAACAGATCGTAGGCGTTGTTCGAGTCGCTCCTGTACCATCCTCTCGATTTCCCTTTCCGAGAATCGAGTTGCCCGTGGCCGATCTGGGATTGCATCATCTATGTCATCCTCGATAGGGATTATTGTTCGTTCCTTCGATCCGCTGCGACCCGCCTGTGGCTTTCTTCGACCTGGTTTTCTTCGGGGATGGTTATCGGACGGTTTAGAATTATCCTGCTGTGGGCTGTGTAGCGAGCGTCGCTCACTTGCTGGGCTGTCCGCTTGTTGAGAGGTTTGTTCGTTTGGCCTTTGTACTCCTGGTGCAGGAGTTGTCCTGGCAGCCGTAACGTTTCGAGGAATTTGATCTAGTACAAGTAATTCTCCTGGAGAAAGTGATTTGAAGAGCATTGCTATTTGTCGCAGTTTCTCCTGAGCGCCCGGGAGAGGAACGGGGACTTCGGGGCCTTCTGGTTCTTCCCGTATGGCACCAGGAAGGCCTCCTTGGGGTCCCTGCTGTCGGGGGTGTGTATTTTGGACATTCTCGTCGGTATTGGGAACGTTGTTATCGTTGTTGTCCTGTATGTCTTCCGATGTGTTATGGCCGGTGGTTGTATTGCTTCTCGCTCCAACACGAGCGCTTTTCCTTGGGCGAGCCATGTGTCAATCGAATAATTAACCTAGCCCCACGGTGGGCGCCAACTGATTTAACCGGATTTCGTCTGGTTAATTGAATATCAGTGAATCTGTGATATCGAGGGGGTTTACGATATTTATATATATTTAGTAGGGCTCTGTTACTTTATTCTGGATGGATCGATTACAAAGAAAAGCAATATTCAAGAACAAGAAGTAAAACCACAAACAAAGCTAAGAACACACCGATATGGAGATCAAAAGCTATGAATAATATTGAATCTTATTCAGTTGTGCTGTAGTAAGCAATGTATAATCATGTATTCTTGGAGTTGAGGGATTTCGTAGTTGTCTAATACAATGATTAACTTGGTATTTATATAATGTTAAACCTAGCGTTACAAGGAAACATAGTCCTAATAGGACTCGGCCCAAATGTCCTTCTTGGGTCCGGAATATGGTCTTTTGATCGAAGAGAGCTTTACTCGGCCTGGTCGATGAGATGATTTTGAATAGCCTGATTTGGTCGAACTGTTCTCAATTTCTTTAGTCGATAGTACAGTATGTAGGGTGCGAAATAGCCCCCATCATAACAGTATATTAATTAAACATATAACTTTATAAACCTTTGCAACTTAATTTTGTAAAGTAAAAGTTTATGAAGCACTTTCAATTTTTTCAAAATAAAATTATCGTTGTAATTATTCATTTCAAAGTTTTTATTTATTTACATCTCTCCACTACTTAGAGTATTTTAAATTATATATAGTTTTTACTATATTTTATTTTTTCCATTTAATAAAACTATAGTTAACAACAACCATGGTTATAAGAAATATAGTTAAATATATTTCTATTATACAGATTGTTAAACGCCACCAATAATTTTAAGATAATATTTAACAATTTAGTACATTTGTGTAGATGGCATCAAACAACACTTTGGTGGAGACACCAAAATGCATTCCTACCCCTCCGTTGATTACACCCTTCAAATAAAAAGGGATCGACTTTGCAACATGGCAGAACAAAATGATGTTCTACCTAACGACTTTAGGCATAACTCGATACCTTACTGGGGAGGTACCAATGGCTAAGGAGAACCAAACACCTGAAGAAATCAAGCAGATCGAGTTGTGGAATCATAATGATTTTATATGCCAACATTATATTATCAGATGCTTGGACGAGACACTTTACAAGGTTTACAGTCCAATAAAAAATGCTAAACTTCTGAGGGAAAGTCTAACAAGAAAATGCAAAACATAAGATTAGGGGTACGTAAAGTTTCTTGTGGATAAGTTCCAGTTGGTTGATAGCAAATCTGTATATGAGCAAGTGAATGAGCTGCAGACGATGATTAATGAACTTTTGGCTAAAGGACATGAACTGAGTAAGTCCTACCAGGTAGCTGCCATTATTGGAAAGCTTCCCCCGACTTGGACGTGGTTCAAACATTACCTAAGGCACAAGAAGTCGGTTTCCAATTGGACCGTGGAAGATCTCGCTGAAAAGCTTAAGTCACGGGAGAACATCAAGATTACTGATAAGGGGTTAAACTATATGGGAATGACTCAGCCCAGAGGTGCCAAGGCTCATATCGTGGAAGGATCAAACGATAGAAAAAGCGTAAGCTAGACAATTCAAATGAAGGGCAATAGAGTAACAAAAAAAGAAAGTTCAAAGGCACATGCTATGTTTGTGGAAAGACTGGGAATCCAGCAAAGAAGTGTCATCATCACAAAGGACTGATGTGCCCATTGAATTCGCTGCGTCCGACATCGATAACCTGCACCTTGTAGCAGTTGTATCTAAAGCATACTTGATGAGATATACTAAAGGATGGTGGGTCAACATTGGGGCTACCCGCCACATCTGTTTTGACAAAAACATGTTCACTTCTTACTAGAAGCTCGAACATGAACCGAAGCTCTTCATGGGGAATGATGCTCGCTCTGTGATTGAAGGAAAAGGAAAAGTGATTATGAAATTCACTTCTATGAAAGATGTCACTCTAACAATGTACTCTATGTACCCGATATTAGGAAGAATTTGATTTTCGGTTCTCTCCTTACTAAGAATGGTTTTCGTTTAGCCTTAGAGTTAGATAAGTTTGTGCTGACCAAAGGAGGAATGTATGTAGGAAAAGGATATATGTGTGATGGCGTCCTTAAGGCGAATGTAGCCGTTATCGGCAAAGACAACAAATGCATTAATAATAATATATCTATTTCTACTTACTTGCTTGAGTCTCCTACATTATGGCATGATAGACTGGGCCACGTTAATTTTCGCAAAATGAAAAAGTTGGCAAATATGGGTTTAATACCTAATTTTGATATTGATAAAAAATTTAAGTGTGAAATTTGCGTCGAGGCTAAGTTTGAGAAACAACCTTTCGATTCAGTCGAAAGGATCTCACAACCCTTTAATTCACACTGATTTGTGTAATTTAAAGGCAACACCTACTCGTGGAGGTAAAAGGTACTCCATCAGGTTTATTGATGATTGTACGCGTTATTGCTATGTGTATTTACTACACAAGAAGAAAGAGACAATAAATGTCTTTATAAAATATAAAACTGAGGTGGAAAACCAGTTAAATAAAAAATCAAAATTCTTAGATCTGATAGAGGAGGTGATTATGAATTTTCCCTTTGAGTAACTATCTGCTGAATCAGGAATAATTCATCAAACGACTTCACCTTACTCACCTCAATCAAATGGTGTAGCTGAACATAAAAACCGAACTCTAAAAGACATGATGAATGTCATGCTTTTAAAATCTGGTTTGCCTAACAACTTGTGGGGTTGGGGGAAGCTCTCTTTATGGCTAATCACATATTGAATCAAGTTCCCCACAAGAAAAATGATACTATTCCATATGAGTTATGGAAAGGTAGGCAATCTAGCTACAAATACCTCAAAGTGTGGGGGTGCTTGGCTAAGGTGTCAGTTCCAAGACCTAAGAAGGTAAAACTTGGAGCTAAAACTGTTGACTGCTACTACACAGGTCAAGCTAAAAATAGTAGCGCTTTTAGATTTTTGGTGTTCAAATATGAAAATAGTGAGGTTCATGTAAATATAATTATTGAATCTTGATATGCGATATTTTTTGAGAATATATTTTCACATAAAAATGACTCAAACGTCACTTCTAAAAAGCGGACTTGCGAACCAATATCTAAAGGAAAATGATTCTCAAGTCGACAATGAAGTTATAGAAGAGCCTAGAAGGAGCAAACGAGCTAAAATAGCTAAATCTTTTGGCCCAGACTTCTTAACTTATATGATTGAGCCTCAAACTTACAAAGAAGCTATGGCTGTTCCAAATGCAGCGCATTGGAAAGAGGCGATAGACAGTGAGTTACAATCCATCCTAAGAAATATTACTTGGGAATTGGTTGATTTTCCTACGGGAAGTAAGCCAATTGGATGTAAATGGATTTTCAAAAAGAAATTAAAACCTGACGTGTCTATCGATAAATATAAAGCAAGATAGTAGCTAAGGGGTATCGTCAAAAGGAAGGGATAGACTTCTTTGATACATGTTCACCAGTGACTAGGATAACATCCATAAGACTGTTAATACTTCTAGCAGCTATACATAATCTTGAAATTCATCAAATGGATGTTAAAACGGCTTTCCTTAATGGTGAATTAAAAGAGGAGATATATATGGAACAATCAAAGGGTTTCATTGTTAAAGGAAAAGAATACAAAGTTTGTAAACTTGTTCGTTCTCTTTATGGCCTTAAACAAACTCTAGAACAATGGCACGAGAAAATGCATGATTAAAAATGGGTTTCGCATTAACGAATGCGATAGGTGTGTATATATAAGACAATACGGACACGGGACTGTCATAGTATGTCTTTACGTTGACGATATGTTAATATTTGGGACTAACATGGATGTTATTAAGTCCACGAAGAAAATATTAACTAATAATCTCGGCGAAGCCTATGTTATTTTGGAAATTAAAATAACAAGATCATCGAATGGTATTAAATTATCTCAGTCACACTATGTGGAAAAAGTAATTGAGAAATTTAAGAAACATGGATTTAAAGGAACTAACAATCATTTTCTTCCATCAGTGGTGCTACACAAAATCAAAGGAGATTGTGTATCACAAAACGAGTATGCTAGTATAATTGGATGTCTCGTGTATATCATGAATTGCACGAGGCCAGACATCGCCTACTCACTCAATAAATTGAGTAGATATACGAGTAATCCAAGCAAGCCTCACTGGGAAGCACTAATGAGAGTGCTTGAATACCTAAAGAATACATCAGAGTATGCATTAAACTATAGAAAATATCCAGCGATATAGTGATGCAAACTGGATTTCTGATTCGGAAGAATCAAAGTCCACAAGTGGGTATGTATTCACACTAGGAGGAAGTGCAATTTCTTGGAGACGTGTATAGCTCGATCCATAATGGAGTCGGAGTTTATAGCTCTATATAAAGCTGGTAAAGAAGCTGAGTGGCTTCATAATTTTCTAGAAGATATTCCACTATGGCTAAAACATGTTTCAGCCATTTGTATACATTGCGATAATCAAGCGTCATTACATAGAGCTCATAACTTTATGTTTAATGGTAAGTCACAACATATTCGTCGTAGACATAATACCGTGAGACATTTACTCTCAAATGGAATAATTTTCATTGACTTTGTGAAGTCAAAGAAAACCTCACGGATCCATTTACTAAAGGTTTATCTGGTGAGAGAGTAGAATGTGCATCGAGGGGAATGGGCTTAAAGCCTAAATTAGAGTAAGTTACCTCGTACGGAAACCTAACCTGGCGACTGAAGATCCCACGGACCAGGTTCAATAGGACAACCAATATTGGCTAGCTTAAAAGAAAGCACTTAAGAGTTTAACAATATCTCATTCTTATGATACAATAAGTGCACGACTATCGCTTATAAAAAGGTTAAGCTAATGCTTTTAATGACGTCTATACCTTGTCCAAAACAAGTAGAGTATGATAGGATACTCTTGATAGATGCGGTCACCTATGTTAATGTGAGTTGGTTCAGCTCGTTGAGAATTTGTTTATAGGCTGAATTCTCTAAAGCATTCGTAGAACCCAAGTATGTTCAGGACCGAAATTAACACAATCGAGAGTTTGGGAACAAAACGGTCTAATACAATGTTAGGTTTATAGTCTTGATTTACACTAACAGATGATGATTCAAGATGAAATATTTCACTTATTGGCTAAGTAAATCCAATAAGCTTCAACTAGGAAAGTTTCAAGATGAAACGATCTCACCTATCCTGATACGACATTATTCCTAAAGAACACTTCGACGTGTGCAATGAAAAATAAAAAACCATTTCATTCATGTGGGAGATTGCTGGTATAATTGGATTGATTATAACTAATTGGATTGAGTCTAATTAGCCAAAGTTCATTATACGTTAATGAATGAAATGAGAAGATAAAATTGTGTGTCTTCATCCTACATGGGAAGAAGGAAGAATTTGAGCTTCAAAGTTGCTATAAAGAGGGTACCATGCTTTCAAAGGGAAAAGACTTTTGTAGGAATGAGCGTAGAATTGTTTCAGAGCCCAATAACTATTTAAAGTCCAAACTTTACACAAAGATCCGTGGGTGTTCCGAATAGGATCCGCGAGACCTGTTTCTTGAAGGTCTGAAAAGGATCCGTATTTTCCCACCCAATTTTTAATGAAAGGGTATGATTTGGTCGGATTTTGAATCGAACTTGTGGCACCCGTTCTGTCCGAACCATTCCTTAAGTTAAATCCGAACCGTTGTGACCTTCCAGCAACATTTTAATCTGCCCAATTCTTCACACAATTTTTTCAGCAAATAAAGTATAAATAATTATCTCTTCTCTACTTTTCAAATTAAATAATTTTGTAGTTGAAGTTCTATCCCTACAACAAATATTGTCTTTAGTGACCAAATTATCAGCGACGACGTTGACATGGTTGCTATATGTCCATGTTTTGCAACCAAAAGTCAATTGGTTACTAGAATCTGTCTGCGCCAATTCTTCTGTGACTAATGAGCAATTGGTGACTGTAAATGGTCGTTAAAGATTTGACACAAGTATAATAACCATGTTTGGTTCTTATAGCGAGGAATTTCATGGTCCTTGTGGCTACACATCTACTGTGACCATTTTGAGCAACGAATATTTGGAATGATTGCACTCCTTCTCTTAGTTGGATGTCAGTAACCAATTACTATGGTTGCTAAGTACAAATATAATAGTAACGAGTCTGACATGGTCACTTAAGTTAGTTTCATAGCAACGACTCGGAAATGGTTGCTATACGCTCTATAGAGTTGGATTTTATTGACCAACTGTTGCGTTCGCTAAGCGTAAATTCCCTGCGACGAATTTATGATGGTCGCTCAATGCGAGTGCCCAGCAACGAGTTTAAGTTTGTTACTAAAATATATAAAGAGCAACACTTTTGAGATGGTCACTACATGCTCTATTGATTTAAATGTCAGCAACCAATAACCAAGGTTGCTAAGAGTAAATTCGCAGCAATGAGTTTTATATGGCTGCTGAAATTATATCAATAACAATTGTTCGTTTCCTACTCTCTTAAGTTAGATGTCAGCAACCAATTACTAGGGTCGCCATGTGTAGATTCGCAGCAATAAGTTTTAGATGGTCGCTATAATTATATCCCCATCAACAATTTTAAAATGGTCTTCGATTGTTTACTTGAGTTGGTTGTGAGTAACCATCAACTATGGTCACTAAGTGTAAATTCACGAGTATTATTGTTGCTAAAGTTATATTCATAGCAATGAGTTTGATATTCAATGAATTTGAGCGAAGAAGTTATACATATTTAACTGAAATATATATTTTGCTCATATACATTCAAATATCGAATCCAGCTTAAACAATATAATATAATTGTGTGATAATTTTTGAATCTCAATTTGAACAAAAAACAAATATATATTTTTCACAGAAATTAAAACTAGTAGGTCAACCGAACCCTCCTTCAACCTTTTCTTTTATACCGAGTAACAATAAGTTTTTCATGATTAGACCTATATTCTGCCATGATCTAACCAATCAACTTTCAGCCTTGTATAATATATGAAAGATAAAATATACACTATATTTTTTTTTGTGAGGAAACAACTAAACCCGTAGCTTACTTAGTGTTTAACCGTAGCTTACTTAGTGTTTAACTTAAACATCAAGTTTGTGAAACTAATCATATAGCATGATGTATCTATAACTCATAAAGAGTTATATGATACTCTTACATTAAGATCCACGAAGGCATATATTAACTCAAATTAGGTGATCATGACTTAATAATTTGGTATATCTTTATTGTCTAGTGTAAAAAGTAATAATAACACATAATCGCCAATTTTCAATTTCAGCAAAATAGATTTTCTATAATGAATGAACATACACTTGCTTACAAGGAACAAATGAACCTACACTTTCTTACACTTTTCCCCTTCCATGAGTTAGCACAAAATCTACAATGAATATGTAATTATGTAATGTATATAAACTTGTAATGAAGCTACATTTGCTTTTGCTTTACTCATTCGAGTTAGACTCGTGTTTAAATATACAAGTCTATTTTATTAAACAAACTAAAAATTGAGAAACTATATGTACATTATCTTCAAAAATATCAAGTCCTTCGAGTTAGAAACGTGAGTTCGATTTGTTTAAAAATCAAACAAAATTCTCACGAAATTTTAAATTCACTGATAAAATCTAATGGAAAGTTCAAATTTAATGTGCTAAATTTCAAACTAAAACAATCTATCAATCAGTTGCAACAATCTCATTATCCAATATGAATCCTTTCTATAAAATTAAAAATTAGCATGAAACTATTTATGATTAAGCCAAACTAATTGAATATATCCAATTATAAAACTGATCATCCCAATAAATAAGTAATTCTTAAAGCTCATAATTCTAATTAAATAAAGTATTCTTACCACTCATAATCCTAAAATTAAATGTTATCATGTTTGCACTCTGCAATAAATATTAAATCCCCTTCGATTGCAAGATTCATATCTGCATCAAAGAAAAAAAGAAAAGAAAAGTAGTAGAGCTTAAATGTAAATTTAGAACTTAAAACAAGAAAAACTAGAATCAACATCTTCTGCATGTACATTTTTAAATAAATAGTCATTGATCCATAAAATGTATACATATATAAATATATATGTGTGTGTATACATAACATAACTCGTACGTGTAAAATTAAGATATTTTTGCAAAGGTTACTCACCATTCCTGTAGATTAAGTATTTCAGACATACTTTTTCCACTCATCTTCTCTAAACATTGTTCGAGAGTTGCCATTGTAGCTTTTGTGGTTGATAACTCTTCTTCCAGCTTTTTTTGATACTCAGATGATTCAGAAACTGCAATGTTCCCACTAATAGGTTTCTTGGACTTACAACTTTTGATTTGACGTACGACGAGTTCTCTCCGATTACCTCAATGCAAATTTTTTCTGAACTCATACGAGAAGCTCCTCTGGGTAGAGAATTTTGTTGTTCTTGTAATTCTTTCATATGAGCCTGCACAATGATTCAATTGATTTAATTAATATCATAGTCAGTTGTTATAAGTGGATAGAAAACATCTGAATGGCTAATAGAATTTAAAAGAAAATTTGTTTATTTATACATACATGATGACCCTCAACTTCTTAGTTAGCCCATCCAGTCTTGGGGTTGTAATATTCAGTCTCGTACATGTCAATGTCATCCAAAGTCTATATCATGACATTGAGAAATCTAAATTTATATTCACTGTATTTTAGATCAATATAAAATACAATGACTTACTTTCTCGTACTGATGAGCTGCACGTGATTTCGTCCCCAGTTTATGGTTAGTCTTCAACTTGGCTCTATTGTTAGATTGTTTTTCGGAAACTTGCTCAAATATTAAAAAAAAATGGTTTTAACAATTTGTTAACTTAGACTACTAAGTCAGGTTAAGTAATGACATTCACCTTGAATTTATCCGTCTCCCAAAAGTCACAAAGCCATAGCCAATCTTCAGGACGATTAACAAGTCTGTCATAAATGTGTTGCTTGGCTAGTTCCACACCAACTTCGTCTCTCCATTTCTTATAGTGTATGTGAGCATTTTAACGGAAGGTAGAATACGATTTTGCGAATGACCTCTTAACGCATCGCTTTACATGCTCTTTGTTATGTTCATAGTTGAGCTTATCCTACACATTTAATATAAACTCCATCAAATATTGTTTATATTATAGAAATACTTTAAAAGAAAAAATGAAAGAAGAAAAAAAATCTAAATGTTCACATACGAACAACTTTGTAAAGATGAAATATTTGTTCGATCATTCTCTTTTTAAACCTAATGTTAGAAAGGAACTTGATATGATGCATATCAACAAGAAAATTGTGCTTACATACAAGTTGAAGAAAATAATGAGATAGGCTCAGCAGTTCGTGATGATGAAGCTCCACTAGAGGTTGAAATTTTTGAAAGGGTAATTAATCCACGTACCAATAATCAAATTGAAGGGGAAGAATATGAGGAAGAAGAAGATGATACCTTAGGTGAAGAATATGGTAGCAGTGATGAAAGAGGCGTCTCAAGCTTATGTAGATAGTGACCTGGAATATGAGTGAGGTATGGATACATACACGTTTACTTTAAATTAATTACATGCTTTTCAACAATTAATGTTATTAACTAATTAATTATTCTCTTTTGTTTATCTTTCTATACATGCATATATTATTACTTGATCTAGGCATTTAATTCATTATGTTCAAGGATGGCTGGATTTGAGGATAAACTTTCATGGATAGATCTGTGGATATATTTCTGTAGAGTTGTTTCTATTTTAATGATTTTATGGATTATGTATATGAGTAATTAGCAGTAGATGTCTTTTCTTAAAATTAAGATTTTTTTTTCTCGTTCAACTCAGAAAATTGTTACCATTTAACTTTTTTTTTTCTGTTAGTTTGATTGACAAAAATAATATATGTATTCAATTAAATCTTAGGGAAAACCTTGTTTATAACATGTGAAGTGCTATTTTCATCGAGATTTTTGCTTTATTTTATAACAGGATTCGGGGCAATGGAATAATTGCAGGCCGAATTTTTTCGCGTCCTCTTCCTTTTAAGAGCCACATTTATTGGTAAATTTGGTTTTAGCATCAAATTCCGAGTTGGTGTAATCCTTTTTTAAGTGTATATTTTTCAAAAAGATTTTTAGTTATTTTTTATTTATGATTCTGAGTGAATTATATGTTGTGATTGTTGTAGAAAAAAGGCAGATTAATGGATTGATTTGGTGGATTTCATGCGATATAAGAACATCTGGTAAGTTCGATTTTGTATTATTATAGTTTTTTTTTTTGTTTGATTATGATATAGATGAATGTTTGGACTATACGAATTGTTATAGATCCATACTATAGATTTGGTAATATTTATTGGAACTGCCATGCATATGCTACATTTCTTATTATAGCTAGACTTTTTGGTTTGAAATTGTATATTCTTCGAATGTATATCCAACTTTTACTGTGTAAAATTACGCATAATTATTGTGTCACATTAAGAGTTAGATAAAATATAACTTGGTATGTTAATGTTGTAATCTACATTTTCCTCTTCCTATAATGATAACAGAGTGTTGATTAATTATTTTTCTAATGTCGCATACATTGGTTCTTTACATTTGCTTTTACATTCTTAACATTTTGTTTTTTTGGTATAGACCTGTCTATGATTATGTTCTAATATGTTGCAGTTTGTAAGTTGATTATAATGTTCCATTGAGAAAGATGAAAAGTACAAAAATAATGTTGCGGATTTTTAGTAGATGTATGACTCCAACTCACATTGGAGTATTCCATAGGAAAAAAGGCTAAAAAGTGCATTGAAAAAGGAGATAATGAAGAAGATAAAGAGAAAACGATCATTATAGAGTAAACGGTCATTATATTTGACTTCAAAAATTCACTTTTGCAAGATCATGTTTTTTTATATATGATAAATTATGTTTTATTACATGTAATTAGATATGTTTCTTTATGTTCGTTTTAGGCAGCTAAATTTAATTGTTTATGTAACTATTATTTTGATATATTTTAGCAAGAAAATTGGTTTACATTTTATAATTGTATTACGATTTACTGTTACCGAATTTTGGTCAGTAAACTTACATTTCAACAACAATATTTAATGACCATCTTTTGGTCACCGAGTAGTTCAAAATAATCAAACTTTAACAACCATCTCTTTAATCTATGTGACATGGTTGGTAAAAGAATGAGTTTCACTAACCAAAACAATATGGTTGTTAAATGTAAAATTATGGCAACAAAAATAATGTTTTAGTAACCAATACCTTAACATTAGAAAGGGGAAAAATTTGTGGCTTACGACTACATCTTTAAAGACAACTAGTAACTAGTCACTAAACATAAAGTTTGGTTGCAATACATAGATCATTAGCGACCATTTGATTCTACAACTACCTATCTATACATCAGCGACTAAAATATTGCTGCTAATGGTCAAGTATTTTAAGCACCACTAAAAATTGATCACTAAACATGAATTTTTGTTGGTATACATATAACATTAGTGACAATCTAATGTTGTAGTGACCATCTCTATTATATTAGAGACCAAAAATAGTGTTGCTTATAAACATGCCCTTTACAGACCAATAGCGAATGGTCACTAAATATGATTTTTGGTTGGTGTCAAAGGCACATCAGTGACCATCTAATTATGCTGCGACCACTGACCTCTACATTAGCGACTACAAGTAATGTTGCTCATGTACATGTCTTTTAGAGACCACTAATGATTGTTCACTAAACATGAATTTTGGTTGTTCTAAAGGTAGCAATAGCAACCATGTAATCCTACAACAACCAGTTATACAACATTAGCGACAAAAAAAATCATTGGCAATGACCATTTTTTTAAGAGACCATTCGGGTTTGGTTGGTGTACACATGACATTAGCGACCATGTAATTATGCAGTGACCATATATCCATACATTAGCGACTAAAAAAATTGTTGCTCATGGCTGTGGCTTTTAGGGACAACAAGTGGTTGGTCACTACACACAATTTTTTTGTTACCATATTCATAACATTAGTGACCATGCTGATAGAAATAGTGTCCTTCAAGCCAACTGTAAAGCGAGCATTTATTGTAATAAATAAGGAACTATTCAATTTCGATTAATAAATGCACTTTATTAAATGGTCATCTTTATCTTATGTAATAATTATCTACGCATAAGGATAGAAGTCCTTAGATCACAGGGCTATGGGACAACCCGTGGACTGATCTCCAAGGCCGTGATCTAGAATATATTCAAGAGTCGTAGAATCCAATCGAGATATGACATCGTTGGATTCGGTTAGACTCTCACTATTGTGTATACTCCGATGAACTGGAGGACGCTGGGGTCCACGAGCGTGACTGGGATAGTCGATACACATAAGTGGGTGGCTTGCTGGGATGGCAAGCGCACTGAATACCCCAATTAGGAAATAACTCACCATGGAAACGGTAGTCGCATATCGGGGTTGAAGTTATTCCGATTTGCAATAGTATACGAGGAACGATCCCTAACTACTTGAGGTGATAGGGTTTATCTGGTGCGAGAACGTCTATGCTTTGATATGAGTTCCGACTGACTGGGGATCGCCAGAAAGTCTCCGTGGACTCATATTTGGTATAGAGGAACTCGTATGTAGATTCATATCATCAACAAAGGATCCATTGACCCGACTTGATAGGTTGGGAAATTCTTCTATGGATTTCTGTGAGAAATTAATTCTGGTAAAATCCTTGGCCAAGGTATCTGACGACTTTATGTAAGTAGCTCATAAAGATTAAGTCAAAGAGAATTTATTTCGAGACCAAAATACATAAGGTCAAGATAAAATAAAAGGGAAACCGATGAAAGACCATACCCTTAAGTCTCGACTGAGAGATTGATCGATGGAGAGATTATGTCGTATATGGTAATTGTAAATGATAAAAGGTTCACTGAATTAATTCACCAGTGATTAGGCTCCATGGGCTTGTGGCTGGACATCGACCGTGGAGTGTGGGAGAATTCCCAAATTGGCAGGGGTGCTAATTTTGGAATGATCAATCGACAGAGTGTTCGATTGATTTAGAGTAAGTCTTACTCGAATAATTAAATAATATTTAATTATAACCCACGGCCAATTATGTGGTGAACCTACGGGGGCATACACAATACACATGAAGCGAAAGCGAGGAAATAAGAACGACCGAGTCGACTGGGTCGACTGGGTGAATAATCGACTGGGTCGATTATAATGGGTGGGTCGACTGGGTCGACCCAGATGGAACAAAGAAGGATCCAATTGGAATTGGATCAGGATCATAAATTTAATTGGAGTTTAATTTGTGAGTTAATTAATTAAGTTGGATTTAATTAATTAATTGGACATAGAGTCAAAATTAATTAATTGGGAGACTAGTTAATTAATTGGGCTATTTAATTGGGAGACTAAATAAAGCCTGGTCAAAATTAATTAACTGGGCCATGAATTAATTAGAAGACTTGGTTCTTCTAATTAGAGAGGGCCATGGCCCATGTAGGAGAATGGAATCCTAGTCCTAATAGGACTAGGTTAAGGAGATAACTATAAGTAGCTTACTTGTAGTTATTTTTCACACAACTCAACAAGCAAAAATTGGGCTGAGCAAAAATTCTCTCCCTTCTCCCTGTGCAATCGGCCGAACCCTTCCAGTGTTTGGAAAAAATTTTCGTTTTCGATTTTTGTTCCAAGATTGTTCCTAAATCCTAGATTATAATATATCTTGGGTTCTAGCTGATCAAGATTTATTATTTTCGTGTAATTGTGGTGTATCAACTCGTAGAGGCGCAACACGTGGGTCGCTGCTGCAGAGCTTGGATCGATTTTGCTGAGGAGAAATTCAGAGTTCGTTTTGCCAACTTGGATTTGCAAGGAGACAGGTATAACGTGTAAACTGTTTATACTGTCGTTTAAATTAATATTTATATATAAACACCTAGAGTAGTATCCTGGCAAGATTCCGTAAGAGGTCCTAAAATTTTTATATTCCGCTGTGCCTAGGGCTGTTTATCTTACCGAATCCCAACAGTGGTATCAGAGCCAACTCTAGGCTTTGTATATATATGAATTTGCAAATTCTGTATTATAAATCATATGTTTGATTTATATGTGGCTAGTTCTTTAACTTTGCATGTTTTAGGACGTTTGTTATTTAACTTGGAGTTAATGGATAATTTTAGATTCAAAAATTTTATCATGTGGATGTTATTTTGGATTGAGATTTAATTGACTGGGTTTGTTTTAATTAAATCATAAGTAATCGAAGACAAAAAAAATATATATATACTTTTTAGACCCAACCCGCGGTGGCACGCGGCGGTGCGCGGCAGCGCACCGCAAGCCGCTGCCAACGGCAGCGTGCGAACAGCACACTGGCCGCGCACGCTGCGCATGGCAGCAGCCCACGGGCTGCTGTCCGCACGCTGCTGTGCGCGGCAGCTTGCTGCCGCACGCAAACACGCGCCGCGGCTGCTGCCACTGGCAGCTCACGCGCCCCTGATGGTCGAGCGTGTGTTGTCCACATGGCAGTCCGTGATTGGTCTCGACTGTTCATGTTTGGGTTGTACTCTAATTCTGCCTATTTTGAAAATTCTGAAAATTTTAGAATTTTGGAAGATTAGGAAACTTGGAGTTTTTGGATAAGGTAGTTATTTTGTTAGACCTAAACATTACCTTAATTAAACTAATCTAAACAAAATAGGACTATCTTGAAAATCTTGGAGATTGGGAATATATGGGAAACTTAGAGTTTTGGATAAGGTAGGAATCTTATAGATTTGGTCTACCTTAATTAACCAATTTTAATCAAGATAAGGTTTGTAGATTACTTAGAGCTCAAGTAAGAGCTAATTAATCTTAGAGGTCAATTGTTAATTCAAAATTAATTAACTTAGATAATTTTTTAGAATTAAAATTAAAGGAGCCGGTAAATTTATATTTATGCCCTTATGTGAATTTATGCATGTTCTTGAGTGAATATGTGGATTGGTCGATTTTGCCCTTAAGCCCTGTGTAGTTTTTGGTTTATTTATTTATGGGTTGTAATTAAATGGGCCTGATTGGTCGATTTAAATTTTTGTAAGCTAGGCTTAGATTAGGCTTGGAGCCAAGAAGACCTCATGAAGCCTTCGAGATCCACATGGAGGCCCATAACCTTGGAGGACATGGAGGCCCAATTCATTACATGGAGGCCCAATCAAGCTGGATATTACAAGAAGGCCCATGATGTATGGGTTTGAAAATTGTAATAGTTAGGACATTTAATTTCCACCCTAGACTGACCAATTGATTCATCACATGGCTCGTGATGAATCACATAGGATGGCAATCGATCAATCATATCCTGCTAGGTGATGTATGTTTACTTATATTCTTTGATGTATGTCATGCATGCTTAGAATAGATCACGTAAACAAGATAAGCATAATCTGATGAGACCTCGCACAAGAAAACTTAAAACCTCCAATTGAACTTAAAATTCAATTAGAATATTAAATCGAACCTAAGGGCGCATATGAATAGTCTCTATGGTCCGAGCCTATCCAATTACTAGGTCTTAGACATATTGTACGAATATATCTCGATGTCTCACGAGTCGTGGGTCGAGCTATAGGAAGATGATATGTCTATTGCCTCGATGCACGAGTTTAGTGTCAAGGGAGGGGATAACAACGTTTTAGGCGCTGTCTCACGAGTCGTGGGGTGTCTAGGATTGAACTATTTCTCTCCGCGAGTATTGGACATGATTTAACGCTAGTAAGTATGGATGTCTCACGAGTCGTGGGTCCATATCGAAAAACGAGGCTAAATGAACTTAAGGCTGCGATGGTTAACCGTCGACGTAATCGACCACCAACTGAATCAAATAGTATGGCCAACGAGTCATGGGTACTAGGAGATTGTATTTGGGCCTTAAGCCCGCTAGGATATTTTAAATTCCCGAAACTTATGTGGGGGCATAAGATTTTGATTAAAATAGTGGGAGTAATTTACAAATAAAAAACCATGTTTGTAAATTGTGCATTTTAAATTAATCTTTCGCGTATTTATTTCTTCTCTCGTCGTTTTGTAGATATAATGTCTAAGAATCCAATTTCCATCATACTTGATCAAAACAAATTAACTGGACCCAACTTCCATGACTGGGTCAGGAACCTTAAGATCATTCTCGCTTCTGAAAAGCGAGGTTTTGTCCTTGATGGGCCCTCTCCCAATATGCACAAGATGGATGTTGAACTTCACGAGTTGGCTAATATGGTCGCCACTGTCGAGGCTTCCATGAAAAGAGAGAAGCCAGTGATGGTTGCTACCTCGACCCAATCCAAGTCCAAAAGGACAAAGAAAGGGAAAGGGAAAGGAAATGCTTCTTCAAGCAAAGGCAAAGGACCATCTGGGCCCATAGGGAAGGGAAAGAAGCGTAAAGCTTCGTCTGGTGAACAGAAATGTTTCTACTGCAAGAAACCTGGACACTGGAAGAGGAACTGCAAAGAGTTCTTGGAGAGCTCGAAAGGTATATTCCTTGTTGAAGTTAATTTATCAATTAACTGCGCATCATGGGTGCTAGACACTGCTTGTGGTTCTCATCTTTGTAATGATTTACAGGTGATGGGAGCAACAAGGCCACTTAGGCCAGGGGATTGGATCCTAAGATTTGGCAATGGAGCTAGAGCTGCTGCCGAGGCCATAGGCGAAGTGGAGTTAGATTTAGGTGGTAATAAATTAGTCCTTAGGAACGTTCTTTATGTGCCTGGTTTGGTGAAAAACATTATTTCTATTCCTGTTTTGGATAATGAAGGTTTTAATTTTACTATTAATCAATGTTCCTTTTCGTTATTCATGAATGATAATATGTTTTTCACTGATACATTAAAAGATTGATAGAAATAGTATCCTGCAAGCCAGCTGTATGGCGAGCATTTATAGTAATAAATAAGGAACAATTCAATTTCGATTAATAAATGCACTTTATTAAATGGTCATCTTTATCTTATGTAATAATTATCTACGCATAAGGATAGAAGTCCTTAGATCACAGAGCTATGGGACAACCCGTGGACTGATCTCCAAGGCCGTGATCTAGAATATATTCAAGAGTCGTAGAATCCAATCGAGATAGGACATCGTTGGATTCAGTTAGACTCTCACTATTGTGTATACTCCGATGAACTGGAGGATGCTGGGGTCCACGAGCGTGACTGGGATAGTCGATACACATAAGTGAGTGGCTTGCAAGGATGGCAAGCGCACTGAATACCCCAATTAGGAAATAACTCACCATGGAAACGGTAGTTGCATATCGGGGTTGAAGTTATTCCAATTTGCAATAGTATACGAGGAACGATCCCTAACTACTTGAGGTGATAGGGTTTATCTGGTGCGAGAACGTCTATGCTTTGATATGAGTTCCGACTGACTGGGGATCGCCAGAAAGTCTCCGTGGACTCATATTTGGTATAGAGGAACTCGTATGTAGATTCATATCATCAACAAAGGATCCATTGACCCGACTTGATAGGTTGGGAAATTCTTCTATGGATTTCTGTGAGAAATTAATTCTGGTAAAATCCTTGGCCAAGGTATCTGACGACTTTATGTAAGTAGCTCATAAAGATTAAGTCAAAGAGAATTTATTTCGAGACCAAAATACATAAGGTCAAGATAAAATAAAAGGGAAACCGATGAAAGACCATACCCTTAAGTCTCGACTGAGAGATTGATCGATGGAGAGATTATGTCGTATATGGTAATTGTAAATGATAAAAGGTTCACTGAATTAATTCACCAGTGATTGAGCTCCATGGGCTTGTGGCTGGACATCGACCGTGGAGTGTGGGAGAATTCCCAAATTGGCAGGGGTGCTAATTTTGGAATGATCAATCGACAGAGTGTTCGATTGATTTAGAGTAAGTCTTACTCGAATAATTAAATAATATTTAATTATAACCCACGGCCAATTATGTGGTGAACCTACGGGGGCATACACAATACACATGAAGCGAAAGCGAGGAAATAAGAACGACCGAGTCGACTGGGTCGACTGGGTGAATAATCGACTGGGTCGATTATAATGGGTGGGTCGACTGGGTCGACCCAGATGGAACAAAGAAGGATCCAATTGGAATTGGATCAGGATCATAAATTAAAATTGGAGTTTAATTTGTGAGTTAATTAATTAAGTTGGATTTAATTAATTAAAGGAATAATTAATCAATTGGACTTAGAGTCAAAATTAATTAATTGGTAGACTAGTTAATTAATTGGGCTATTTAATTGGGAGACTAAATAAAGCCTGGTCAAAATTAATTAACTGGGCCATGAATTAATTAGAAGACTTTGTCTTCTAATTAGAGAGGGCCATGGCCCATGTAGGAGAATGGAATCCTAGTCCTAATAGGACTAGGTTAAGAAGAAAACTATAAGTAGCTTACTTGTAGTTATTTTTCACACAACTCAACAAGCAAAAATTGAGCAGAGCAAAAATTCTCTCCCCTCTCCCTGTGCAGTAGGCCGAACCCTTCCAGTGTTTGGAAGAATTTTTCGTTTTCGATTTTTGTTCCAAGATCGTTCCTAAATCCTAGATCATAATATATCTTGTGTTCTAGCTGATCAAGATTTATTATTTTCGTGTAATTGTGGTGTATCAACCCGTAGAGGCGCAACACGTGGGGCGCTGCTGCAGAGCTTGGATTTATTTTGCTGAGGAGAAATTCAGAGTTCGTTTTGCCAACTTGGATTTGCAAGGAGACATGTATAACGTGTAAACTGTTTATACTGTCGTTTAAATTAATTTTATATATATACACCTAGAGTAGTATCCTGGCAAGATTCCGTAAGAGGTCCTAAAATTTTTATATTCCGCTGTGCCTAGGGCTGTTTATCTTACCGAATCCCAACACATGCGATGCTACAACGACCATCCATCTCTACATTTGTGACATAAAATATTGTTCCTAATGGTTAGGGACCACTAGTGGTCGGTCACTACAAATGAATTTTTGGTTACTATACACATAACATTAGTGACCATACAATGATGCAACGACCATACATCTCTACATTTGCAATTGAAAATATTATTGCTAATGGTGGTGTTCCTTAGCGACTAATGGTGGATGGCTGCTAAACACACACTTTCAGCGTCCAAATAATCGTTCAGCGCTGCGTAGCTTTAGTAACCAGTGTGTCCTTGATAGGATAGTGCCCAACAAGCCAACACAATAGCTTGTAATAGGACTATTCTATGTTAAACGAATTTTTGATTTATTAATTAATACGCATAATTTATTTATTTTGCGTATAAGATAAACTAATGGCCAACTTCATCTTTCGCGAACACATTTAAGCGATTGGTTGAAACCCTGAGATCACTTATGACTATGGGACGATTCATTTCAGTATTGAGTGCAATCATGAAACAGTCTCTAAGGTCGTGTTCTCAAAAATGTTCCAAGTCATGGATTCTTGTCGAGACAGGGTATCGAAGGAATCGTCAAGACTTGTAGGATAATGCATGATTCACATGGAGTGACTTTGTAGAGTTTCATGAACAAGACATTTGATGTCAGTGCATATGACTAGGTGGTTCGATAGAGGATCGAACGCATCGAACGACCCGAACAGAGAAACCCATTGTGGAAGTGCGTAAAGCATATCGGTGATGGGAAGTTTCTCAGGACTTACAACAGTGTACGATTTAGTCCTTAGACTTGAGGTGCTAGGGCGAATTCGGTATACCGGTGTACGTATTTTGATTTAGGAGCCGATCACGTAGCCTGACCATTGTGCGCCTATGTTTGGTACGTATAATCGTATGCGCGGATGGTTAGCATCAAGATAGGATCTACCGACTCATCGTAATGGATGAGAGAATTTCCTGTACATTCTTGGATAATACATTCCGAGAAACCCATGGCCATGGTCGGTGACGGATTTGGAAAAGGGTTTCCAGATATAGCAGTCACACTGGAAGTATTATCCAAAATTAGAAAGTACAGAATCGAGATGATTAGAGGTGCCGACCAATTCACACACCCTAGGTCTCGATAGGGAAATTAGTCGTTAGAGGGACCTTATGTACATGGTACTTATAAGAGGTGAGGTTCACTAATGTCAATTCACCTGAAGTTGGGCCTCATGGGCTTGTGGCTAGACATCGACCATTAGGTGTGGGTACTCCTGAATTAATGAGAGATTAATTCTGGAGTGGTCAATTAAAGTAGTTTATTGACCGGAGCAATTAATTGAATATTAATTTCTCATTAATTAAATCACAAAAATCGTGAGCCTACGGTTAATTGATGGTGAACCTAGAGGGTCACACACAATACAGTTGGACTGTGACAGTCAATTGAAGAAATAATTGATTTAAAGAGTTAAATCAAAATAAAAGAATTAAAGGGTTAATTCTAAGAGAGAGAAAATTAATTAGATAGTCTAAGTAATTAAATTGTTAATTAAAGAGTTAATTAAAATGTTAAATATTTAATTTGATTAAATGGACTATTTAATTAAGTGTTAATTAAATAAGTGCAAGACATGGGCCAATTTAATAAATGGCCTATCAAGACCTACTAGGAGATTAGATTTACTAGTGGGAGAACTTTTTCGATAACAAGTCCAATAGTCGTTCATTATAAGTATTAATATAGATCAGTCAGCTAAACGTTATCATTTATTTTGTAGATCTATTCTGCAAAATGTCTAAGAATCCATTAGTTATCATCCTTGACACTAACAAACTGAACGGATCAAATTTCGTCGACTGGCTTAGAAATTTGAGGATAGTCCTCGACTCCGAACGACGGAGTTACATTCTCGATGCACCCATGCGTGGTGCACATCCAGAAGGGGTTTCAGAAGAGGAACGAGCTACCCATCAGAAATGGCTCGATGATGATATTCAGGTTTGTTGCCTCATGCTGGCATCTATGACCAATGTGCTGCAGAAACAGCATGCAAGGATGTTGCATGTTGCTGACATAATTCTTCATCTCCGAGAGCTGTTTGGAGAAAAGTCTAGAACCGAAAGGTTCAAGACAACGAAAGAATTATTCAATCTGAGAATGGATGAGGGTTCAAGTGTGAAGGATCACTGTCTTCGTTTCATCAATCTAGTTGAAAAACTGGAGAACTTGGACGTAGACTTGCACGCTGATCTTTCCAATGACCTCCTCCTCCATACTCTACCGTGCTCATTTGATCAGTTCGTGTTGAATTACAACATGGAAGATAGAGAAGTCGCTCTTCACGAACTGACCAACTTATTGGTCACGGCAGAAGCTACCCTGAAGATGGAGAAGTCTGTCTTGACGGCTGAGCAACCAAAGGCTCCAAAGCTTAAGAAGGGAAAAAGATGAAGAAAGTGTTCTCTTCTAAAACAACCAAGAAGGTTGTCGAGAAAAAGAGAAAAAGCCCAGAAGATGAATGTTTCCACTGCAAGAAAGCAGGGCACTGGAAAAGGAACTGCCCTGACTACCTGAAAACGGTAGCCAAATATATTTTCTTTATTGAAGTTAATATTTCAATTAATTGTGCATCATGCGTGTTAGACACCACAGCTGGTTCTCATATCTGCAATGATTTGCAGGTGATGGGAGCAGTAAGACCTCTTAAATCTGGGGATAGGATCCTGCGCTTTGGAAACGAAGCAAGGGTTGCGGCAGAGGCCATAGGGGACGTTGAATTAGTTATAGGGAATTTTTCTTTGGTTTTAAAAGACCGTTTGTACATACCGACGATTATCAAAAACATTATTTCTATTCCTTTGCTGGATAATGATGGTTTTTATTTTTCCATTTCTAATGAAAATTTTAGCATAATAAAAGATGTTTTACTTATGCTAGTGGTACTTGATAACTCTGTGAAAATAGAGTTATTGCGTATACTTTTTAGGCTTAAATTAGTATTTTTCTTGAATAATTGTGAGTCGTTTGAGATTTTATTGCATATTTCACTTTTTAGAGTCGATTCACGAATTTAATCAAGTTCTGAGAATAATCCTTGATTTTTGGTACTAATTCGATTTATTCCCTTGTAGGAGATGAAATGAACCAACAAAGCTTGCTATCAATTGAGAAGGAGCAATTTCAAATCTTGAAGGTGAAAAAGGATGCAAAGGCATAAGATCAGGGGCTGAATGTGCAATTTGAGTCCAACTTTGATGAAATTGCAAGGAATATGCTGCAGAAACAAATTGAGTACTAATGGGCTGGCGGCCCATTTGAGAAGTGTGAAGAAATCATAGAATTCTAATGCACGAAGGACTCTGAAAGGAAGAAATAAAAAGACAGAAATAGCAGAAAAAATCACAACACGACCATATTTAGAAAAAAAAAGAAGACACGCAAGATCAAGGAGAAAGAAGCGCATATCACACTTTTTGTTATTTTCCGTATTTCTTTATTAGAGAAGACTATGAACTCCTCTTTTATTGTTTATTTCGTTAATTTTAGCATGAACTAATTTCTTTTAGTCTAGGGTTTTTACGGATCCATGTTATGCGAATAATGTTCTAGTTTCTTTTCTAGTTTTAATTTAGTGATTTTTGATTTTTATTATCGATATTCGTTTATCTAATTTTGTGCTAATTTACTGTCAAATTGACTGGCCACCTGTTTGATTGTTTACTTTTCTTGATTGAACCTGGGAAGGGAATATTAAGAATAGAAGAGGAATTAGGTAGTGGGTTGCTTGTTAGTATAGGAATATACCCAACACGCCCATATCCAAATTAGGTCATATAATTCATGCATGTTATTAATTCTACTAACTTAGGAATAAGAATAGTAAGTTAATTGCATAGGTTCTTAGGTGATTCGGAAGACACTTAAGGATAGAAGTGAACCCTAGGATAGCGAATAAGAATCACTAGTTAAAATTAGGGAGTTAATTAACATTAGGAGCATAACATTGGTGAAGTTTAACTCTAGACCCTTGTCTCATTGATTGTCTTCTTAAGCATTTTAATCATCATTTTAGATTAGTTATTTTTCTAGTTTTAGTAGTTAGTTAATAAATAAACAAACAAAAAATTATTTTAGCCTAGTTGAATTAGAATAAGAATTTAGGTAGGGAATTTGGTACAATTTTAGTTTCAAGTCCTCGTGGGTTCGACACTCAACTTACTCTTTATTACTTTTGTGATACGTGCACTTGCGTTTATTTGCGTGTGTAAAATCCGCAACAGTACTTTGATAGATGGTCTCTATTCCTTAGAACCTGCTAATTCTAACATATTGCACATTCAATCAAAGAAAAGAAAACAAGATGAAAATAGTCCACAGTTATGGCATGCTAGGCTTGGACATATCTCCAAGAGTAGAATTCAAAAGTTGGTCTCCTCTAGGGCTCTTGAAATACAGAACCTAGATGATCTCCCAACTTGCGAATCCTGTCTCAAGGGAAAGATGACCAAAACGCCTTTCACTGGGAAACTAGAGCGAACCAAACAAACATTGGATTTAATCCATACTGATGTTTGTGGACCACTGAGTATCAGTGCAAGAGGAGGATTCTCATACTTCATAACCTTCACAGATGACTACAGGCGTTTTGGGTATGTATACCTAATGAAGTATAAGTCCGAAGCTTTTGAAAAGTTCAAAGAGTTTCGAATGAAAGTTGAGAATCAACTTCGACATAGTATCAAGGCACTTCTGTCGGATCGAGGTGGTGAATACTTAAGTCAAGAATTCCTCGATTATCTTGTAGAGAATGGAATTATCTCGCAGCGAACTCTTCCTAGAACACCACAGTTGAATGGTGTATCTGAGAGAAGGAACAGAACTTTGTTGGACATGGTTAGTTCCATGATGAGTTTCTCTGATCTTCCTTTTTCGTTTTGGGGCCTAGCCTTCTTAACGACTTTAAAGATACTTAATATAGTACCTTCAAAGTCGGTGCCGACGAAGCCACCCCAAGAGTGGTTTGGTAAATCACCCGTATACTCATATTTACGAGTATGGGGATCTCCTACCTATGTTAGAAACAAGAAAGGAGATAAACTAGATAGTAGATCTAGTTTGTGCAAATTTGTGGGGTATCCAAAGGAATCCATTGGATACCTGTTCTACGACCCTGAAGAACGAAAGACGTTCGTCTCTAGGAACGCCCACTTCTTAAAGGATGACTTCCTCACTAAAAGAAGCGGGATATCCGTAGAACTTGATGAAGTCCAGGAAGTGGACCCATTCCCACAAACAGTGGGAGTTGATCCTGAACACATTGAACCATCTAGTACACCAGTACTTCGAAGGTCCGATCGAGTTCGTAGAGAGCCTGAAAGGTATGGCTTTATCCACGAAAATGATCAATTGGATAGTGATCCAAAGACATACGAAGAAGCTATGTCAGACATAGACTCGGGTGCGTGGTAGGAAGCCATGCAATCCGAAATGGATTCCATGCATTCGAACAAGGTATGGACCTTGGTTGATCCACCTGGGGGAACTGTCCCTGTAGGCTGTAAGTGGATCTTCAAGACAAGCTTGGAATGAATGGAGATGTTTTGACTCATAAGGCTCGCCTTGTGGCGAAAGGTTATTCTCAAAGGCCTGGAATAGGCTATGAGGAAACCTTTTCTCCAGTGGCGATGTCAAAATCCATTCGGTTACTATTAGCCATAGCCGCGTGGTATGACTACGAGATATGACAAATGGATGTAAAGACCGCCTTTCTCAACGGTGACATTGATATGGAAATATTTATGCAAAAGCCAAAAGGCTTTACATCTAAAGGAAGTGTGCATAAGGTCTGCAAACTTCAAAGCTCAATCTATGGCCTAAAACAGGCGTCCCGAACCTGGAACAAACGTTTTGATGAGACAGTCAAGGGGTTTGGCTTCATCAAGAACGTATATGAGTCATGCGTGTACAAGAAATTTGATGGGGGTTCGGTACAATTTATTGTGTTGTATGTCGATGACATTCTGTTGATCGGGGACGATATCAGAACGTTAACGCAGACGAAAGCATGGTTATCCACGCAATTTCCATGAAGGATATGGGAGACACATATTACGTATTGGGGATACGTATCTATAGAGATAGATCGAAGAAGATGTTGGGACTCTCCCAATCTCAGTACATTAACACTATACTGAAGAGGTTCAGTATGGAAGAATCCAAGAAGGGATTGCTTCCAATGAGACATGGAATCTATCTTTCTAAATCTATGTGCCCTACGAGTGATGAAGAAAGAAAGAGAATGTCTCTCATACCTTATGCATCTGCCATCGGCAGCATAATGTATGCAATGTTATGTACTAGACCTGACGTAGCACAAGCTCTTAGTGTAACGAGCATCTACCAGTCAAATCCAGGGAAGGAACACTGGACCGCCGTAAAGGCTATCCTCAAGTACCTGAGAAGGACTAAGGATATGTTCTTGGTCTACGGCAGTAGTGGAGAATTGAAACTCGAAGGATTCACGGATTCGAGTTTCCAGTCTGACGTGGTGTTGGGTTTTCGTGGGTATAATTGTCAACTACAACGGTGCGGAATTTAAAATTTTTATACACCACTACCCAGGGTTCTTATTAGCACATATAAATAAGTATGAATCATTTTAGCACAAATACTAAAACGAAAAGCTGGTAAAATAAAGTTTTACCTCACCACAGGCAAAGGTGGTGGTTTCTCCGGTCTTCTTTTGGGTCACTAGAGCACCCCAAATGTTGTGCCTCTAGAGAATAGTCCACACCGGCTGGATCTGCAATCACTTTAATCCTCAGGCTCAGAACTAGGAAAAAAGCAGCTCAGATTCGAGAGTTGGATTTAGATCCAACTCTAGATGCAGAACGGAAGAGGGAGAGATGCCTTCACGGCCGATCTACAACCAAGGGGCGGCGGCGGCTATGGTTGCTAGGCGGCGGCGGCTAGGGTTTCTTGGGGAGGGGGCGGCGGCTAGTGAGGGAGAGAAGATTAGGGTTTTTCTTTTTGCTTGGGTTAGGGTTTTGAATCTTGAAGACTCCTATTTATAGGAGAGTTCAAACCCTATCCCTAATCTTATCTCCTAGCTAATGGGCTATCAGATAAGTCTGGCCCAATCCCTCTATTTAATTAGTCCTTTTAATTAAATAGCCCAAGTCATTTAATTAACTACTTTAATTAAATGGCCCATTTATTTAATTAATACTTTAATTAAATAATCCAATAAATCTAATTAAAGATTTAATTTAATTAATTAGATAAATCTAATTAATTTCTCTCCAGGAATTATTCCTTTAATACCTTATCTCGATTTAACTACTTTAAATCATTTCGTTCTGCCACTGACTATCACAGTTCCAGCTTTTGTGTGTGACCCTCTAGGTTCACCATCAATTGGCCGCAGGCTCACATTTCTGTGATTTAATTAGTGAGCAATTAATTATTTAATTAATTGCTCCGATCAATCAAACTACTTTCAATTGACCACTCCAGAATTAATCCACTATTAATTCAGGAGTACCCACACCCCATGGTCGATGTCTAGCCACAAGCCCATGAGGCCCAACTTCAGGTGAATTGACTTTAGTGAACCTTAAACCTCTTATAAGTACCATGTACATACGGTCCTTCTAACGACTAATTTCCCGATCGAGACCTAGGGTGTGTGAATTGGTCGGCACCTCTAATCATCTCGATTCTGTACTTTCTAATTCAGGATAATACTTCCAGTGTGACTGCTAAATCTGGAAACCCCTTTCCAAATCCGTCACTGACCATGGCCATGGATTTCTCGGAATGTATAATCGAAGAATGTACAGGAAATTCCCTCATCCATTACAATGAGTCGGTAGATCCTATATTGATGCTAACCATCCGCGCATACGACTATACACACCCAACGTAGGCGCACAATGGACAGGCTATGTGCCCGGCTCCTAAATCAAAGTATGCACACCCGTATACCGAATTCGCCCTAGCACCTCAAGTCTAAGGACTAAATCGTACACTGTTATAAGTCTTGAGAGACATCTCACCACCGATATGCTTTTTAAGCACTTCCACAATGGGTCTCTCTGTTCGGGTCGTTCGATGCGTCCGATCCCCTATCGAACCACCTAGTCATATGCACTGACATTAACAATGTCTTGTTCATGAAACGACAACAAATTCACTTTTAGTGAATCATGCATAATCCTACAAGTCTTAACGATTCATTCGATACCCCGTCTCGATATGAATCTATGACTTGGAACATTTTTGAGATCACGACCTTTGAGACTGTTTCATGATTAATCGCACCCAATACTGAAGTGAATAATCCCGTAGTCATGAGTGATCTCAGGGTTTCAACCAATCGCTTAAATGTGTTCGCGAAAGATGAAGATGGCCATTTGTTTATATTATGAATTCTCAATAAAATAAACAGATCGTATTAATTGATAAATCAAAGATTCTTTCAAGACAAGATAATGATCCTATTACAAGCTATTTCGTTGGCTTGCAGGGCACTGTCCTATCAATCTCCCACTTGCCCTAAAGCCAATCACAAACGTTTCTAAGACCCATCCTTGTCAGATGCCCTTCGAACACCTTTTGCGATAATGGCTTAGTTAGTGGATCAGCTACGTTATCCTCTGAGTCGACATGCTCCATTTGAATGTCTCCTCTACCTATGATCTCCCTGGTCACATGGTATTTCCTCAATACGTGTTTGGATTTGTGGTGTGATCTCGGCTCCTTCGCTTGAGCAATAGCCCCATTGTTGTCACAGAAGACTACTATGGGATTTGCAATGCTAGGTACCACATCCAGCTCTTGGATGAAGTTTCTGATCCAAACACTTTCTTTTGCTGCATCTGATGCGGCAATATATTCTGCTTCAGTGGTTGAGTCTGCAGTGGTCGACTGTTTGGAGCTCTTCCAACTCACCGCTGCGCTGTTGAGGCAAAATATATATCCAGAATTGGATTTAAAATCATCCACGTCAGACTGGAAACTCGAATCAGTGAATCCTTCGAGTTTCAATTCTCCACTCCCACCGTAGACCAAGAACATATCCTTAGTCCTTCTCAGGTACTTTAGGATAGCCTTTACGGCGGTCCAGTGTTCCTCCCCTGGATTTGACTGGTAGCGGCTCGTTACACTGAGAGCGTGAGCTACGTCAGGTCTAGTACATAACATTGCATACATTATGCTGCCAATGGCAGATGCATAAGGTATGAGAGACATTCTCTTTCTTTCTTCATCACTCGTAGGGCACATTGATTTAGAAAGATAGATTCCATGTCTCATTGGAAGCAATCCTTTCTTGGATTCTTCCATACTGAATCTCTTCAGTATAGTGTTAATGTACTGGGATTGGGAAAGACCTAACATCTTCTTCGATCTATCTCTATAGATACGTATGCCTAGTACGTAAGATGCGTCTCCCATATCCTTCATGGAGAATTGCGTGGACAACCACGCTTTCGTCTGCGTCAACGTTCTGATATCGTCTCCGATCAACAGAATGTCATCGACATATAACACAATAAATTGTACCGAACTTCCATCGAATTTCTTGTACACACATGACTCATAAACGTTCTTGATGAAGCCATACCCCTTGACTGTCTCATCAAAACGTATGTTCCAGGTTCGGGACGCCTGTTTTAGGCCATAGATTGACCTTTGAAGTTTGCAAACCTTATGCTCACTTCCTTTAGATGTAAAGCCTTTAGGCTGTTGCATATAGATTTCCTTATCAATGTCGCCATTGAGAAAGGCGGTCTTTACATCCATTTGCCATATCTCGTAATCATACCACGCGGCTATGGCTAATAGTATCCGAATGGATTTAGACATCGCTACTGGCGAGAAGGTTTCATCATAGTCTATACCAGGCCTTTGAGAATAACCTTTTGCCACGAGGCGAGCCTTATGAGTTAAGACCTCTCCATTCATTCCTAGCTTGCGCTTGAAGATCCACTTGCAGCCTACAGGGATGGTTCCCTCAGGTGGATCAACCAAAGTCCATACTTTGTTGGAATGCATGGAATCCATTTCGGATTGCATGGCTTCCTGCCACGCACCCGAATCTATGTCTGACATAGCTTCTTCGTATGTCTTTGGATCAGTGTCCAATTGATCATTTTCGTGAATAAAGCCATACCTTTCAGGCTCTCTACGAACTCGATCGGACCTACGAAGTACTGGTGTACTAGATGGTTCAACGGGTTCAGGATCAACTCCCACTGTTTGTGGGGATGGGTCCAGTTCCTGGACTTCATCAAGTTCTACGGATATCCCGCTTCTTTTAGTGAGGAAGTCATCCTCCAAGAAGTGGGCGTTCCTGGACACAAACATCTTTTGTTCCTTAGGTTCGTAGAACAGGTATCCAATGGATTCCTTTGGATACCCCACAAATTTGCACAAACTAGATCTACTCTCTAGTTTATCTCCTTTCTTGTTTCTTACATAGGCAGGAGATCCCCATACTCGTAGATATGAGTATATGGGTGCTTTACCAAACCACTCTTGGTATGGCGTCGTCGGCACCGACTTTGAAGGTACAATGTTAAGTATCTTCGAAGCAGTTAATAGGGCTTGGCCCCAAAACGAAAAAGGAAGGTCAGCGAAACTCATCATGGAACGAACCATGTCTAACCAAGTTCTGTTCCTTCTCTCAGACACATCATTCAACTGCGGTGTTCTAGGAGGAGTTCGCTGTGAGAGAATTCCATTCTCCACAAGATAATCGAGGAATTCTTGACTTAAGTATTCACCACCTCGATCCGACCGAAGTGCCTTGATACTATGTCCAAGTTGATTCTCAACTTCCATTCGAAACTCTTTGAATTTATCAAAAGCTTCGGACTTATACTTCATCAGGTATACATACCCATAACGACTGAAGTCGTCTGTGAAGGTAATGAAGTATGAGAATCCTCCTCTCGCACTGATACTCAGTGGTCCACAAACATCAGTATGGATTAAATCCAAGGTTCGTTTGGTTCGCTCCGGTTTCCCAGTAAAAGGAGCTTTGGTCATTTTTCCCTTGAGACAGGATTCGCAAGTTGGGAGATCATCTAGGTTCTTTATTTCAAGAGCCCTAGAAGAGACCAACTTTTGAATTCTACTCTTGGAAATATGTCCAAGCCTAGCGTGCCAAAGTTGTGGATTGTTTTCATCTTGTTTTCTTTTCTTTGATTGAATGTGCATGACATTAGAATTAGCAGGTTCTAAGGAATAAAGACCATCTATCAAAGTACCACAAGCATAAGTAAAACCACCTTTTATTATGCTAAAACTTCCATTTGAAATGGAAAAACAAAAACCATCATTATCCAACAAAGGAATAGAAATAATGTTTTTGATAATTGTCGGTACGTACAAACAGTCTTTCAAAACCAAAGAAAAATTTCCTAGAACTAATTCCACGTCTCCTATGGCCTCTGCCGCAACCCTAGCTCCGTTTCCAAAGCGCAGGATTCTATCCCCGGGTTTAAGAGGCCTTACTGCTCCCATCACCTGCAAATCATTGCAGATATGAGAACCGGCTGCGGTGTCTAACACCCAAGATGCACAGTTAATAGAAATATTAACTTCAATAAAGAAAATACCTTTGACCGCCTCTTTCAGGTAGTCTGGGCAGTTCCTTTTCCAGTGCCCTGCTTTCTTGCAGTGGAAACATTCATCTTCTGGCCTTTTTCTTTTCTTCTCGACAACCTTCTTGGTTGTTTTAGAAGAGATTACTTTCTTCTTCTTTTTCTTGCCCTTCTTAGGCTTTGCAGCCTTGGGTTGCTCAGCAATCATGACAGACTTCTCCCTTTTCAGGGTTGATTCTGCCGTGACCAATAAATTGGTCAGTTCGTGTAGAGCGTGTGCTCTATCTTCCATGTTGTAGTTCAACACGAACTGATCAAATGAGCGCGGCAGAGTATGGAGGAGCAGGTCAGTGGAGAGATCAGCGTGCAGGTCTACCTCCAAGTTCTCCAGTTTTTCAACCAGATTAATGAAGCGTAAACAGTGATCTTTCACACTTGAACCCTCAGCCATTCTCAGATTGAATAATTCCTTTGTAGTCTTGAACCTTTCGGTCCTAGACTTCTCTCCAAATAGCTCTCGGAGATGAAGAATTATGTCAGCAGCATGCAACATCCTTGCATGCTGTTTCTGCAGCTCATTGGTCATTGATGCCAGCATGAGGCAACGAACCTGAATATCATCGTCGACCCACCTTTGATGGGTAGCTCGTTCCTCTTCCGAAACCCCTTCCGGAAGTGCACCAGGCATGGGTGCATCGAGAATGTAACTCCTTTTCTCGGAGTCGAGGACTATCCTCAGATTTCTAAGCCAGTCGACAAAATTTGATCCGTTCAATTTGTTAGTGTCAAGGATGATAGCTAATGGATTCTTAGACATTTTTGCAGAATTGATCTACAAAAGTAAATGATAACGTTTAGCTGACTGATCTATATTAATACTTATAATTAACGATGTTGGACTTGTTATCGAAAAAGTTCTCCCACTATTTTCTCGAAACAATTACCCCTTTAATTGTTCGGGAAATCTAATCTCCTAGTAGGTCTTGACGTCCCAGCAGACATTAATTGCACCCACGACTCGTGGCCATACAATTAACTCCCCAGGTAGGTATACTTTTACCAATTGTGTTCCTCCACAACCTTCAAGCTATTTTGCCTCGGTCTTCGCACTTATCTAGCACTGCTACATCATAAGTGGTACTAATCGTTAAGTCTAACCCATCAATCATGATGAGCAACTGGCCCGGTCGTGAAGTCCCCGTAACTAGTTATCGGTCGATAATCACATCCCTACCAGTCCCCACCCTTGTCTAGTTTAGTTAAAAACGAGAATCAAGGAATTTCGTGCATTGTCCCTTTCTTCGCCTAGGGTGCCAGACTCTGGATCACCTTCAACGATAAGTAGACAACATACACTAGTCCCTATTGATGGAAGGCTTGGATCCTTAAAACATCATTTTAAATGTACCCAATATGACTTAATATTATTTTCAAGAGGGGATTTTCGGGTTTAAGAGTTTGAGGTAACTCTCCTCGAGATCTCACCGTTCCAGTTATGCATTATCTTTTATTTACGATCTAATTATAACTAGCGCGCATCACCATACAAGCTCAGATATAAATACGTAAATAAATACATACACACCTAGCATGCATGCTACCACAGTATGTTTTCGATCGGGAGCCTCCTATGCGGACCACCATCGAGCCAAAGACGATGGTCCTATTGGTCAATCTATTAGGTTTCAAAGAGACCTACTCTATTATACATTTTACCATGCATACATGGCCTTTAGTCTTCATGGGCTCCCACCTTGCTTGTAACGGGCCTCCATTCTAAACTAATAAAACAGTAAAGCCCTATCTATTACAATGGCTCAAAGTGGCCCAAAACTTAAGGCTCGCAGGCCCAATAAAACCAATAAGATAAAAATAACCAATCACATCTACCCTAAGGGTCAAGGCTCGGCGCGATCAAAAAACCACGTAAACAATTTCACGTAGAGCAAGAAACAAGCAAAAACCCCTTTTCCTTATTTCTAATTATGTTTTAAAACAGCCTATTAAAACATTTAGATTCTAGTTTTAAAACCCCTTCTAAAACAATCCCTAACATCATTTTAAACCCCTTTAAAATGACCCTTTGATTCTCACTTTAAGTCCCTACTAATTATGATAAAATTGACTTTCCGGATTTACTAAACACCTTTAGTGCACAAAACAGTTTCTGTTTTTCAAGTTTGAAAAATTGCATTTCGGCCCCTGAATTTTCGAAAATTACACTTTGACCCCTCAACTTTTGGAAATTACAAAATAGCCCCAAAATTTCCAGAATACGCAAATTGGACCAGAAAGCAGAAAATTGATAAAATTTCCAGAAACTTTTGTTTATTGCAAAACAGACCCCAGTTTTACGGAAAATAGCAAAAACACCCCTAACCTTTCGTAAATTGCAAAATGACCCAAAATTTGAAAAATTTCAGAATTTACAATTTGGTCCAGAATTGCATAAAAACAAAATTTCAATTTCTGTCCAGATTTATAAAAAATCGCAATTTGCAAACAAGCCCTCCAATTTTCGGAAATTACATTTTAGGCCCAAAAACCGAAAAGTGCAAAAATCCGAACACTCAATATATCATAACAAGCAAGAATCAAATACCAGAACACAGCAATCATATATAAAACACATAAATTGATGCGTTCATGCCTTATTTATATGCGCATAATAAGTTAGGCTCTGATACCACTGTTGGGTTTTCGTGGGTATAATTGTCAACTACAACGGTGCGGAATTTAAAATTTTTATACACCACTACCCAGGGTTCTTATTAGCACATATAAATAAGTATGAATCATTTTAGCACAAATACTAAAACGAAAAGCTGGTAAAATAAAGTTTTACCTCACCACAGGCAAATGTGGTGGTTTCTCCGGTCTTCTTTTGGGTCACTAGAGCACCCCAAATGTTGTGCCTCTAGAGAATAGTCCACACCGGCTGGATCTGCAATCACTTTAATCCTCAGGCTCAGAACTAGGAAAAAAGCAGCTCAGATTCGAGAGTTGGATTTAGATCCAACTCTAGATGCAGAACGGAAGAGGGAGAGATGCCTTCACGGCCGATCTACAACCAAGGGGCGGCGGCGGCTATGGTTGCTAGGCGGCGGCGGCTAGGGTTTCTTGGGGAGGGGGCGGCGGCTAGTGAGGGAGAGAAGATTAGGGTTTTTCTTTTTGCTTGGGTTAGGGTTTTGAATCTTGAAGACTCCTATTTATAGGAGAGTTCAAACCCTATCCCTAATCTTATCTCCTAGCTAATGGGCTATCAGATAAGTCTGGCCCAATCCCTCTATTTAATTAGTCCTTTTAATTAAATAGCCCAAGTCATTTAATTAACTACTTTAATTAAATGGCCCATTTATTTAATTAATACTTTAATTAAATAATCCAATAAATCTAATTAAAGATTTAATTTAATTAATTAGATAAATCTAATTAATTTCTCTCCAGGAATTATTCCTTTAATTCCTTATCTCGATTTAACTACTTTAAATCATTTCGTTCTGCCACTGACTATCACAGTTCCAGCTTTTGTGTGTGACCCTCTAGGTTCACCATCAATTGGCCGCAGGCTCACATTTCTGTGATTTAATTAGTGAGCAATTAATTATTTAATTAATTGCTCCGATCAATCAAACTACTTTCAATTGACCACTCCAGAATTAATCCACTATTAATTCAGGAGTACCCACACCCCATGGTCGATGTCTAGCCACAAGCCCATGAGGCCCAACTTCAGGTGAATTGACTTTAGTGAACCTTAAACCTCTTATAAGTACCATGTACATACGGTCCTTCTAACGACTAATTTCCCGATCGAGACCTAGGGTGTGTGAATTGGTCGGCACCTCTAATCATCTCGATTCTGTACTTTCTAATTCAGGATAATACTTCCAGTGTGACTGCTAAATCTGGAAACCCCTTTCCAAATCCGTCACTGACCATGGCCATGGATTTCTCGGAATGTATAATCGAAGAATGTACAGGAAATTCCCTCATCCATTACAATGAGTCGGTAGATCCTATATTGATGCTAACCATCCGCGCATACGACTATACACACCCAACGTAGGCGCACAATGGACAGGCTATGTGCCCGGCTCCTAAATCAAAGTATGCACACCCGTATACCGAATTCGCCCTAGCACCTCAAGTCTAAGGACTAAATCGTACACTGTTATAAGTCTTGAGAGACATCCCACCACCGATATGCTTTTTAAGCACTTCCACAATGGGTCTCTCTGTTCGGGTCGTTCGATGCGTCCGATCCCCTATCGAACCACCTAGTCATATGCACTGACATTAACAATGTCTTGTTCATGAAACGACAACAAATTCACTTTTAGTGAATCATGCATAATCCTACAAGTCTTAACGATTCATTCGATACCCCGTCTCGATATGAATCTATGACTTGGAACATTTTTGAGATCACGACCTTTGAGACTGTTTCATGATTAATCGCACCCAATACTGAAGTGAATAATCCCGTAGTCATGAGTGATCTCAGGGTTTCAACCAATCGCTTAAATGTGTTCGCGAAAGATGAAGATGGCCATTTGTTTATATTATGAATTCTCAATAAAATAAACAGATCGTATTAATTGATAAATCAAAGATTCTTTCAAGACAAGATAATGATCCTATTACAAGCTATTTCGTTGGCTTGCAGGGCACTGTCCTATCACGTGGATGATTATAAATCCAATTCTGGATATACATTTTGCCTCAACGGCGCAGCGGTGAGTTGGAAGAGCTCCAAACAGTCTACCACTGTAGACTCAACCACCGAAGCAGAATATATTGCCGCATCAGATGAAGCAAAGGAAAGTGTTTGGATGAGAAACTTTATCCAAGAGTTGGATGTAGTACCTAGCATTGCAGAACCCATAGTAGTCTTCTGTGACAACAATGGGGCAATCGCTCATGCAAAGGAACCGAGATCACACCACCAACCCAAACACGTGATGAGGAAATACCATGTGATCAGGGAGATCATTGGTAGAGGAGACATTCAAATGGAGCGTGTCGACTCAAAGGATAACGTAGTTGATCCACTAACGAAGCCATTATCGCAAAAGGTGTTCGAAGAACATCTTGGAAAGATGGGTCTTAGAAATGTTTGTGATTGGCTTTAGGGCAAGTGAGAGATTGATAGGATAGTGCCCAGCAAGCCAACACAATAGCTTGTAATAGGACTGTTCTATGTTAAACGAATCTTTGATTTAATAATTAATACGCATAGTTTATTTATTATGCGTATAAGATAAACTAATGGCCAACTTCATCTTTCACGAACACATTTAAGCGATTGGTGAAACCCTAAGATCACTTATTACTATGGGACGATTCACTTCAGTATTGAGTGCAATCATGAAACGGTCTCTAAGGTAGTGATCTAAAAAATGTTCCAAGTCATAGATTCCTATCGAGATGGGGTATCGAAGGAATCTTCAAGACTTGTAGGATTATGCATGAGTCACATGGAGTGAATTTGTAGAGTTTCATGAACAAGACATTTGATGTCAGTGCATATGACTAGGTGGTTCGATAGAGGATCGAACGCATCGAACGACCCGAACAGAGAAACCCATTGCGGAAGTGCGTAAAGCATATCGGTGATGGGAAGTTTCTCAGGACTTATAACAGTGTACGATGTAGTCCTTAGAATTGAGGTGCTAGGGAGAATTCGGTATACGGGTGTACGTGCTTTGGTTTAGGGGCCGGTCACATAGCCTGACCATTGTGCGCCTACGTTGGGTACGTATAGTCGTATGCGTGGATGTTTAGCATCAAGATAGGATCTACCGACTCATCGTAATGGATGAGAGAATTTCCTGTACATTCTTAGATAATACATTCCGAGAAATCCATGGCCATGGTCGGTGACGAATTTGGAAAGGGGTTTCCAAATTTAGCAGTCACACTGGAAGTATTATCCAGAATTAGAAAGTACAGAATCGAGATAATTAGAGGTGCCGACCAATTCACACACCCTAGGTCTCGATCGGGAAATTAGTCGTTAGAGGGACCTTATGTACATGGTACTTATAAGAAGGGAGGTTCACTAATGTCAATTCACCTGAAGTTGGGCCACATGGGCTTGTGGCTAGACATCGACCATGAGGTGTGGGTACTCCTGAATTAATGGGAGATTAATTCTGGAATGGTCAATTAAAAGAGTTTATTTACCTGATGGGGGCTATTTCGCACCCTACATACTGTACTATCGACTAAAGACATTGAGATCAGTTCGACCAGATCAGGCTGTTCAAGATCATCTCATCGATCAGGCCGAATACAGCTCTCTTCGATCAGAAGACAATAATCCGGACCCAAGAAGGACATTTGGGCCGAGTCCTATTAGGACTATGTTTCCTTGTAACGCTAGGTTTAATATTATATAAATACCTAGTTAATCATTGTATTAGACAACTGGGGAAATCCCTCTACTTCAAGGATACATGAATATACACTGCCTACGGCATTACAATTGAATAAGATTCTATATTATTCATAGCTTTTGTTCTGCACTTCGGTGTGTTTTTGAGTTTTGTTTGTGGTTTTACTTCTTGTTCTTGATTATTGCTTTTCTTTGTAATCGATCCATCCGGAATAAAGTAACAGAGCCCTACTAAATATATACACAAATATCGTATACCCCCCCGGTATTACAAATTCACTGATACCCAATTAACCGGACGAAATCCGGTTAAATCAGTTGGCGCCCACCGAGGGGCTAGGTTAATTATTCGATTGACACATGGCTCGCCCAAGGAAAAGCGCTCGTGTCGGAGCGAGAAGCAATACAACCACCGGCCATAACACATCGGAAGACGTACAGGACAACAACGATAATAACGTTCACAATACCGACGAGAATGTCCGAGATACGCACACCAGACAGCAGGGACCCCAAGGGGGCCTTCCCGATGCCATACGGGAAGAACCAGAGGGCCCGGAAGTCCCCGTTCCTCTCCCGGGCGCTCAGGAGAAATTGCGAAAAATAGCAATGCTTTTCAAATCACTCTCTCCAGAAGAATTACTAGTACTAGATCAAATTCCTCGAAACGTTGCGGCTGCCAAAACAACTCCTGCACCAGGAATGCCAAGGCCGAACGAACGGACCTCTCAACAAGCGGACAGCCCAGCAAGTGAGCGACGCTCGCTACACAGCCCACAGCAGGTCAATTCTAAACCTTCTGATAACCGTCCCCGAAGAAGACCTGGTCGAAGACTACCACAAGCGGGTCGCAGCGGATCGAAGGAACGAACGATCATCCCAATCGAGGATGATGTAGATGACGCAATCCCAGATCGACCGAGAGCGACTCAATTCTCAGAAAGAGAAATTGAAAGGATGGTACAGGAGCGACTCGAACAACGATTACGATCTGTTCAAAACCCATGGGCCCGGACTGCAGAACTCCAGGAAAGCCTTGCGGCTTGCTCTCCTTTCTGCAGGGAAATAAAAGAGGCACAATCCGCGGGACAGGTCCCGGGAAGACTACCCCGATATGATGGAACCACCGACCCGGACGATTATATCTTTAGCTTTACGAACATAATGAATTTATATGCCCACTCCGCCGAATTCACCGCCAAGTTAATGGTGACGACATTCGAAGGACTCGCGCTGGATTGGTTTGCCAAACAGCCGGCCAATTCTATATTCAGTTTCCGGGAATTATGCAATAAACTAACGCAGCAGTTTGCCAGTCAGAAGAGACAAAAACTTCCGATGAGCTACCTAGGAACCATACACCAACAAGAGGGAGAATCCCTAAGAAATTGGTTGGCGAGATTCAACGTAGAATTACTCAAAATCGACTCTCCGAATATCGATTACATAATTTCTATCCTCTTCGATCTCACTAAAAATAGGCAGTTTGGAAACGCCCTCAGTCGGAAACAACCGAGAACGTTTGCCGACATTATGAACCTGGCGTCAAAGTATATGACCCAAGAAGAGATGAATTCCTTTAAAGATAAAAACAAAAACAAAGCCACAACTTCAAGCTCCAAACGGCATGACAGGTTTCCTGCCCAAAAATCTTTGGATTACGAGCGTTCTTCCAGAAGAGGTAATGTTTTTCAGCGATTAGAATATAACAAAGCCGACCAAGATAGGCTACCAAATTTCTACCAAAGACCGAGAAACCATGAACAACCAATCAGAAGCAGGGTGAATCATGTAGAACACCCAAGGTTAAATGCTCCAATGGAAGAAATATTGGAAGTTCTAGAAAGAAATAACTGGATTCCCGAGGCGAGGAAAATCGCGCAGCCGAGACCTGGGTCTCGAAACTACGATCAATACTGTAAGTACCATAGAGCACATGGACATCGAACGGAGAATTGTTTTCACCTTAAGAGAGAAGTTGAAAAACTAATCGAACAAGGAAAACTTGACGAATACATAGAGCGAGATAATCGTAAAAGGGAAAGAAGTAGAAGCCCTCGGAACGGTAATCAAAGGAGAAGTTCTCATCAAAGGTCACCTGAACGCCGACCTACTCAGGAGTCGAATCACGACCAAATCAATGGAACTATCCATACGATATCCGGGGGTCCCGCGGGTGGAGATAGTCGTAACGCCCGACGAAGAACAGCCCGATCCATAATTGGAAACTCAAAATACCCAAAAGAAATTTGGACCCTGGAAAGCAGGCCATCAAACGATCAGCCGATCAGCTTTAACGAAGGCGAAGCACCTAAAAATATTGTCTGGGACGCAAAAGAGGATAACCCCGACTTCCCAATGGTAATCTCGCTAGAAATAGCAAACTACAATGTCAAGAGAATCCTGATCGATTATGGGAGCTCAGCCAATATTATCTCCCGAGAAGTTTTAGCCCAAATGGACTTGGGGCAGATAAACTTGCAGAAAGTAGCTACGCCATTAATAGGATTCGGGGGGTCCGAAATCATCCCCAGCGGAACGATAACCTTAAGCGTATCGCTCGGAAAAATACCCCACCGGACAGTGAAGCTAGTAAAATTTCTAGTGGTAGAAACCCCTTTCGCTTATAACGCAATATTGGGACGACCTGCTCTCAATTTATTCCGAGCTGTTGTCTCTACTTATCATCAGAAGATAAAGTTTCCAACCGATAGAGGCATTGGAGAAATAACAAACGACCATTGCATGGCTTGGGACTGCTACAGTACTTCGTTAACTATGAAAGAACACCCAAAATCGATTACTCCGAGTAAAAGAAAGATCGAAGAAGATCTCAACAGAAATAAAGTTGAAATCCCAAGTACCGATCGAGTGGATAAAAAAGGAAAGGAACCGCTTGATTTGTCATTAAAACCTCCAGAACATAAGGATATAATTCTTGTACAAGGCGACTCGTCAAAAACAACGAGAATAGGCACAGAACTGAGCAAAGAAGGGGAAATATTGCTGATCGATTTCCTCAGAATCAATGCCGACGTCTTCGCTTGGAGCGCAAATGACATTGAAGGAATCGATCCTCGAATAATCAAGCATTCCCTAAAAATAGATCCTTTGGCGAAACCCGCCAGGCAGAAGAAGAGAAATCATGGACCGGTAAAAGATAAGATTATCAAAGCCGAGGTAGAAAGACTGCTTGAAGCGAAACAAATCCGAGAAATACACTTCTCCGAATGGCTGTGCAATGTTGTCCTAGTAGCAAAAGGGGAAAAAAAGGACAACAAATGGAGAATGTGTAATGATTTTACTGATCTTAACAAGTTATGCCCGCGCGACCCATATCCCCTCCCGAGGATCGACCTATCGGTCGATTCGACCGCTGGCTTCGCTATATTTAGCATGATGGACGCCTTTCAAGGGTTTTATCAAATATACATGGATGAGCGGGACCAAGAAAAGACTGCATTCGTAACCGAGCAGGGAGTATATTGCTTCATAGTAATGCCATTCGGCTTAAGAAATGCCGGAGCTACTTACCAAAGGTTAGTAAACCTAATGTTCAAAGAATTAATCGGAGAACTGATGGAAGTCTACGTGGACGACATGCTGGTCAAAAGTATGAACGAAGCGGATCACGTAAAGCATCTCGATCGATGCTTTCAGATCTTAAGAAAATATCGTATGAAGTTAAACCCCGCAAAATGCACCTTTGGTGTCAAATCAGGAAAATTCTTGGGATATTTAGTTCACCAACGCGGAATAGAAGCCAACCCAGAAAAAATCCGAGCCATAACTGAAATGAAACCTCCCAAAACCATCTCCCAAGTACAAAGCCTAGTCGGAAAGATCGTAGCATTAAACAGGTTTATATCAAAGTCTGCAGACAAAAGTCTCCCTTTTTTCCAAACTCTCCGAAAGGCAAAGAACTTTGTTTGGACCGGAGAATGCGATCAGGCCTTCGAGCAACTCAAAGAATATTTGACGACACCTCCGATGTTGGCAAAACCAACGGAAGGAGAACCATTGTATATGTACATCTCCATTTCCGACGTAGCGATTAGTTCAGTACTAATTAAAGTCAAAGACTCAGAACATAAGCCCGTCTATTATCTAAGCAAATTATTGCAGGGAGCTGAGAAAATTATTTGGAAATTGAGAAATTCACGCTGGCCTTAGTGGTGGCTGCACGGAAACTTCGACCTTACTTTTTAACCTATAGAATAGTGGTTCTGACAAATCAACCGCTAAGACAAGTCTTAGCAAAACCAGAAGCCTCAGGAAGACTAATTAAATGGGCGATTGAACTAGGCCAGTTCGAAATTGATTACAAACCAAGAATCGCCATAAAAGCCCAAGTATTGGCTGATTTTATATTAGAAACTCCGACGCAGACGACTGAATCGTCGAATTACCTCAACGACGATATCTTAATCGTAGAAAAACAAACTTGGTTAATGCATGTCGACGGTGCTTCATGCCGAGAAGGAGGAGGCGCCGGAATCAACTTCACCGGACCAAATGAAGATTTGAATTACGCAATAACATTGGACTTCGTCGTAACAAACAATGAAGCAGAATATGAAGCGTTGATTGCGGGAATGGAGATGGCGATCAAAGCCAACATAAAAAGTCTTAGAGTACTAACTGATTCAGAATTAGTGCAAAGATAAATAGAAGGCCTATACGAGGCTAAAGAATTCAATATGGTCAAATACCTCGCCAAAGTGAAAACACTAGCTGAGAAATTTGAAAGCTTCAGTATCCAGAACATCCCACGTTCGGAAAATAATGGGCCGATCAGCTATCAAGATTCACAGGATCCCATGACGGAAAGACCGAACGGGTGATCAACTGGTTGATCTCTAATACACCAGCAATCGACATCGATGAAACACCAGTAGTCGATATAATGGAAATCGAAGAAGCCGAAGAAAACTGGATGACCCCGATGATAGACTATCTTCGAGAAGGAAAACTACCACCTGACCAAAATGAAGCTCGGAAAATAAGATATCGAGCTCCGAAGTATACACTTGTAGAAGGAAAACTCTACCGAAGATCGGTATCAGAATTCTTTGAAATGCGTCTCTGAATCACAAACCGTCGATATACTACGAAATACATGATGGGGATGCAGGAAACCACAGCGGATCAAGGGCATTGGCATTAAAATGTCTCAGGACGGGTTACTATTGGCCAACCATCAATAAAGATGCCGCTCAATATGTCCAAGAATGTCATCACTGCCAGATCCATGCTAACATATGTCATCGACCAGAAAACATGCACCCTATTCCAGTTTGTTGGCCATTCGATCAATGGGGAATGGACATCGTGGGACCTTTCCCACAGCTAGATCTAAGAAATCCTATGTCCTGGTCGCTGTAGAATACTTCAGCAAATGGATAGAATGCGTCGCCCTCACACGAAT